>CM019150.1:17021508-17286508 GCA_009733165.1 Naja naja | reverse complement strand
CGCCCTCCGTCACCTACCAGGTTTTTGGCTGTCCCTGCCTCCCCCTCGCCAGTCAGATTAGAGGACAGGAAGGTCTTCCCTTCCCAGCCAGGATCCCCAAACACCCCCCCCACACACACACACACACTTTTCCCTTTAAGTCCTGCTTAGTCTCCTTCCATTGCCGGGATCGGCGGCGTTTGCTCCAAGCTTCTCCTATTTCCTCGCCTTCTCCTTCATTCCCTCAAAAAATTTTTTCCAACAAGCAACCAGGATTTCTCCTTTGGGTGGGATCCATCTGCGCCCCTCCATTTTCGGGGACAGGAACGAGACTGCGTTTTGCGCCCGAGCATACCTTTCCCCAATCGGCCCGAGGAAAGTTACGCTCGGAAGCGAAACTGCCAGTGCCCCCACCTCCCCAATGAAAAAGATCCCCCCCACATCGCTGTATTAATAGGAATAGCCCACCCTCCCCACTCCGACACAGGCACCTGGGCGGGTGAAGCTAGGAGGCAGCGGGCCAGGCAACACGTGCAGCCACCGCCCGTCTTCCCCCCCCCCGTCTTTCCCTGCGGGCGTTTGAAGAGGGCGCCTCTAGTCAGTTAACTCCTGACGTTTGGGTATCATGTGAATGATTGAGTTCCCATGGTTCACTCTGAGCCGAGGCTTGCCCCACCCCGTCGCTGCCTCGCTCGCGCTCCCTTTCCTCGCTCGATTTTAATATTAAAATCGGCTCCCCACTCGCCCTCCTTCGCGGGGAAATGCGGGAAAGAGGAAGGGAAATTAAATAGGGAGTGGGGAAGGGGAGCGCGGAAGGAAAGCTCCCCCATAGGAGAGTTATTTTTGTTTTGGGGGAGGAGATCCACACTGCGTTTTCCTCTCTGCTGCCTCTTTCCTCCTCCTCCTCCTTCTCCCCCCCTCCCGTCCCCTTTACCCCCTCGTCTCCCCGCATTTGCCGGAGAGGCGAGAGCTGATCGAGCCGCCTGGAAGCCGAATGTGAATAAGCAAAAAGGCGAGGAGGAGGAGAAGAAGGAGAGGGCCTTGGATTTGTACAAACCACCATTAAGGGCAGGAAGACACGCCGCCGCCGCACCGCAGGCTGGAGAGAAGGAGGAAAATCTACCCAGCCCAGCCCGGAACGCAGAAGGGACTCGCCTTCTTTGCCTGCCCGACGCCGCGGAAAGGTTAGCGGTGACCCTTTCGGGCGCTTTCACCCACTTTGCAAGAAGTGCCTTGGAAGGGGAAGCCGCGAGGCGGAGGCGGAGGAGGAGACCGAGAGAAAACGGGCAATTTTTAGCAAAGAAAAAGAAAAAAAAAGGGGGGGGGCAGCCAAAGAAGAGAGACGTTGCTAGAGCTTCGGTGCCCGGAGTTGGGAGGGTCTCTTTCCCCCACCTCCCCTCCCCTGGCTTTCTGGAGCTTGCTGCTGCCGTCGCCTCGATCCTGAAGGATTACATGTAAAGTGAAGAAGAGGAAAAAAGACAGATTTTGCTTTTATTCTGTTCCCCACCAGCACCACCGGCCGAGGTGGCGTGGAAGCTGGAGATATTTAAAGAAAAACCCACCCAGTTTTGGTGGTGGCTGTCCTTGCGGGGTTTGGGGGGGGGAGAAGGAGGAAAAGGGAAGCCAATTTTTAACCCGTGATCCTTCCCCCTTCGGGTGGCTGCCGACCTCCCTACGTGCCCTGCCCCCCCTCCCTAATTGCCTCCCCCTCTTTTTGTGTTTGTGTGTGCGCGTTTTTTTTAATTGGGAGGCAAAAATCTGCATTGCGAGCGGATCTGGCGGCTGTGTTAGGGGAGAAGGAGGTAAAGGCCCGGCTTGAGCAGTAGCAAAGTCATCGCTCTCTTCCCCCTTTCCCCGGCCCCCACCCCGTTGTAGGCTCCGGGCTCTCCCATGTCTTTGGGTAGCGACAGCTGTGCGTGAAAGAATAATATTGAACGGGGGCAAGGAGACTCGCCGCCGCCTCGCCCGCCACCCCCGATCGCTTCCTGCTTCCCCTCCTTTTCCCCTTCCCCCCTCCCCCTCCATTGCACCCCCCCCCAAGATGGGCTGTTTAGGGAACAGCAAGACTGAGGATCAGCGCAACGAAGAGAAGGCGCAGCGAGAGGCCAACAAGAAGATCGAGAAGCAGCTGCAGAAGGACAAACAGGTCTATAGGGCCACGCACAGGCTCCTCTTGCTGGGTAAGGCGCGCGGGCGTCGGGGGCGGGAAGGGAGGGGAGAGGCCCCCCCTTCTCGGGGCCCGGGGGGGGACACGGGTGGGCTGGGTGGCGGGGACTAGGCAGGAGAGGTGGGGCCCTGCTGGCTAGCTCGACCGGCCGCCGCCTCCAATGAAGCGGGCCCTGTGCCAGGAAGAGGACGGGGCGACGGAGGGGTTTTGCTTTCTGCCCTTTTCCCAGGCTGGCGGACCCGGCTTGACATCTCCGGGTGTAAGGAAGCGGCCGAGATGCCAAGAGAAGGGGGGCGCGGGCGGGTGGCGGGTTGTCGGAAAGAAGTAGGCCTCGGCCCTCCCTGCTGGTCTCCCCATCCTGCAGCTTGGACTAAACCCCCTTAGGGGGTGACCCTTGGGGGAGGAGAAAGTGCCTGTGAAGGGACTAGGGAGATCTCCAGGCGAGTTCCGAAGGGGGCGGGTGTCTTTCTGCCCTCCTTTTAAAATTATCCTTGTGGGCTTAAGGTGGAAGGGGTGGCCTGGTCATTTCCTTGCTACAGATGACACATGATGATGATGATAATGTAATTATTTTAATAACGCTCCTTTTTCTTCTCCCCCATAAGACCCCATCCTCCTCCTTCGAAAGCCCTTGGTCTTTTGGGTTTGGGACTTTTTTGCCCCCAAACTTGGTTAATAAATAAAAATTGCTTCATTCTACCTCTGTCCTTCTGTCATCGCTTGTCATTCACTTGTGTAGGGTGATACGGGTGGGCAAAGCATTGCCCCTCTGATTTGCCCCTCATGATTTGGGCAGCTGTTAACTGTCCAGTGAACTGTGGAAGGGAAAAGTCACTTTTACATAAAGAAAATATCCTGATCGATATTGAGGTGGTTGGCTTTGGGGATGCTACAGAATATTCGGCACTTCCGTTAAGGTACTTGATGCCACAGGCCGTTGGTGGGAACTGAAGTGAATATAGAGGATATAAGGAGAATCGGGACTCACTGTGCTGTCTGCTGAAGATGGCACATTGAATTCTTGCAGGAAGTCTGTTAAATATTGGTGAGGTAGAGAGAAAAATACAGGTATTTCTTTGGCGATATAAGGGAAAGGGAGTGGGTTAAAAAAGCTAATACTTGGTTAAATTTTAAATACTGAGATTGGGTTGCATTCTTCTCTGATACTTTTGTTGAAAATGGGACTGGGAATAAGTCTTTTTGTTCGAAGAGCTGGAGTTTTAGCATATGTCTGTCTTGATATCACAGAGTGGCTTATTCAGATGTATTTTTCACAGGCCTTTCTACAGTTTTATCTGAAAATCCCAAGTAAAAATAAAGTGAATAGCACTGTTTTCTAACATGTATTTCATCTAAATGTGATAGTGCTTGCTAGTAGAGTATTCTTTCTGAGTAGACTGATTTTGAGGAGGAAGAAAATAAAGTGAGATGTGTGAGTTTACATTGTTGATTGGGAGGACTAAAGATCAATTCGAAGAATAATGTTTCCTATGATAAATGATTTGTCAAGATCCTGTTTAACTTAAGTTGGAATGAAATAGTTGGCCTTACACATACATATTACAGACAACCCTTATTGCTAGGGTTACAATCTTAAGAATACATATAATGCTAGATATTAAAATATTTTTAAAATCATTGGATTTACTTCCATATATGTATGTTTTAGGCTGAGGTAGCAGTCAGTTTAATATGTTTTTGAAATTCTGATGATCAGAAAAATGCTGAGAAAAGAGGTCAGATTCTTCATCGCTGGAACGTGTTTTCCTTTTATGTTTGGTTGGGCCTAAAAGTATCATCATACATACAGTAGTAGTTTTATGATTGCACAAAATAGTTAACTTTGCTGTTGTAAATGCTATAAAACAGCACAAAGCAGATTATTTCAAGTATTCCAGCATATTATTAAATGGGGGTGGAAGCTTTGTCCAATCTTATTTATAAGGCTTCATATACTTTAAGATATTCAATGTGGTGTCTCAACTGAAGAAACATTTAATTCACATATTAGTGACGAATGTTTTGTGGCTTCTATTTATATGAGAAAAATTAACACCGTTCAATTTGGTCTTTTATAGATCAATATTAGCAATGTTGCAGTTAATGTTTTCATTTAAATGTGTCATTGCTTCAGTTTTAATTTTTAAGTCTCTGGTATTATAAGACTTATATATATTTAGGCGGAAGGTGTGGGAAACACCCTTGCTTTTGATCAGTTCTTTTGCTGATTGGTAGGAAAGACGTATTACAGTACTGTGACTGGCAAGGACTTGATGCAATTATTTGTCTAGCTGTGAGAAATGGGGAATTTGATTTTCACTAGTATTGATGTGGAATGAAAGGAAAAGGCAGTGAAAATTTAATATTTTGGTCTCACCGCGTTTAATGGTTGGATTTGAAGAAGGCTGAAAACATTAGCAGTATGCTATAGTAATCGGAGGCCAGAATGGCAGGGCAGATAAAGACAGAGAAAGAGAAGGACAAAATTGGAGCCTTCTGCAGCCAAATAGCCTTTGATATATAGCTGCTAAATTTTAGTTTTGTGTATGAGACTCAAAATGGAGGATTGTGCTGAAGTGAGTGCTAAGAGAAAGAGCTTGGCACCACAGATACTACTACAGTGCTTTCGTGAGCAATGCCCTCTTTAAGCAGTGTATCCTTTTTTATTTTCCTTCAGGCTGGTGGGAACTATCTTAGAAAATGAATTTCTATGCCAAAAGATACTGGGGTATCTGTGGATCTGCGTTAGTAAAGCAAGTCTTGCTCCTGTAGAAGAAAAGGGTGCTTCTGTGTAAAAACAGTGCAAACTAATTTAGGCTGGAATATTTGGTACCTTCCGTCTGATTTTCTGGCTGAAACCATCCCCTGGGCTGGCTTGAGTGGGGGCAGATTTGGAGAAAGCTTGTTTCAAGAGGGGGAGAAGGAGAAAGGATAGGCAGCAGAACCAAGGATGTAGGGTAATCTGCTGGCTAGGCAGTTTAAGGTCATGCAGCATACGTGAAGTTGATGGAGAGACTGTTTTTTTGAGGGCAGATGGGAGATACAGCACAAAAGGAAACTTTTATGCAACATTGGAGTGAAGGGGAGAATGTGTGTCTTCAATGTTCGGTGCATTTGACTGGCTGTGGGATAGGTGGAAGGTATGAAGGATCTCCAGACCAAACTGGCAAGTGTTTTGCTCGGTATGGAGTGCAGCAATCTGGTCTTGCTACTTCCATGGGTCGGAAGTGGTAATAGCATTATTAGACAGCTTACCTTTTTCCTCTTAAGGTATTGGAGTTCTTCTGTGCCTGTTTCAATAAAGACCCTGGAAAAAAATGGGTAGTGAAACATTCCAAGCTTCCACTCTCACACATGACTTTAGCTTGGCATTTATTTTTAGTTACAGTTGCAGTTTCCAGTGGCAATTACTTTTTTTTTTTCCTTCCAGTTTTCAAGTTCTGATTGCATCGTTCAGTTTTGGGGAATATTGCTTGTTGAACAGGAGCAGCCATACACATCCTCCTGGATTTCTTTTATTATTTTCTGAAACGGATTTCTTTTTGCTTTCTAGGTGCTGGTGAATCTGGTAAAAGCACAATTGTCAAGCAAATGCGAATCTTGCACGTCAATGGATTTAATGCAGAGTAAGTATCTCGATTCCGTTTACATTCCTTGAAGATGCAGGTGTCATTTCATTTTGGGAATTATTTTGTGGGTTCCTCATCCCTCTCCCCATGTTTCATTTAATCCAGGACATGGAGATTGGATTTCAGAAATACATTTAAGGAAACTGTCATTAGCTAAACTTCATCAAAGGTTCGCTTGTCAGGTTTTTATGAAGGCAAGGTTTTCGCTGCCATTTCTTCCTCATTGTTTGCTGTCACTCATTATTTTGTGCTGTTCTCAGTGCTTTCTTGCAAAGAAGAGTAAACATGAAGTAAACGCCACATACTTGATTGTACAACATTAAGATTTACTGTACTTCAGGAAATTTTTCTTGTGGTAGTGTGCTGTTTTAGATTGTTGACATATGCTAACTGTAGTTGCATTTTGTTTTCCATAGATGGGTAAAACACTTTGATATTGTTTAAGTCTGTTGCTCTGATGGGCCACATGCTATGAAGTGTGAAGGTATATTCCAAATTTAATTGACAGGCTTTAAAAAACCATGTAAAAGTTACATTGCAACCAAGCCATTAATGTTAGATACTTCAAAACATTTCATTAGGCATTTATGCAGAAATGGAGTGAAGAGGAGAATGTGTGTCCAGAAAGAAACTTTCTGTGAGAGGATTTATGCAAATTAATGGTCTTTTAATTAGTATTCTGGTTGGAAGTACATGTTATATAGAAAACTATGCTTGTAAGTAATTTCTTCAAAGTGACTGTTCAAAGATCATTTTTCCCTTCAGGTTATGCCTTCATCATTTCTTTTCTATAGGCTGTCCCCAAAACCCTTGGTTGGTAAATGCACCATAATCCAGCTATCAGCTCCAGTAATTTTGGACACCCAAAGTTCTTTTCTGCTTTTTTAAAAATGGGATTACATGCAGAAAACTTGAAAATAGAGAAGAGGAAGGAGACATACAAAAGCAGTTTGTTACAATGGCATGTAGGAGCCAATTTGGGGTAGTGGTAAAGGCCTTTTGCTGGAAACCAGGAAATCGTGAGTTCTAGTTCAGCCTTAAGCAAGTAGCCTGCTGGGTTACTCTGCGCCATTTTCTATCAGCTCTGGGAAGGAGGCTATGGCAAACCCAATTCCAAAAATGTTGCCAAGGAAATAGCAGGCCTTATCCTGGCAATTGCCAGGAGTTAAGGCTAATTCAAATGCACTGGGGGAAAAAACCATAGAAGAAGCGACTCCACCATTGGGAATCCGATGTCAGAAATCCTACAAATACGGTAGCTAAATAAAATGAGGCATTTAGACCCCCGTTTTGCACTCCTCATTAAGTTCACATCTGTTACATCATAGGAAGTTCCCTGCTTACCAGCCAGAAGGACTATGTTTTGATTCTGTCTGTCTCAGCAGGATGCTTCCAGGAGATGCAGACTTTCTTGGAATTTTCTCCTCACCTTCCTCTCAAGTGTGTTCAGCAATATGTTGCTCCTGACCATGGCAGTTCTGTTTACATAGCGGGGCTAATTATTGCAAAGGACTTCCCTTTGAATTCATTCAATTTCTCCTGAAAACGTTGCAAGCTAGCATGTTGTGTTAAGAGACACTAATTATTGCTGAACAAATTTATTGCAATTTTGAATCATGAAAAAGTGTCTCCCCCACCCTAGATATTTTATAAAACCTCTTGGATTCTCCAAGCCAACAAGTCATAATGATTTTGTTTTTCCCCTGGGGAGAAGTTGCTTGACTTTCATGATCAGGTTTTTTACATCTTGCCCTACTTTATCTTTCAAAGAAGGAGTGATCTGTATCATATTTTAGTGTCCTAACAGATTCTTATCATGCTTAATCTTTGCTAGTTTGGAAACTATTTTTGTTGCTGCTAACAAACTATGAATGGCTGGACTCTTCTTAACCCTTTGAAAAGAAAGTCCCTCATTTGTTTCTCTCGCTATCTTTTATCTTTATTGGTTTTATTATAATTTCTTTGATTGTATACAGATTTTATTATTATAAACACGACAGTGTGAAATCACAGCTGTGAGGTCTTTAACTATAGTGTTGGCCTTCATAGGCATTGAGTTCTTACCAAGAACCCAGGTTGTTGTAATATAAATAAACACAGTGTTTATTAAATTTGTTTGCCATCCATTTCGTATATGTGCAGATCAAGCAGGTGGACTTTCATAATTGACAGATGGAAATTATGTCAATGTGTAGGTTTTCTAACTGCCATCCAAGATATTTTTGTTGTGGTACTCAGTGTGCCAATAACCACTGGAATCACCATGACTGGTTTATGCTATAATCTTTCAATTTTTCAGATCTTGATATTTTGTGTTGTTCTGCAATTCATTGTCTTTTATTCTACTAATCCTCTGGTATTGCCACATTGATTATCCACACTTTACTTTTTTATTTTGTATAATTTTATTTTAACTCTTTATTGTCCACATTATTATGGTTCATCGTATAATCAAGACAGATGTTTAAAATTTGGATTATTAGATTTGGCATTATTATTGATAAGTCATCTGTGTAAAGGCTACATAAGGTCTCAGTGATCCATATGATGGTTCAGATAAGACAGTAACTATAGTTTGGCTGATATTCCGTCATAGTGTTGCACCATTTCAAAAAGATGAATTTGAATTAATGTAGCTTTCCCTTCAGAAAAAGGATATATTATGTATCTAGTATGTGGTTTTGGTTTTTATGTGCTGGGGTGGTGCAGTGGTTAGAATGCAGTATTGCAGGCTAATTCAGTTGACTGCCAAGAGTTCAATTCTGACCTGCTCAGGGTTGACACAGCCTTCCATCCTTCCGAGGTTGGTAAAATGAGGACCCAGATTTTTGGGGGAAATAATGCTGACTCTTAGTTTATGTGTTACGTTCCAAAAAGTTATCTGCTTTTTCCAGCATATTTAAAGGTTACACATTTTAGCATTATTTTTCCTTGTTTTCCAAAGAATTAGATATTAATTAAGTTTAATATTTGCTACTGGACTTTGACTAGATAATGTACATAAACCTCTCCTTATTCCATAGCATTTTGAACTTTTTCTAAATAATCAGTGTTTAACTTCTCTTCCCCTCCCTCCCCAAAACAACTCTATAAGATAGATTGCAGTGAGGGAGGGTGAACTCACCCAAAATCACACAGGAAAAGCTTCTGGGCCTGATGCTGAATTTGAACCTGGGTCTCTCTGGTGCTAGTTCACCACTCTGCCAAACCAGGTCTCCAGGGTTAAGAGCAAGGCACTTTAAAGAACTAGACCTCAGAATAACATGTACTATGTAAATCCAAGTATTAGTGTGATTTTAGCATTCAGAGTTTAAGAACTGTGAATCTTTGTTACATACGGTGTGTGCTGGTTATGATTTCACCAGCTCTTATCATTTCTTATGTTTCTACCATTGAATATGTTAATCTGAAAACGCCAAGCTTATTCACTGTTGATAGATTACCATTTTACTCACAAAATGGTTGTCATTCAAATGGATGTTTGTGCAGGCCTAGTAGGGTGTATACAATGCAAGGAACCCAGGAAAAAGTATTTTTTATCTGTTTCAGTTTCCTTGGTCATGCTAAAATTCAGTATCAGTTGAAAGTAGGAAACTGACTTTCTAGTTTACATCAATTAGTTTTTATGGATGTTACTACAATAGAAATTGTCCAAATGCTAATTTGATCTTTTTCTGCGTTAGTAAAAGCCTTTTCAGCAGTGACTCTGATAAAGGTATTGTAGATTCTGCCTTTTGTAGCTATTATGAAGATCCCATAGACAATTTGATTTTATTAAGAATTGTATTAATTTTATTTCTGGCCTATTTCTGTTTATGTAATGGTGTTTTTATTCTCGCTTGTCCATGCCATTATGATACTGGCCTCGATATTTGTACACTAAGATGTACTGTGAAGACTTTCCCTATAGGGTAGATAAAAATACTTTAAAATACTTTAATGCTTAATAGAAATTAGTTTAACGACATTTTATATTTTATAAAAAGTAGAAATAGTTGCACAAAATCTTGTATGTTTAATGCTTTATGAAGCATCTGTAAACATTGTTACTATAGTATGGTTTTGAAGTAAATGATAAACATGGTTAAACAAAACCCCATAAACAAATTCTCTTCCTATGCTGTTGTCTACAGTTTCCCATACTTCCCAAAATTTGGGGCCAGATTCTTGTAAGGAGCTCCAGGGAAGTGAATAAAAATGGTTTGTTTTGCTTTTATTAAAGAAATGGATTCTGTGAGATGCAATCCAAACAGTTGGAAAAAGGGGGAGAGGGAATGAAAGGGAGAATGCCCTCTACCTGATGACCCAGTGTTTGGATGCGGTGCGGATTTGGATGAGCGGGAACATGCTTCGACTCAACCCAGCCAAGACTGAGTGGCTGTGCATACCGGCATCTCGGCCCAGTCAGGATTATCCATCTCTGGCCATAGGGGGAGCAGTGTTGCCCCCTGTGGAGAGGGTGCGGAACCTGGGGGTCCTCCTGGACGCACGGCTCCAGTTGGAGGAGCACGTGGGGGCCGTCGCCAGGGGGGCCTTTGCCCAGCTCCGCCTTGTTTGTCAACTACGCCCTTTTCTGGACCGAGATGCCCTGCGCACAGTCACTCATGCCCTTGTTACCTCCAGACTCGACTACTGCAACGTTCTCTATCTAGGACTGCCCTTGCATACCATCCGGAGATTGCAGCTGGTGCAGAATGCGGCGGCGTGGTGATGGATTCTCCCATGTTATGCTGCCTGCATTGGTTGTTGGTTCCGGTGAGATTCAAGGTTTTAGTTTTAACATACAAAGTCCTCCATGACATGGGTCCTCAATATTTACTCCTGCCGACATCGAATGCCAACCGCCCTGTGCGAGCACATAGGCAAGGATTCCTTGGGGTCCCGTCGGTCGGCCAATGCCAGCTGGCCGTTCCCCGACGACGAGCCTTCTCTGTTGCGGCCCCTGACCTCTGGAACCAACTCCCCTTGGGGCTCCGCTTAGCCCCTGATCTCCGCACCTTCCGCCATGACCTGAAGACCTGGTTATTCGACCAATCCGGGCTGTGACCCTCTTTGGGTGGGGTGGTTTTTATATGTTTATATGTTTTTAGTATTTAACTTTTTGGGCTTGTTAGTTTAATTTTTTTCTTAACTATTATTGTATATATTGTTTTTTAGTTGTGAGCCTCCCCGAGTCTTCGGAGATGGGGCGGCATACAAGTCCCAAAAATAAATAAATAAAATAAATGTACATAAAAATAAACACTAAATTACATGAAGTGCCACCATTATATCTGCCTTACTTTAAAAAGAAATTCATTAAAACTGAATCCAGAATCTGCATTTATTAAGGATAGCACTTTTTCTTTCAATAGTTAGCAGAAGAGAACATGAAATATATCTTTTCAGGAGGCGAGTGTGATATATTAACTTTTCAAGCTGTATTATCTCTGTCTTGTGGGAGCTGCAGAATATTCCAGAGTTGATCTGGACGTTACTCACATATTCATTAATTTATTTTATCATACATTTTAAATGACTCAAGGCAGTTTATAATTGAAAAAGTAAGAAAAATTTAAAAAGTCATGAGCAGCTAATAAACAGAAAAACTGTCCATCAAGGGCCCAGTCAACACCCTATCAGCCTGGGAATTCAGAGCCACATCTGACAGTGAGAACAATCAACCAATGGAACAGCTTGCCCTCGGAAGTTGGGAGCTTCATCACTGGAGGCTTTCAAGAAGAGATTGGACTGCCATTTGTCAGAAATGGTGTAGGGTCTTCTGCTTGGGCAGGGGTTGGACTAAATGACCTACAAGGTCTCTTCCAACTCTGATTATCTGTTATGTGAGGCTAACTTCTTGAATTGCTTCTTGAACAATATCAAGGTGAGAGCCATCCAGATCTCAGGACTGGAATATCTTTCCAAAGGACATGTGCTACTCCAGTATACAGAAGGCAGGTTTCCACACACACACACACCCCAGCCATGGCTCATTACCGGGCCGTGAGCCATTTGGAACTGGGCTGCGGAAGTCATGGGTAAGCATGCGCATGCATCCCCACTTGTGCAAGCAGCTGGTGAACATGTGGGCGCTTGCTCCATTTGTGTGAACAGGCACATGTGCCTGCCCAAAATCATCATCATCTCCCCCGCCAGTCCACAAACCCGGAAAGATTGGGGAACTCTGCATTATATGACATTGCTTAATTGATGGGACATGAAGCTGTTTCTTTGTCCTGCTCCCATTGTTTATTAATCGAATATATATTTGATTTTTTTAATATATTATTGTGTAATTAGCCTATAGGCCATATCAACTTACAGGTTCAAACACATGTATATTTGATTACCTTTTAATTACATTACATGTAATTACATTTTAATCAAATATATATGGCCACCCATCTCATGGAGAGTGACTCTGGGCAACATGCAACAATCCAATAAAACAGTAAAGTAAATAAAACCATCATTACCTAACATCATTATGTAATAATGATTGAAAGAGCATTAAAAATAAAAAATCAGAACTAAATCAGGAAAAGAGAATAATAGATAATTAATACTGTTAATAATAGTGATACCTCATGATTTTTCCTGTGATACCAATCAGATCTAATAGCATGGGATAGAAATACTAAAAAACCATTTAGCCATTGACATTTCTTATGTATTTTTAATTGATTGGATAGATTTGATCCCAAATTTTTGTAAGTTGCATGGCTCTCTAATTGTAGGAGAATACTTTCAATTTTATTTCCCTGTATTTGGGTATGCCAAGGCAAGTGTTTCAATCTTTATTCAGATTTATCCACATTCTAGTAATCATTTTTTTTAAAAAAGAGTTTCACTTAACAAAAATAAGCAGAGTTGAGAACACGGTTGTGTTCCAAGCAGAAAAGGCATATTTATTTCCCCTCAACATGATGTGAAACTCGGTTTCCAGCCCTTTTTTTGTCCCTTATCACATCCTGTATACCAGGGGTGTCAAACTCAAGGCCCGCAGGCTGGATGTGGCCAGCAATGTTCTGACCCAGGCTTCGTCCAAATTAAGGAAATACAAACTGAGTGTAAAATCAAACTTTTTTTATTGTGACACTGGGAATTTGTTGCATTCCCAGCCAAAACTCATTAAACACAATTCTCTGATGAAGGCTCATGCCTTCAGGATTGTAGAAGGCTGCCAAGAAACAGAAGTCCACTTAATTAGAATATATACTGACAGAAGTTCCAGCAAAGACAAACCAGAATTCCCAAGGCTTCAATGAGGAATCAGAATCTAATGAACTTCTTTGCTTCCTGCAAAGAGCACGTCACCAAGGACTGACTTTTATCCCTGATGGGAGGGGCAATCACCTTCCAGCCTTACTCCCAAGTCTCCCTTGTTGCTTCAGCTGCTCTCCTTCGAGGAGCCCTGCGCACACATGCACTCAGAACAGGCTCTCCGGGGTCCTCTGCTTCACTGCTGCCAGACTCCGAAGGCAGCACCGCACTCTCAGATGGTCCTGGCCCCATTCCTGCATTGGATGCAGGACCCTCGTCCAAGTCCTTGCCAGACTCCCTGACTGGTTCCCTTTTGTCCTCACTGTCCGATAACTCTGCCGGCGAACCATAGCAGGTGCTTAGATCTGGACTGTGGGGCCGCTCTGGAAATAGCGAAAGACCGTCCTGTGGTGCCTCTGCCAGCAAAAACTGAGTTCAGGAGCCCGTTTTCTCTGGCAGAGCGCTCGGGCCACCGCAAGTGCCTCCAACACAAGTGATGTTGAGCTGGCCATGCCCCCCTGCGTCCCCCCTTGATGCAGCCCTCAAATGAAATCAAGTTTTACAGCCTTGCTCTATAAACATATAAATGTAATTTTAAAAAAACACACCAATTCGGCTGTTGAGGGAAAAATATGGCAGGAAGTAAACGTTTTCCTGTCCAGTCATGTCTGAGTCTAAGGCAGCTAACAGATAACAGATAATCAGAGTTGGAAGGGACCTTGTAGGTCATCTAGTCCAACCCCCCGCCCAAGCGGGGGGCGCTACACTATTTCTGACAAATGGCAGTCCAATCTCTTCTTGAAAGTCTCAAGTGATGATGTTCCCACAACTTCTGAAGACAAGCTGTTCTATTGGTTGATTGTTCTCACTGTCAGAAAGTTTCTCCTTATTTACAGGTTAAATTTCTCCTTGTTCAGATTCCATCCATTATTCCTTATCTGGTCTTTGGGTGCTTTGGAAAATAGCTTGACCCCCCTCCTCTCTGTGGCAGCCCCTCAAATATTGCAAGATCATGTCTCCCCTGGTCCTTCTCTTCACTAGACTAGCCATGCCCAGTTCCTGCAACCGTTCTTCATATGTTTTAGTCTCCAGTCCCCTAATCATCCTGGTTGCTCTTCTCTATACATTTTCTAGAGTCTCAACATCTTTTTTATAATGTGGTGACCAAAACTGGATGCAGTACTCTAGGTGTGGTCTTACTAAGGCTTTATAGAGTGGTATTAGTACCTCCCTTGATCTCGATTGTATCCCTCTGTTAATGCAACTTAGGATTGCATTGGCTTTTTTGGCTGCTGTTCCACATTGCTGGCTCATAGTTAGCTGGTTGTCCAAGATCCCGCTCACAGTTACTGCTATTGAGCCTGGTTTCACCCAGTCTATATGTGTACTTTTGGTTTTTCTTGCCTAAGTGTAGGACTTAACCTTTCTCTACATTGAATTTCATTTTGTTAGATACGGTCCAGTGTTTTAGTCAGTCAAGATCCATCTGGATCTTGAGCTTATCTTCTTGGGTGTTAGCTATTCCTGCATATATATAGTCAAAAGCTTACAATACAATAGAAATAAGAATAAACATAAGTTTAAATATAAGAAATAGGAACTAATAATTGGGGACAATAGGACAGGGACGGTAGGCACGATTGTGCATTTATGCATGCCCCTTACAGACCTCTTAGGAATGGGGCGAGGTCAATAGAGGTTAGTTTGAGGTTAAGGGGTGGGGGTTTGAGCAGGTGACAACAGAATCAGGTAGTGAGTTCCAGACATTGACCACTCTGTTGCTGAAATCGTACTTCCTGCAATCAAGTTTGGAGTGGTTTACATTAAGTTTATATCTGTTCTGTGCCAAAAGGCTCAAGGAATGGTATTGCACAGGTACTAAAATAGTACCTGTTAATCTACTTGCATTTGCATGCTTTCAAAGTAAAAGACCCCAACTTGGTTCCAGTAAGAAGCTTTGGCCTAGCCCTGTTCTGTGGTTAAATCAAACTAGGAGACTCTAAATGATCTGTATTTCATCCTGAATCTCTGGCCTCAGCACATGTTTGATGGAGCTTGTGGGTGGTTGTACTCCAAAACATTTAGAAGGAAGCAGGTTGCTACTTCAGCTGCCTGGCTTTAAATTTTCAATCAGGAAGTAGGTTAAAGAATTGTTCCAGCAATTTAGGAAATGTTATTTCTTGGATAGGGTTAAATCTCGGGGGAAGTGGCTTCTTGGTGTATTCTTCTCAATTCATAGCATTATTTATGCTATTCTTATGTATTTGCTCTTCATATTTGGTCATTAAGATAATATAAGATAGCGTGGTTTCATTTTAAGCTTTAGCTTTGCAAGATGAAACCAGGGATCTTACTTGATTTGTTAAAGCCCCCAAGTTTATTGGGAAAGATAGAATTTCATCTTGATTCTTTTGCTTCAAATCAAGCAGTAGTAGAAAACTTGAGACTTCAGTAAGGGTAACAACAATAAAATAAACAGTAAAGGCATCTGTTCCTGGGCCAGATATTTTGAAGGCCTAAAATAATAACATTTCATAACTCATTTAGTAGGTACTTCCATTTTTAAGTCTTCCATCAAATTGCTATTCCAACATAGTTTGTGCTACACTTGTATAAGTAGCACCTAAAAACCCATTTCAATAACAATTCCAAGGGCATCCTATATTTGTAGCAGTTATGGTAATTAGTTAGCTAGATTTACTATCTAATTAGATTTGTATCCCTCTTTTCCTGCAGGAGCTCAGGGCAATGTATACCCTCCTCCATCCAAGAGGTGCCTGTCTATTCTGTATTTTCATACATATGTGTTATATATTACATCAGGATAGAAGAAATGATCTATTTTAGCCTACAAATATGACCCTTGTCTCTGGTTTGGCTATTTATGGAAATTCTCTTTGCAGTCTAGTCCACCAAGAAGATGGAAAAGAATCTTTATAAAAAAGCGGTAAATGCCGAGATTCTGATCTTATTTGAGGAAATCAGCATTTGGATTATTACTCCAGAAAAGAGCATGGACTGTTTTAAGGATGCAGGTGTGTCCGAGTTTTGTCACGTTTTCCTCTCCCCTTAGGACTGTAGATTTCATTTATGTATTCTAAAATATCAGTTGTCAGTTTGAACTTGGGAGAGTTGAACAATTCATCCAATTTTTTAGTTTACTTGTCCTGTACTTTGCATGGGCTTGAATTGAGCAAAATTCATGGATTTGAGGGTTACATTTTAATCACTTGCAGCTGCTTTTTAAAAAGAAAACTTGGCATTTCACACCCAACTACAACTTATGTTGGCAGGGTGAATGGAGAGATATTTGCTAAGTTTAGCATCTTGCATGATCGGTGGGCTGGCCAGTAGATTCCTCCCCTCCATACACCAACACCAACACAAAAGGTGTAAATACAGGCCTAACTGGTCAGTTTCTTTGCTTTCCCAGTTCTCATATGATCCAACCATTATTTGTTTGTAAACTTTTAGCTGATTCTCCTTCAAGAAACTTACAGACAAGATGCTGGCATCCAGGGAGTATATTTGCTGAAGCAACGTAGAAATAAATTTGTTACCACATTTGTACATTTTCTTTTGCCGTCTTCAGGCATTTAGTATCATTGAATGCAGAATTTATCAGACCTAACTCTCCTTGTCAGTATGGAAGGAAAAAATTCATAGATACTTGAATTACATAAGCAATAGGGAGAGGTAGTAGGACTTGAGAAATAGGGAATAATTAGTTTTATTTTTAAAAGCCCATGCTTAATCAGTACAGAAGTTGCAGATGAGGAAAAGCTTACATAACATTTCATCTTGGTAACATTTGAAGGGCAAATGGGTGGCGTGCAACCAACCCAATTGGTTATTTATGTTAAGATTTTTAAATGATCTAATTCAACGCACAACATGAGAATAAATCTAAAGGCAGAACGTAGATTTTTTTTAATTTTTATTATTTTTTCTTCCATTCAGTTGTATCTTGGACAAGTCTACAGTTTTGTTGGCAAGGTTTTTCAGAGGTGGCTTGCCATTGCTTCCTTCCTAGGGCTGTGAGAAAGTGACTGGTCCAAGGTCACACAGCTGGCTTTCTGCCTAAGGCAGGACTAGAACTTTTGGGTCTGAGATTTAGATTTTACTAAAGTTTCCCATAGTCTCGTTTAAAAAAAAAACCTATCTCCAAAGATTTATTGAAATAGCTATTACAGGTGGTCCTAGATTCATGACTATTCATTTAGTGACCATTTGAGTGGTGTGGTGGTCTGGAAGTGGAGCTCTCATCTCACAATAAGCAGGCTGTAAGTTTGATCCTAGGGAGATGCAGATATTTCTCTCTGGACACATTGAGATTATATCTGATGAATATAACTCCGCATTGGCAACAGGAAGGACATCCGGCCAGTAAACACTCAGCTCCATTCAGTTGGCCAGACTTCCACCCAGCAAGGGATTATGGAGTCATTTAAAAGACTGATTTAGTGACCATTTGAAGTTATGGCAGTGTTGAAAAAAATTACAGCTGGTCCTTGCACTTACAACCAATGCAGCATCTTTGCGGTCAGGTGATTAAAAATTGGGTGTTTGGCAATCAACATGTATTTACGATGTTTGCAACATCCCCGGGACATGTGATCGAAATATGTGACCTTCCCAGCCCATTTCCAACAAACAAAATGTTGAGAGAGAAGTTGGATTTGCTTAACAACCACATGATTCACTTAACCATGGTGATTTGCTTATCAACCATGACAGAAAGGTGGTAAAATTGGATGCATCACACTTATACCGCTTAGCAAGAGAAGTTGTAGTCCCAATTGTGGTTGTAAGTTGAGGACTATCTGTATAATTGCAAGTACCAGCACCAGTGTGGAAATAAAAGTAAACGGAAATAGCCTTTGGGAGCTGTTTTCTTCCAATAGAACTGGAATTGTAGAATTTTTGGAATTTCAGCTGGAAAAAGGAATGGCTGATGAAGGATATTTTAGGAAGTGGTGAGGGACATGAATAAGATTCTACTACAATTGGCCTCTGAGATTATTTGGAGGAACTGTGCTTGGACTTTGAGCTTTTGAAAATGATATTGTTTTATGAAACTGACGTTACAACTGTAATGCTGAGAAATTCACGTAAGGCATCTAGCTAGCTAGCTAGCTAGGTGTCTTAAGTTGCAATTCCCTAACTTTTTCCCCTTATGCTGCTGTACTTTTAGCCACCTGAATTTTTTTTAACATGGATAGTCACTTTTAAGAAGAGACTGGAGAACCATCTGTCTGAAATGGTACAGGTAGTCCTTGACTTGCAACAGTTCACTTAGTGACCATTCAAAGTTACAGCAGCACTGAAAAAAGTGACTTATGACCATTTTTCACATTTATAGACATTGCAGCATCTCTCATGGTCGCCTGATTTACATTTGGATGCTTGGCAAGTGACTCACATTTATGACAATTGCAGTATCCCAGGGTCATATGATCACCTTTTGCGACCTTCTGACAAGCAAAGTCAATGGGGAAACCAGATTCACTTAACAACTGTGATACCAATTTAACAACTTCAAGGAAAGTCATAAAATGGGGCAAAACTCCCTTAACAAATTTCTCACTTAGCAACATAAATTTTGGGCTCCATTGTGGTCGTAAGTTGAGGACTACCTGTACAGGGAGTTGAACTAGAACAGCAGTCGCCAACTGGGGGGCCGCGAGAAAATGTTGGTGGACCGCAATCTCACCCCCAGAGCACCCCCCCAAAACAATTAATCCAGGCTGCACAGAAATACAAGGCCCACATGGCCCGCGGGAACCCTCCCCGCCCACTCACTCCTTACCTGGCAAACTTGCCTGCTAAATTGCTATTTTTTCTTTTACTGACCATCAGCTGTTCTGCTGTGTCAGGAAATTTAGATTAGCTAGGAAGCAGGAAATGGTTGGATTTCTTGCTTTCTAGTTAATCTTTAGATCTTTGGCTCTGCTCTTAAGCACAGCCTCTTAGGACTGAAGGTTCTATTATTCAGTGCAGACTCATGGCAAGCAAATTTTATGTGACAGATTCAGGTAGTCGATGGCAGATAGATCACTGAATGATTCTGTGAGCAACTCAATCTGCCTGCCTGCTTTGCCTGATTGTGGGTAAAAGTTGCTCTTTTTTAATAAAAAAATCAATATTTATATAAATATTTATATTTACATACAAGCCATGCCCAGCCAGTCACATGACCACCAAGCCACACCCACAAATTAGGCCACGCCCACAGAACCACTTATTGGTCCCTGGGATTTAAAATTATGAGTTTGGTGGTCCCTGAGGTCCAAAAGGTTGGCGACCCCTGAACTAGAAGACATCTAAGGTCCCTTCTGTTATTCTATTATTTTAAATTGTAAATTTTAACCTTGTTTTTAAATTCTGTTTTTAACTGTGTTTTTATCATGTTTTGTGTTGTTTGTAAACCACTCAGAGTCGCTTAAATGGGATGGGTGGTGTAGAAATTTAATACATAAATAAATTTGAACCAGTTCCTTGGAATTGAAAAGTTTGACTCACAGAATAATCATTGTTCTCTTTTCTTTTGGTCTAAACCAACCTTTTAAAAAGGTTCCTTCTTAAAGTAAATCCTGAATTTTTGAAAACAAATCTGCGTTACTTCCACTGTCTCTCATTCAGTCTTTCATCAGTTCTAAGTGAACACATGTTTTAAATTACTATGGATGTATATATACACTTAGTACCGCCCCAGAGTGCTGCTTTAAATATATTTCTGCTTAGTTTATTATTTCAGTGTTAAAGTTGTTTACTGTGTTGCTGTTAAATTCCAAGCTAATTTTACTGAATTGATTTGGAATTACTGTATTTTTAAACCTTGTATGAGTAGAGGAATGTCATAACACAAGTGGTCCTCAATGTACGACTACAATTGAGCCCAAAATTTATGTTGCTGAGTGAGACAGTTAAGTGAGTTTTTGCCCCATTTTGCAACCTTCCTTGCCACAGCTGTTACGTGAATCACACTGCAGATGTTAAGACAGAAACCCGGTTGTTAAGTGAATCTGGTTTCCCCATTGACTTTGCTTCTCAGAAGGTCACAAAAAGGGACCACATGATCTTGGGATACTGCAACAGACGTAAGTATGAACCAGTTATCAGCCATCCAAATTTTGATGTCGTGACCATGGGGGTACTGCAACGGTTGCAAGTGTGAAAAAGGTCGTAAGTCATTTTTTCAGTGAAGTTGTAACTTCGAACGGTCACTAAATGAACTGTTGTAAGTTGAGGACTTCCTGTAATCAAGATTAAATCTCAAAGTCTGATCAAGGCGTGCTGTTCCTGAGATAGGTGGAAGTGAGACCCTCCTCCTGAGGTGGGGGCCTGGCGGTCGGGTGGGTTTGCTGCTGACATACCTTTCCCCCAGCTGTGTGGCAGCAACCCTGCCTGGGTTTCTCGACGTCCTCTCGGGGGTGGCGGTGGATCTCCCAGGGCTTATGGTCCTGGGTGACTTCAATCTGCCTTCCCGGGGGCCGGGTTTGGCCCAGGAATTCATGGCCTCCATGGGGGCCATGGGCCTGACCCAGTTGATTCAAGGCCCGACTCACGAGGGGGGAAACACCCTTGACCTAGTTTTTGTCTCGGAACAGTGGCGTAGTGATAGAGGGCAGGCCAGCTGTATGATACTGCCTGTCCCATGGTCTGATCACTAACTCCTGCGGCTGGTCTTCCAACAGGCTGCTCCCCATTGCTGGGATGAGGAGCCACTTAGATGGTTCCACCCCAGACGCCTGATGGACCCTGAGAGGTTCCAGGCGGAACTGGGGTCTTTCCCCACTTCCCTTGCCCACAACTCTGCCGAGGACCTGGCGGCCGCTTGGCAGCAGGCTGCTAGGGCTGCCCTCGACAGGGTTGTCCCCATGCGTCCCCTCACATGCCGTGGATCCCGGGTGGCTCCTTGGTATACTGAGGAGCTCCGGGAGATGAAGCGCCGTCGGAGGGGTTTAGAGAGTAGGTGGAGGGCCATCCGCTCCCAATCCAATCGAGCCCAGCTAAGAGCCCATATTAGGACTTACCTGGTAGCTATGAGGGCGGCGAGAAGGTCTTATCTCTCCACCCTCGTAGCGTCCGCAGATAACCGCCCAGTCGCCCTTTTTAGGGCCACCCGCTCCCTCCTACATCCAGGGGAGGTGGTGGACCCTCTTCGGGGAAGGGCTGAGGAATTTGGTCAATATCTGTCGGATAAGATCGCGCGGATTCGGGGCGGGTTGTGTTCCACCTTGCAGTGGTCTGAGGATCGGGGTGCAAGCAGTCTGACCGATGTGATCTGGGCTGAGTTCGATCCTGTTTCTGAGGATGAAGTGGACAGGATTCAGCAGTGTCTGAGCTCCACCACATGTTTGTTGGACCCGTGCCCTTCCTGGTTGGCTTATGCCGCCAGGGAGGTCACCTGCGGTTGGCTCCGGGCAGTGGTCAACGCTTCGTTAAGGGAGGGTGTCTTTCCCTCCGCCTTGAAAGAGGCGGTGGTGAGGCCCCTCCTGAAGAAGCCTGCCCTGGACCCGACCATGTTAGACAACTTCCATCCAGTCTCCAACCTTCGTTTTTTGGCGAAGGTTGTTGAGAGTGTGGTGGCTCAGCAGTTTCCACTCTTCCTGGATGAAGCGGACTACCTAGATCCGTACCAATCGGGCTTCCGGCCTGGTTTCAGCACAGAGACGGCATTGGTCGCACTGATGGATGATCTCTGGAGGGCCCGGGACAGGGGTTTTTCCTCTGTCCTGGTCCTATTAGACCTCTCAGCAGCTTTCGATACCATCGACCATGGTATCCTTTGCCTCGAGGGGCTGGGAGTGGGTGGCACTGTTCTTCGGTGGCTCTCCTCCTACCTCTCGGGGTGGTCGCAATTGGTGTTGACAGGGGGACAGAGGTCGGCCCCGAGGGTGCTCACTTGTGGGGTCCCTCAGGGGTCGGTCCTCTCCCCCCTCTTATTTAATATCTACATGAAACCACTGGGTGAGATCATTCGTGGTTTTGGGGTGAGGTATCACCAGTATGCTGATGATACCCAGTTATACATCTCCACCCCAAACCAGATCAGTGATGCCCTCTCCGTGATGACTCGTCTGGATGTGGTACGGATCTGGATGGACGGAAACATGCTTCGGCTCAACCCGGCCAAGACTGAGTGGCTGTACATACCGGCATCTTGGTCCAGTCAGGAATGTCCATCGTTGACCATAGGGGGAGTGGTGTTGCCCCTTGTGGATAGGGCGCGGAACCTGGGGGTCCTCCTGGATGCACGGCTCCAGTTGGAGGAGCAGGTGGGGGCCGTCGCCAGGGGGGCCTTTGCCCAGGTCCGGATGGTTCACCAGCTTCGCCCGTTTCTTGGCCGAGATGCCCTGCGTACAGTCACTCATGCCCTTGTTACTTCGCGACTCAACTACTGCAACGCCCTCTATTTAGGACTGCCCTTGCATACTATCCGGAGATTGCAGCTGGTGCAGAATGCGGCTGGTGGTGATGGGAGTTACCCGATTCTCCCATATTACCCCCCTCCTGCGCGACCTGCATTGGTTGCCGGTTGCACTCCGGGTGAGATTCAAGGTTTTGGCTTTAACATTCAAAGTCCTACACGACATGGGTCCACAATATTTAAGGGAGCGTCTCCTGCCGATATCGAGTGCCAACCGCCCTGTACGGGCACACAGGCAGGGGCTCCTCGGGGTCCCGTCAGCAAGTCAATGTCGGCTGGCGGTCCCCCGGCGGCGAGCCTATTCTGTGGCAGTCCCCGACTTATGGAACCAACTGCCTCTAGACCTCTGTCTGGCCCCTGACTTCCGCACCTTCCGCCGCAATTTGAAGACCTGGCTATTTGACCAAACCAGGCTGTGACTACCTCACAGCGGGTATGGGATAGTTTTAAATTATTTTAATCTGGTCTTATTGGACTTCATAGTTGTTTAATTCTTTTTAATTATTTATTGTATTTGTATGTTTTAGTTGTGAGCCGCCCCGAGTCTTCGGAGATGGGGCGGCATATAAGTCCAATAAAATAAATAAATAAGGAGTGACTGTTGGGTGAACACAGTCTTTGAGGAGCTGGCTGATAGTTAGAACAGGATTGTACTGTGCTGTATAATTAAAACACTCCTTCCACCCCTTAATCCAGGGGGTGTCAAACTCGATTTCATTGAGGGATGCATCAGGGATGTGCTTGACATCAGGGGGTAGGTGTGTGTCGCCAGGGTGGGCATAGCCAGCTCAACGTAACTCATGCCTGTGATGGCCCAAGCACTCTGCCAGCAAAAATGGGCTCCCGAGCTCCGTTTCCAGCTGCAATGGCCTCCTGCAACCTCTGCCAGCGAAAACGGAGCTCGGGAGGATTGCACAGGGCCCTCCCAAGCTCCGTTTTCAATGGCAGAAGCACTGCAGGCCAGTCCCTTGCTATTTCCAGGGTGGTGTTGCAGGCCAGATCTAAGCACCCCGTGGGCCGCATCTGGCCAACGGGCCTTGAGTTTGACACCTCTGCCTTAACTCCTTTTCTAAGGGACTCATAGGATATAAATCAGGAGTCTGGTAATACTTTTTCAGACTAATAAAATTTATTAAAAGGAATATGTTTTTAGAGTTAAAGCTTGTTTCATCAGATGCAATAAGACACAGATTCCTGATAAGTTTTCACTTGGCTAATTCTGTTTTTGCATTCTATTTTAAAGCCAACTAAACATTTCTTGGTGGTTGCTTTTTTTTTGTCCAAGTGGATTTAGTTATTTTGCTGACCACATTCTCATGCTAGATTGTTAAATATAGCCTATGCTTTTCATGCAGATATATATGAAAGATTTCAACTTGGATTCTCCTGAGACCAGGTTAAGAATTATTAATCCCATAAATGGTACAGTTCTACCTATAATACACAACAACAAAGATCTTGCACTCTCCATTGTAGGATTGGGGACAAAATATTATTGTCAAAGTCTAATTCAGTGTTTCCCAACCTTGACAACTTTAAGATGAGTGGACTAATCGATCTAATGGTTCTCATTGACCAACCACAGGAAGAACACTCAACAACAGTAAGCCTCCACAAGAGCTTGTGAGAGTAAAAAAAAATGAACTGGATGCCTAATTATCTCTGTAATTTTATATTGGTTACAAAAGTAAAAGACTGCTTCATATACATAACCCCCAAAGTGTGCCTAGTATCTTGCTTGCACTTGTTTTCTTTTTACAGCAGATGTTTATTATAAATGCATACAGCTTTTTCCCATAATAATGATATACAGTTAGTTTCTCTTTCTTTTCTTTAATGTCTGTTTGCTTGCTGTTTCCTATATTAAAAACTTTAATTTCCAAGAAATAAAAAAATGGTCCAGATCATTTTATTTTAAAACTTGGAAAACTATTTTGAAAATAGAATTCTTTTGGCATGTTTGTTTAGCAGACATATTCAGACTTGATACCTTAAGTTCGCTAACCTCGCTTCATAAGAGTGGTTGCAATTCAGTTAATAGTCTATGCTTTTGGATATTAGATTTGGTTTTGTTTGATACTGAATGTAGATAAGTCTTTATTGGTGAAGATAGAAATATGTGTATAATGGGGTATTGCAAATCCTTTTTGCTGAGATGCCTACGAAGATCATTTGAGATTAATTGCTTTGGTAAACCTGTGTATGCCAAAAAAAAGCTAATTTATTAAAGTATTACCTAAAAATGATCTGGAAATTATTAAAGCACCTTCAATTAGTCTAGATCAGGGATGTCAAACATCATGGTGGCGTCACGTGATGTATCGGGACTTTTTTCCCCTTTGCTAAATCGGGCATGGGCGTGGCCAGTGGCACATCCAGTCCACGAGTTTGACAGCCCTCGTCTAGATTGTATCCCTTCTATAGTAACCAATTTTTTTTACATCTAAGAAATTCTGTAACTGAGAAATTTTGTAGCTTATGAAGGTAGGCTATTGGGAGAGCTTAGTTTTAAGTTTTTCTATTTTTATTATTTTAATGGAGCCACAAAGGGTACTACAGAGTTTTGGACAAATTTTACTGTAACAGAAGAAAAAATGCCAGTTGTCTGCTTTAAGAATAAATGGTAAGATTGGCTATACCTTGTAACTATGCAAAGAGGGAATTAGACACCGTTATTTCTGTTTTAAGAAGACAGTTTATCAATTGTGTCTAAATCTGAGCAAATTGTTCTTAATTTTAATGTATCATGTGTTGGGGTGGGGTTAAAAGTTGATTTTTCAGAAATGTCTTTTTGTTCAACCAAGTATGGATCCATCCTTAAAATGGCTATACTAATTTTTTTCCTTCCTTCCTCCCTCCCTCCCTCCCTCCCTCCCTCCCTCCCTCCTTCTGCCCTGAGAAGGGGATTTGACAATCCCAAAAATAATTCAAACATTGAGTTGGCCCTTTAGGGGTTTTTCCCCCCACATAAAGAGCCCAGCTTAGCTTAAAAATAACATGTTACATGGAAAGGCTTCTTGCCAAGTCTGGTCTGTGAGTAAATTCACTGTTTTCCTAATGGATAGTTAAGATTAATCATAATGGAGAGTTTGGGTAACATTAGAAATGGAATCTAG
Source organism: Naja naja (assembly GCA_009733165.1). Taxonomy (NCBI): domain Eukaryota; kingdom Metazoa; phylum Chordata; class Lepidosauria; order Squamata; family Elapidae; genus Naja; species Naja naja. Next base: position 17,260,939 of record CM019150.1, on the reverse strand, counting down.
CTCTTCCAAATGTTTTCACTAGTGATAGAGAAGGACATCTAACAGAGTATGGTGTCCAGAGTGGTATTGATGAACAGGAAAGCTAGCTGTCTTAGTTAGTATGTTCTAATACAGGATCACATTTGCTAGCAAAATAGAACTGGGCTAAGGAAGATAATCTGTTCAAAAAATACAGGATTTCTTAATAGACATTTAGTTGATCTCAGTTTTTTGTATTATACTGTAAGAAATACATTTTCAGAAATAATTAAATACCTCATGTTCATTCGAAAAGTATAAGATTTCCTATGAGATAACTGAATCTAACAGAATAACAGATTCTGTTTGATTCTCTTACCTCATAGGAAATTTTATATTTTTTTGAATGAACATGACATACATGTATGTAAGACTCAGTTATTCTTAAAGTAGTGAATGGGAAACCCCAATTTTACTCAGGCCTATCCATCCCTTCCCCCATATTCACTCAGACTTACACAGTCTGGGCCACATGTGGGCCAGGCAGGCAATCCTGCAATGAGATATAAAATGCAGACAGATATCTGTGCAGACAGGCAGGAGATTTTATTGTCTGCAGAATCCAAGCCTTGGAAGAGGAAAGAAAGATCTGGAATCTGTAGGGCGAATGAGAGTTACCAGGAAGTGCTCTTTAAACATTCATTGAAGGCTACCGTCTATGGGAAACAAGGATTAGTCAGGAGCAGATAGCTGGTGAAGTGAGCTGAGGGAATTCCTTCCTCTCTGAGATGAAGTTGAATTTTTGGCAAATTTGTAGGATTTGTGATCTGATTCCTTTTGTTTAAATGAATGCTGATTTGCATAGTCTCTGATCCTTTGAATAGTATAATTTCGAGAAATGTGCCTCTGGTTTTGTATTAGACATTTTGTTGTCTTGTGCTAACTCAGAAATGATGTGTCTCGAAGGATGTAATAAAAGCTCTTCCTGACTATTTGTAGTATTTGGGTTTAAATATAACTGAGAATATAATGACATTTCAAGGACGTTCTTGTGTATCACAAGTCCCATTGAAAACACCCTATTTTTCAGTTGGAATGTTCAATACATAAGACTTTTGAGTGACCTTTTCATGACTAAGTAAAAAAGAAACATACCTAGATTGCGATGCTTTCTCACTATCAATCTTAATACCTTTTTTTCCTTTCTTTCTTCATTGTGTTACTGATTACTCTTTCTCTTTTTCTGTCTGCAGCCACCTAACTATAAAATGTAAAGTCCTCAGGAAAAATACCGCTCTGTTGCCTATGTTAGTCTATAACATGCGATACCCACAGATGTTCTACATAATTAATTAATATTACCTGCAGTAATTAAAAAAAAAAAGAACATCTCTTTTGGAACTGGCTATAAATACTCTACTTCTTCTCTCACCTCATGTTGCTATTCAAACAGTAGCCACTAAGGATTGGTTGGAAAGGCCTGGACTTTTTTGGCTCTATTGTTTAGGTTTATGATGTCCCAGAATTTACTGCTATTACATAGAGGGATTTTGGCTGTGTCTCATGGTTGTCTGGTAGAATTTAATGTGCACTTTTAAACAGTTTTAAGCTATGTTGATTCATCCAGCAAAAATAGTAAAAGCTAATAAGGCATGATTTTCATGAAATAAGACCCATTTTAAGATGATATGGAAATATGACTCCCAGTTGACATATGTACATAGAGATAAGGGCTTGTAGACTGGAACAGTGGGTCTAGATCATGGGTGTCAAATTCGCAGCATCAAGTTGCCATCACGTGGTGTTTTGTGACGTTTTTCCCATTTGCAAAGGTGGGGCGGGCATGACCTGCACGTGACACATCCAGTTTGACATCCGTGGTTTAGATTAACCAAATAGAAAAGGTCATGAGTCTAGTTCCTGTCATCTCAGATACACCTCTCAATAACTACAAAGAAATACTCTAGGTTGAAAAAAAACTGAACTCAGAACACAGCTAATGGATCAAGATAATCTCCATGCTTCTCTTTGTGAAACCAAATTTTTGGAAAATAAGAACACCAATTCATAATTATAATGTAGGACTGACACTGGACAGTGTTGGGTTCATACTCCACTTGACTGTGGAGTACGTGTGGGGGGCGTGCGCTATGGACAAATAATTCTTTCAGTCTAATTTATCCCAAAGGGGAGTGGACAGAATAAAATGAGGAAAGCCATGTATGTACCTCAATGTGAATTGCTAGTGAAGGATATTATTTAAATTATTAGCATCTGATCTGTGCTGGTGGTTTACCCTAGTACCAGGACACTGGAACGATGTGTGCTCTTTGACTTATTTTCTATCTGTATTCCATTTTTGTACTTTTAAAGAATCAGTCCGGTTTCTTTGCATTATTATTTGCAATGTAAATGAGGTAAACTTCTCATTGGAAGGAGGGATTTGAAAGCTGTAGAACCAGAGTTTCCTAATTGTGTGCTGTGCAGCCCAGAGTGCTAAAGCAAACTCACAAGAACACCATGGGAAATTTTATCATTTAATAAACAGAATTGTCCCCAGGGCACCACAGTTCACCGTTTGGGAACTGTAAGTGGTACCATGAAAAAGAATTACTGAGACACCAGGAGGGCCTTGAAAAGAGAATGCTTGGGAACTTTCCTATAAAGCTTGCATTGTAGGTTCTTCCCATCCTCTTCGACCTTGTTGTGGCAGGATGGAGTGAAATCCATGGGGGCTTCATCTTTTTTGGAAAAAGTAATTTTCACAGTATAAAGGTAGTCCTTGACCAAATTGAACCCAAAAGTTCTGTTGCTAAGTGAGACATTAATTGAGTCTTGACCCATTTTACAATCTTTCTTGCCACAGTTGTTAAATGAATCACTGCAGTTGTTAAATTAGTAACACAGTTGTTAAATGAATCTGGCTTCCCCATTGACTTTGCTTGTCAGAAAAGGTGACATGACCCTGGGAAATAGCAACTGTCATGAGTCGGTTGTCAGGCATCTGAATTTTGGGCATATGACCATCGAAGTGGCAACAGTCATAAGTATGAAAAACAGTCATAAGTGCCTTTTTTCAGGGCCGTTGAAATTTCTAATGGTCACTGAACGAACTGTTGTAAGTTGAGCACTACCTAACCATTTTTTCACCATGAATAAAACACAAACCTTTATTTTTAAGTTTGTGTTCGTCTGCATTTCCTTACTAGACTTTCACATGCCATCTGAAATAGCAGTATGAATGGAAACTAAAACCAGGGGTTCAGTGGATTTTTCTTTTTCCTATGGAGAAGAAGATAAACATGTATTTCTTTGACTTGGGTGGAGTTGAACTGTATGTTTGTAGCAATCTGGATTCCTTGTCCAGCTAATGTGTGCATGCAACTTAATTGGAGTAATAAAGAAAAAAGAAAGTACTTTAGGCCTTTGCAACTCTGCCTGCTTCTTCTATAATTAGTATGTGGTATTGGTTTGTGACAGATACCCTGGTGCAGTTCTTTCTGTGTGTTCAACAAGCCATTGCGTTTTGGGGGGAAAAGATGTAATAATTCTTTAGAAGCAAAAGCAGTCCCTGCCAAGGTATTCAAGTTTTGAAATTTGCAATGAGATCATAAGCAGATACATTAGCCACCTTTTGATAAAATTAACTATCTCTCACTTGCTGTATTCTCCAGTGTCCTATTATGTAGGCCGTTTTGCTTGCTCCTGTCTGTTGTCAAGGCTCCAGAAAACAATTACCTATCTGATGCATCCTTTCAGACTCCCAAGACACACAATGATACAGTCACTTGTGAAGACAGTGAATAGTCTCTTTAGTCACATCTCTAAAATACTGTAAGTTTTTCCTTTCCAGACCCCCCAAAAATTGAAATTAAAAGGTTATATTTTAAATGGAGAGCTTTTTGTCTGAAATGTTGTTTTGTGATGGCTGTAGAAAGAGAAGTTTTCCTGTCAAAGAACAAGGAAGTGAAAATTATAATCAAAAGTAATATTAAACAATGAAGTATCTAAAGGTAAGAGCTGAGCTTCCACACCAAGACCACATTTTTCCTGTAAAGAATGAGTAAAAATATTACAGTTTGCTCTGTAGTTTCGATTCTTGTAATTTTTGCAATTCTGCAGAATATTGTTCCTGATACCCTTGCCCCTTTCCAGATACTCTTTTTTTAACTTTACTACTCTTCAGATTCTCATAACTACTTCAAATTTGTCTTCTTATAAGCAAGTATAAAGGACTTCATATTTTTATTTCCTTTTTCTTACTTAATAATGACACGTTCATCAAAATCTTGTCCTCTGAAGTTTTGAGCAGTGTTTTTTCAAAAAAGCAGATGTTTTAATCCCACTTTAATATCATTTTAATGAGTCAGTGTGTTTTTGCTGCTTTAATGTTGTTGCATACTGTGTTGGTACCATTTGTTGAAAGGTAATAAATTTTCAGTCCTTTTTATTCTCCAATTCTGGGAGGCTGTTCCATTCAGTTATGATAAATATTTACTTTTTTCTATAATTTTCTTTCCTCAGTGAGAATTAGTTCATTTTCAGACTTCAATAAAGGAGCTTTTTACTTATACTGCTAAAGGTCTGTTGGTCTACATTTCCTTCTCCTTGACTTACCGCTGTTTTTAAATGCAAAGGATAACATTAAAATCTTACTTTTTTCCTGCTGACTAGTTTTACAGCTGACTAGTTTTATTGATTTTTTCCCCATTTCTGCTACTTGCCTTCATTTCTTTGGTTGGTCATTCCTGTTTTGTTTTGGACTCCATGCCTACAATCTTTCAGGTTTTTAGTTATGTATGATAAAACTTTAGGTCATTTCTATTGTTGTCCTTGTCTCCTACATGAGGAGTCCCCAACCCCTGGGCCACGGATGGGTACTGGTTTGTGGCCTGTTAGGAACTAGGTGGCACAGCTGGAGGTGAATGGCGGATGAACAAACCCTATTGAAATGCGTGGGATCTAGGTTGTGCACTTCTCTCAGCCCAATGATGGAATTAATTTGTTTTTCCTCTTATTGATCTTAACTTTTGTTCATGCAGTATGTTTATTCCATATCACTTTTATTTGTCTAAGAAGGTTAGACATAAATCTATATCAATGATACAGAAATATCTGTATTAATGGATTTCTGCTATCTAATACTTTTATTCACCCAGCATTTTATGTTAAATCTTATATATTAAATGATATATATAAAGGCGAAATACCACACACGCATCATCACAAAATCTCCAGAACTATAAAGCCTACAAACTTGAAATTTGGCATGTATGTTCCTCTTGGCTTCTAGGTGCTCACTAAGAAAGGATTTTTTTGAAATGACCATCAGAGCATTAGTATTTCATATATTATTATTAACACACTCTGATGCTAAGGAGTTCTATTCCCCCTCCCCACCTGAAAAGAAATCTGTTCCAAATGCAAAACACAAGCAGAGGAGAGGAGTTTCAGTTTTAGTTTCACAGTACCAAGCAGCTTTAGTACAGAACAGTTGAGCTAAGCCATGCCCAAGCTCCTTGCTGTCTCCTTGCTCACACAGCAAATACTGTTTCCGTTTCCAAACAGGACGCTAGCCAGATGAATACAGATGGATGCTGGTAAGCAGAGGCACCTTTTCCCCCTTATTTTCTTCCCCAAAACTAAGCCCGATCCAGGGGTGGGATGCAAATATTTTTACTACCAGTTCTGTGGGAGTGGCTAGGTGGGCATGGCCATGTGACTGGGTGGGTGTGGCTTTTTTTTTTTTTTGCACCATCCCCCCTCCCCTGCACTTAATTTTTTTGCCTCCTGAGGGAAGCCTCCTGGGAGGCCGTTTTTGCTCCCAGGAGGCTTCCCTGAGGCCCAGGAGTGTGGGGGCGGGCGCAGCATACACCCCCCCTACATGCCCCTTTTTGCCTTCTGGGCCCTATGCCCCTACTCTTCCATCTAGAGTTCAGGCCTCATCACAAATCAGGCCAGAAGCCACCTTCACACCCACGGCAGCTGGCCTTCGGCCCTTCAACCCTACCTTTCCTAACAGGCCCAGGGATATCCAAGAAGTCATTTCCTTGGCCATTAGGCAGGGATTGGCTGAAGGATTTCAACAGATTCTCCAGCCTTTGGAAAGGATTCAGGCTGTTCTCCCTTCTCAGTCCATGGGTCTCTTACCTCAATGAAATTTCCACAGGCTCCAGGACCTCATTACTCATTCATCACAGGCAGAATTGGAGAATTATGATCTCTGAACACAGTTGCTCCTCTTGTTCAGAGCGCAAAGAGAGCAAAATTTGTGATCGTAATCTTTCAGAGGAAGAAGACTCTTGTCTATATCAACCCTCCTCTGCATTGGTCTTTAAGCCAACCCTCTTCAAACCTTTACTTAGCAAGGCTCTGGTCACTGCCAAGCTGTCACCTGAGGAAGTGGCCCCTGAGCTACAAGGGGCAACCTCCAGGCAAGGAGACTCCCTCTTCTCCAAGCCTGTTGTAAACACGGAGGTTTTGCCTTCCCCACTATTATTTCTTGACATGGTCAAGGAGCAGTGCGCTTCCCCTTCGGCAGGTCCTCATCCATCATCTCTGGACAAGCGGTTCTACAATGTGAGCACATCCCTAGACAATGCCCCCGCAGTGCCCAATGTAGACACTCCTGTGGTGGCTTTATTCTCCTCTTCTGGCACTCCCACCCAGCCAGAAGATGTACTTAAGGCAGAAGATAAGTGCTCCAAACAGACCCTCAAGCGCAACCACCAAGCTGCTACGTGGGCTGTCTGGGCTTCGACCGCGGCATCATTTTTTACGAGGGCATCACTAAGATGGCTGCACCAACTGCAGGACCGACTGCCAGCCTCTGACTTCAGGTCTAATCAAGAACTTAACAAAATCATAGCAGCTGCGGAATTTACTGCGGATGCCACCCTCAATTCCACCAAATCTGCATCAAGGGCCATGGCATCTTCAGTGGCGGCAAGAAGGCTCTTGTGGCTCCGAAATTGGCAGGTGGAGTCATGCCGCAAATGGAAACTGGCTTCTGCCCCCTGCTCTGGGGACAAGCTCTTTGGCGGAGGTTCTAGAACTGTATCTCATTGAGACCAGAGACAAATGGAAAATCCTTTCCTTCTCAGGGAAAAGGGCTGACTATCACCCAGCTCCTTATCGCCCAGCTGCCTTCCGGGCGGAGAACACCTCCCGCTTCAATCGGCCACAGAGGGCGTATTCTCAATGCCAAGAACAACGCCCAGAAACATCTGGCAGACAACAACCTTCTGCTGGTAAACGGCCCTTTCGTGGGGGAGGGGGTCGTTCCTTCTGCTCTAAGTAATATCTCGTTCTCCCCACCCATTGGAGGTTGATTGGCCTTCTTCGCCTCCAAATGGGAGGAGTCAACGACGGACGCCTGAGTATTCAACACTGTTAGGCCAGGGTTACAATTAGAATTTCTGTTGTCACCCCCAGAAAATTTTTTGATTTGTCCTGTTTCACAGACACTACAAAGAAAGCCTTTATGACTTCGGCCATTCAACATCCAGTCGACATAAGGGCTATTCAACCAGTCCCCACCTTACAACGGGGACGTGGATTTTACTCTTGTCTTTTTGTTGTTCCTAAAGCCTTTGGGGGATCTAAAAGCATGTGTCAGCAGGTGATTTTGCTACAGTTTGTCAGATACAGGTGATTTAAAATGCAGACGCTGCATTCTATTTTAGAGACGAGGGCTCTTCCATTGATCTCATGGAGGTTTACCTCCACATCCCCATTTGGCCACATCATCGCCAGTTTCTCCCTTTCTGTTACCAGAATGCCCACTACCAGTATCGAGCCCTTCCGTTTGGCCTCTCCTTGGCTCCAAGAGTCTTCACAAAGATCCTAACAGCATTGGTGGCTTTGCTATGTTCTGTTCCAGTGAGGATCTTCTTGGATGACAAGTTGATACTGTCCTCCATCCACTCCGCCCATCGAGACCTACACATCACCCTGTCCTGCCTCCAAAACCATGGCTTTTCCGTCAACACCAAGAAGAGCCATCTGTCACCCGTGACCAAACTGCTGCACTTGGGAGCAGTTATCGACACAACTTTGTGCCAGGTTTTCCTGTTTCCAGATCATGGAAAAAGCCTTGCAGAGATCAGTCAGATTCAATAGCAACACACTGTTCCCCTGTTGCTGCTGTCCAAACTATTGGGGAAGATGGTCTCCTGTACTGCATCATTCCGTGGGCATGGCTTCATTCTCGATCACTCCAATGGTTCCTGCTCCCCTTTCAATGAGCGGGAACCAGCCACACGTCTATCAGGGTCCTGCTGTCTCCACAGGTCCAGCAATCCCTCAATTGGTGGCTCTCCCTGTCCCTCTGGAAGGGACTCCAGTTCAAGGAACCAGACAGGCTAGTAATCACCACAGATGCCAGCCTTCTGGGTTGGGGTTCCCATATGGAGGGTCAGATGGCTCAAGGGGTTTGGTCCAGATCAGACAGAACCCATCCCATAAATTGGTTAGAACTCAGAGCCATCTCTCTGGCTCTCAGGTCTTTCAGAGCCTCAGTGACCAGCTCCCATGTTCTTGTGTTGACGGACAACATGGCCGCAAAGGCCCATGCCAACAAGCGGGGGGACGAGATTCAAGGCTCTTATGAGGGAGGCAGAACGCTTGGGGCTATGGGCGGAAAGGCACTTGTTGTCGATCTCAGCAGATCACATCTCTGGGGTTGACAGCTCCCAAGCTGACTGGCTCAGCAGGAGTTCAGTCGACCAGGCAGAATGGTCCATTCACCCATCCCTATTCAGGGATCTGTCCCTCAGATTCAGAACTCCGGAGGTGGATCTCTTCTCCACTCCCCAAAATGCCCAAGTCAACAGATTTTTCACCAGGTTCCCTTGCCGGGAGCAGAGGGGACCAATGCTGTTCAGTGCAGATGGCCCACGGGTCTCCTCTATGCCTTTCCCCCTCTTCCCATCATTCTGGCAGTCATACGGAAGTTGTTGGAGGAACAAGTGGAGCTAATTCTCCTGCACCCTATTGGCCATGGAGGCCCTGGTTTGCAGACCTGGTCAACCTGTCTGTGGCCACTCTTGGAGGATCCCACCCCATCTGATCTCCCTGCATCAAGGAGCCATAATCCATCTGGATCCCCAGTGGCTCAAAATGACCGTGTGGCGCTTGAACGGCAACGGCTAAGGGAGGCTAATCTCCCAGAGAAGGTTATCCTCACAATCCAGGCGTCTCGTAAACCATCTACGAGGTGCATCTATGATGCCACCTGGCAGGTTTTCTGTCAATGGTGCCTCAAGGAGAGCTTCTCTCCTTCCTCAGCTCAGTTAGCAGAGGTTCTTAGATTCCTTCAGGAGGGATTGGACAAAGGTTTAGCCCCCAATACCCTACGTCGCCAGGTAGCTGCTCTCTCTCCAGTTATTTCCTGGGGTTCGTTCCCGTCCTTGTCTCATTACCCCTCAGTCAGGAGATTTTTGAAAGGGGCTTCCAATCTACACCCACCTGTGGAGACCTTCACATGGTACTTAATGCCCTTACGAAGCCCCCCTTTAAACCCCTTAGAGCGGTATCTCTCCAATTCTAAACACTAAAGGTAGTTTTTCTCGTTTCAATCACTTCGGCTCGAAGGGTGTCAGAGCTGGCCGCCCTTTCCATCAGGCAAGATCTATGCACCTTTCACGGTGATAGGGTTTTTCTCCGTTTTGACCCTTCCTTTATTCCGAAGGTTAACACCTGGTTCCACTGATCCCAGGACATTGTGCTGCCTAATTTCTGTCCCCTTCCGCACCATGACTTAGAACGCAACTGGCACACTCTAGATGTCAGAAGAGCTCTTAGAATTTACATCAAGCGCACTTCCTCTTTTCGAAAGACAGAAGCCATGTTTGTTTCCTTTTCCCCTTCTCACTTGGGGAACAAGGTCTCTTCCCCTACTGTTAGCAGGTGGGTCAGGACATTGCACAGGCCTACAAAGCGATGGCTCTTCCAGTGCCTCAAGGTCTGACGGCGCACTCTACCAGAAGTGCGGCCACTTCAGCCGCCTGGGCCACCCAGGCATCCTTGGAACAGATTTGCAGAGTGGCCACATGGACATCCCTGTCTCCTTTCATCAGACACTATCGTCTTGATGCCTTCACCTTGGCGACTGCAGCCTTTGGCAGACGGGTGCTTCAGCAAGTGGTTCCACAGTTGGAGTGATTGGCCGGATGAGGACCTGCCCGTGGACATGCAAGCTTTGGTATGTCCCATCTTGGGCTCTTTCTGCAGCATGGAGGAGAATGGGCGTTGGTAAATTTATCTGTGAATGCTCTTTCTATTTATGCTGCGAGAGAGCCCAGCCCCTCCCTTGGTTCGTCCGGAGATGGTAAGACATGTTTCTGTCCTTGATCGTTGGCTTTCAGAGACACTTATTTGGTCTGTCAAGTATGTTCTCCAAAGCTGGGGCTACTCCCGGGTGGCGGGCTTTTATATACTCAAGAACAGACCCAGCTTAATGACATCATAAGAAGGAGTCTACCCATCCTGGGCTCTCTCTCACAGCATAGATAGAAAGGGCGTTCTCAGGTAAATTTACCAACGCCCATTCTACTGAACCGGTCTGAATTGGCCCTATCACATAGTTTCTTAGTGAAGCACAGGTATAGTCCTAGTGTGTTTGAAACCTTCATGTATTTGTGCTGCTACTACAGCAGCACCAGCAGTAATTTAGCTTCAGTCCTGGCCAAGGACTTCTACATGTGAATAAACCTACTGTTCAGTTTAAATTACAATATCAAAAATTCAGTCTGATTGAATTTGTCATTAGTTGTTGAAGGACATGTAATTTGATGTTGTCCCATTAAGTTCATTTATTTCTATTTCTTGTTAAAATCTGCATGCAGGACAGATTTCAGAATCACATCAGCTCAAATCTCTATTTAATGGAAATCAACATTTTACTTATTTAATCTCTTTCTTGGTGTGGAATAACTATTTCTAGGGAGTCAAGACTGTCATCATCATCATCCTAGCATTTTTTTCGCAGGTCTGCTTTTCGGATCTACAAGCGCCCTCTTGTGCGATCAAATGCAGCATCTGAGTGTAACTGTGCATTTTTCATGTCCACATTGTTAGCTTTGCTTCGGCTTTCTTTGTTTTGTTTTTGTCGCAACCAAAGGGGTTAAGACTATAAATATGAGGGAAATCTAACATTATGAAGAGACTTACTATACAAAAATGTTTATATTCATGTTAGTAGTTACAGTAGATCATACTTTTTTAATAGAGAAAGATAAAAAGTGGTAATATGATTATTAAATAGGTTATTTACTTTTTTTTAGCAAAGAACACTACTATTGTTTTCTTTTATGATCCATATAATGAACTTTGCCAGAAGAAATCGGAATGTAGTTATGTAGTTTCTGTATTTCTTTATATCTGAGGAACTTCCCTCTTTACTAACTGGTCTTAAACTAAAATAATGAGAAATTTTGGATATATATGCTCATATTTCTTTGATGATTTTACATTGGTCAGAATGTCATTTAATATAACTATGACCTTCTTTAATGATTCCGGGGAGCTTGAAGATTTAAGCCAAAGTGCCATCAATTCGTTGTTGATAACAAAAATGTTTCTTCTTTTCATCTAATGCAGCCGAGATGCGAGAAAATTCCAAAGAGATATATGCCATCAGTTATGGCACCAGATATAAAATAATTAACTGATCCACAGCTCAAGCAGAGGGTTAGGAAGTGAATTGGTCCCAGAGTAGGTGGTCAGCCTGTTCTTGCTAGAATTTTATTATTTCAGAGGATGAAGTTTACAGCTTGGTGATGGGCTTTTCTTTTCAAAGAGAAAGGAGGAGAAGGAGAACAGACTTCTCTGCTGTGGCTCCTGCCCTTTGGTACATCTTACCCCCTGAGGTGAGATTGGTTCCTATCCTTCTAACTTGCCGTAAAAGCCTTAAGATCTGGTTCTGCCAGATGACTTGAAGCCCCAATGGAGAAGCTTCAAAGTGGAGCTGGTCAATTAAGTAAGAGCTAACCCCCTCCCCCCTCTTGCATCCGGCTGCCCCCTTCTCCATCTTGTGTCCATGGTTTTATTCTGTTTGTATTGCGATTTTATTGAGTATTTTTATATTTGACAATTTATATTGTAAGCTGCCTGGAGTCATTTTGAAACAAGATGGACAGCAAATAACACCCGTCAAGTGCCAAGGAAATCAGGAGGTCCAGGCAGTTCAAATGAGCACAAAGCTTTATTGTAAACTTAAGCTCCTACAAGAATCTGAACTATTAATGGCCCAAGCAAATTGGTGGTAGATAAGAGTCACTGGAATTCAAGCTGGGCTGGACTTAGATCTCTTGTGGGCATGAAGGGACTCATGACTGATGATGTCTTTTACCCCTCTTTCAAGCTCAGCCTGGCCATTTCCTACATCGGGTCCTCAAACTATGGCCCGTGGGCCACATACGGCCTGCTGAGGCCATTAATCTGGCCTGCACAGGACCATGGGGATGCACCACCCACATTGCCCCACCTACCTTCTGGTCCCCACCCGCCTTCTGGAAGCCGAGGAGGCCAAAAACGGGCCCGTTTTTGGGCGGCAGAGTGGTTCTGGAGGCCAAGGAGGCCAAAAACGAGTCTGTTTTTGGCTTCTCCAGCCTTCACAGAGATAGGGAGGGAGGGAGGGAGAGAGAGAGAGAGAGAGAAACACACACACAAACAAAAGTCCCTCCCCCCCCAAGGCAGCCACATCCTTTCACTAACCTGCTTTCCACCCCCTGGAGCATAACAAATTAAAGTTTAATTTGTGTGTATTGTTTAATCGACTGCTAAATTGGCCACGCCCACCCAGTCACATGCCCACCCAGTTACATGACCACTTAGCCATGCCCACCCAGCCAGTCCGGTCCCCCAAAAGTCATCAATCAGTTGCAAAAGGCAGTTTTACTTGAAACCGCTTACAGCCTTTGATGATCTCTGTATACCACCAAACATCCACATCTACCTATCCCAAATCCTTGGAGATTTGATAGATAAAATGCCAAATATAGTCTGAACATCTAACTAACTATACAAATAACAATAATAACAATAGGTTTTGCTCTGGCGCACATGGTGTCCAGAATCCATTTTAACAGTATAGTATATCAATAACCTCTCTTGTTAAAAGGTCTTCTCTTGGTCACTTCTGCCTTAATAAGTTATCAATCATTTTATTATGCTGGGCTTTCAAGGGGTAGATGCTTCCAGAACATGGTGGTTAGCTCTGGGGCTTAAATATCTGCATAGATCTCCAATAATTTAGGATGTTTTTGTTTTGAGGTACTGTAGAACTGTTAGGAGAAGTCTTTCTTTGAAGTTACACCTCATATTTGAGAACTTTCTCCGCAGCGTATTCTAAGCAAATTTAGTAACTAGCTCAATATTGGAATCATATTATCTAGAGCCAGAAGGAAATAGAATATAGTATTCAGGGTAACTCGGAAGTCTTATAAATTGTATCTAAATTAGGAATCACTTTCCATATTACCTTTTGCTCAAAGCTGGTTAATTATAGAATAAATGCAATCAATGGACTGGTAGCCAAACAGTTCGTAATATCTGGCCTGTGGTTTAAAAAGTTTAAATTTAAAAAGTGTTCGAAAGAGTATAAAGTATGAGAGAGAGAGAGAGAGGAGCATTTCAAGTGTCCATTTCTTTGGTATGAATGCAAATGCTTAATAGCACCCACTGTTTTTGTTTATTCTCGGATAGGTTTGGTGTAATAAATTTTAAAAGAACCCTAACAAAAATGTCCATTTAAAAATCAGTAAGTTATCGAGGCATTATGAGTTGCACAATGAATTTTAGCAAGTTTCTTAATATTAATGACCAGCTATTAAGATGGATGGCTTGGGGCCTGCTGATTTTTTCCCCCTTTTCTGTTTTGATAGTGCACATTCAGTAATAAATATGAAGTTAAGTCAAACAGTTACCTTGAACATTGCTCAAGAGGCATAACCTTGCTAGCAGAATGCTTCAGGCAACCTTTTATATGTCATACTATAACCATCATATCTTAACTGGAAAATTAAGTGAAAATATTATATAGTGACCTCAAATTTCTGCAGAAATCAAGGTAGAACGGTTGTCACAGCTGGGGTACTCTTGTCAACCTTATTTTTTTAAAAAAACCAATCTTTTCTCATAAGGATGTGTCTTCCAGAAGGAGCTGTGAAGGAGGAGCAGTGGGTTTACATATTGAGAACAGGTAGTCCTCAACTTACAACAATTTGTTGAATGACCATTCAGAGTTACTACAGCACTGACAGAAGTGACTTTAACAAGCGTTTTTCACACAACCACTGCAGCATTCCCCATATTCACATGATCAAAAATTCAGATGCTTGGTAACTCTCATATTTATGACAGTTGCAGTTTTCTGCAGTCATGTGATAGTCTTTTGCAACCTTTGCAACAAGCAAAGTCAGTGGGGTAGCCAGATTCACTTAACAAACATGTTATTAACTTAACTGCAGTGTTTCACTTGAAAACTGTTGTCAGGAAAGTTCGTAAAGTGGGAGAACATTCACTTAACAAATATCTCACTTAGCAATGGAGATTTTGGGCTGTATTATGGTTGTAAATTGAGGATTACCTGTATAAAGCTTGAACCATTTAAAATTGGGAAGAATGGATGGTGCTTCGCAAGGTATTTTATAGCAATAGCTTTTAGTCTGATATACCTGTCCCATAGTGCTTTAAAGCACTCTCTGGGCAGTTTACAATGTCAATATATTGCCCCCAATAATCTAGGTCCTCATTTTACCAATCTTGGAAGGCTGAGTCAACCTTGAGCCCCATCAGGATCAAACTCCATTCTGTGGGCAGAGTTGCCCACAGTACTATAATTTAACTACTGCACCACCAGGGCTGCTATAGCATTGTTCTTCAAAATGCCAGTGGTGATTCCAATAAAATGCTGCCATAGTTTGTTTAGATGTACACAGATATGTCCAGATACTATTTCATTAGAAACCTCATAGTTTATGGTTTGTTTACTGAATTTTGTTCAGAGCATTTTCTGAACAGGAATGTGATATGGACTTTTCTTTAGAAAGTTATAGTGAAGACTGAAATTGGTCACTGTTGACCATACTTTTTCTGCTTCTGTTGGCACCAGCAGTGAATATTATAGTTTTAGTAATGGAATCGAATTGTCATGCTTTTTATATGATGCTGCCTTTGAAGGTATTTCAGAAAAATAATACAATTTGGAACAGAACAGCTAGTCTACTAAGAGCAACTGGGCATAAAGAACACATTTCAGGACTTCATGAACAGTTATTCTGGCTCCCTTTATGGTAAGAGGCCAAAGGCATGAGGTTCTTTTATTAGAGGTGAAACATCTGGCAACTTGGACGGAGGCCTTTTCCATTGGACTGCCTTGGCTTTCACGGTTTTTCCAGATTTGCCCTCAGATAATTTTATAGTGATAAATGAGGAACTTTTTTTTCCCTATCTCTCTTGGATATTACTTTGGTAGAACTTGATAAGCCTTCAGCTTATTTTAATGTACGTTTATTTTGTTTGGAGTATTATATTTTAAGTCCTCCAATGATGTATTTGATATAGGAAATATAAATCTTGAAACAATTGTAACAGCAACAAAAGAATGGGATTCCCCCCCGGGCTTGCTGTTTCACGAAAGTGTCATGTTAGGAGCAATCAAGTTATTGTGATTAAATAATATTGAAATGATTTATTTATTTTTATTTGACTTGCATATCATCTATTCCAGGGGTGTCAAACTCAAGTCCCGCGGGGTGTTTAGATCTGGCACATGGGGCCATCCTGAAAACAGTGAAGGACCGGCCCGTGGTGACTCTGCCAGTGAAAAAGGATCTCAGGAGGGCCGAACACAGTGCCCCCCCGAGCTCCGTTTTTGCTGGCAGAGAGCTGCAGGAGGCTGTCGCAGCTGAAAATGGATGTCAAGCTGGCCACGTCTCCCGGCCACACACACACCCCGGCCTCTGGAGGTCAGACACAAGTCTGATGCGGCCCTCAGTGAAATTGAGTTTGACACCCCTGATCTATTCCAAATGGCTTTAGGAGTCTAACCACAAAAGGTTCGGGTTCTGAAGTAGGGAGCTCCATATGTAAGCCACCTTAAGTTCCCTGGGGAAAGCCAGGATAAACCTATCAAATTACAGTGCTACAACTTGTATGTATGCAAAATGCATGTCTGTGTATCTGCAGATAAGAACAGCTAATCAGTGATATCTGGGCTGGGCAGCTAAGCTGGTAGGGGACATAGTAGCTTAATGACCTGGAACTGCTGACCATAAATAGTCTGCACTCTAGCGGATCAAGCCTGAGACAGAGTGAGTCCCCATCGCTCAATCCCTAGCTCCTGCCCATCCAGCAGTTCGAAAGCATGCAATATTGCAAGTAGATAAATGGGTACCACTTTGGTGGGAAAAAAACCTAGATGTATTTGTGTGTGCGAAGAGTGGAAACTGGGGCTGGACCTGGCTAGACGTGAGGCAATGCAACATGAAGCCAGGTGAGACTAAATCGGTGGAGTAGCCCAGGAGAGTCAGTAATCCAAGTGCCGCCAGTCAGCTGGTGCAAACTAATTTGCCCACTGCGGTGCATCAAGGATAAACATGCAAGTGCTGAACAGAATGAACTAGCAATTTAAGCTGTCAGGACTGCATTATGTCTAGCATAAATTTCCTAACATTGCATGCCATATGCTAAATAAATAAATCTAAGCTGGTTAGTATTTGGATTGAAAGACCACCAGAGAACTCCAGAACTCTTCTGGCTAGATTGGGAAATGGATGATAAATATCTGAAAAATAGGCGTAGGCATTGACAAACCATAACCATACTATAGTAAAAAATGCAATATAATTGCATCCATGAAGCCACCCCAATAATTTATAGATACTTTAATGCAGTTGGTCTATGGGGGTTTGAATGGGAGGGAGATGGATGAGAAGCTTTCAATCCTTATACTTTTTCCTGTTTTTTTTTTTTTAATTACATTTATATGCCGCCCTTCTCCGAAGACTCAGGGCGCCTTACAATTTTGGGATACAACCCAGTGTGCTCAGCAATAGCCTTCATTCCATTGTATATGCCTGCTTATTACTAAGCGGCATTTTTACAAGGTCAGCTAATTGCCCCCAACAATCTTGGGTCCTCAATTTACCTACCCCGAGAGGATGGAAGGCTGAGTCAACCTTGAGCCTGGTGGGATTCGAGCCTACAGTAATTGTAGACAGCTGGATCTTAAGAGCAGGCATTTAACAGCCTGAGCCACCAATTGATCCCTATGGGAATTAACCCTAGTGGATTCTCTAGTAGTGTGCTACAGAGGATTGGAAGCAATTATCATGATCTAAATACTCAAATGCTATTTCTCTCAAATAAATAGTTAATCCCAGTGAGGGTGACTTTAAATACACATTGTTATCCCTTTTCCAGTCTTTTTTCCCCTTGAGTGCTGCACATGTTTAGAATACATGTGAGGTAGATTATGTTTAAAAGGCACATCTCCTGAAAATTGAAAGTTGTTTGCATTCAGACAAAGAGATTGCTGTTCTCCCATCCTTCTCTACAAATGTCCATAAACTCAGATTAATGAATATCACATACAATGTCCTACTGTCTCCATTTGCCTGCTTATACAATAAGCTTCCATGATGTTGTGAAGATTAGGATTTGAATTTCCATAGATGAACCTCTAGGTGATTGATTAAGAACACTTTTGATAGTAACCCATTCATTACTTTAGGGAAATGAGTGGCATTTTTGCAGTTACAAACTAAAGAATAGTGTTATAAATAAAATAAACTTCAGAAACTTAGCAGTGAAAGTTCAACAAATGAATCACCCTAAATCTTCTTAAACTGCTTTCTGAGAATTTTGGAATTGTTGACAATATTGAAAACTGCCAGCATTGAAGAATTTATTTCTGCTTTTCAGTGAGAAGGAGGCTAGAAGTACATCTTATTTTTCTATTTTTGCTTAAATATAGGCTGGGTAATAAAGTATTGACTAAAAACTTATTATTGGTCTTTTTGAACACCGTTTACATCAAAATGGCAGTTTTGATTGTCCTGAACATTTAGTTCCATTGCATCTCATACTAATTTCCTGATTCTAATATGAGAAAGAAAGGAAAATACTCTCCATTCAAGACATCATTTTATACATTTCTGTCATATTTCTTCTTCAATTAGTTATTGATAGAATTCTTTCCATTGTCCATTTGTTTTTCCTTCGATACAGGGATAAATTTTAAAAATAAATAGTATATAATACAGTTAATTCATATCTGTTGGGCAAAATTATCATTTCTGCATAAGCCAGCTACAATACAAGAGGCAGTGTTTTGAGTGTAAGGAACTCACTTGATCTTAGCTCAACCATATTGGTGTGCCGTAGACATTATTATTATTATTTACAATCAGCCTTAAAATTTCAGTTTTGGTCTTCAGTGAGTTTAGTATAAATAGATTAGAATGGATTGATGTTAAATCAAGGCAATTCAAATAATTGAAAAAGTAGATTTCTTAGGTGGTGAAAATCTGATTAGTCGACAATACTAATTTATAGTTAAGTAGACCATAATTCAGTCTATGCAGGTTTATTCCTTAGTCATGTTTGATTTATTTGATATTCCCTTTTTTAAGCTATATAGTTGGCTTTGATTTTAAGAATGAGAATATTGCAGACATTAATAATACATCTTTTGCATTACCATGTGATCATTCAAATAGTACTAAGACTTATTCAAAAGGTATTTAAAATTACTTAATGACCAACATTGTATGTAATCTAATTCAGATCTTGAAAAAAATACCAACCTTTGGATTTCAAAGAAGCTTTGTATAAGATAATCTAGCTTTCGATTCTTTATTTTGCCAAAAAAAAGCTTTTCATTCAGATACTTGGTTCATAAATTGCACTATAAACCATGGTTGATTTAATCATGATCTGTGAGTAAACTGGAAATATCTGGATTTGTATAATATGCTATGCCAAAATTAAATCACATTGTGCCATTAATTAGGAATCCTGTCAATATTCCTAGCTCTGCATTGTAGAGTTAATGACAAGTTATTCTGAAGCTAGGAATATTGACAGGATTAAGGTAACTTTAATAAATGTTCTTTAAAATCTAACATTTAATTCTAGTGCTTATTTGTTTTTCTTTAATAGATTCCCCTCTCTCTCTCCTGGTATATTACTGATGAATTAAAAATGTTAAATCCTCAGCCTTTGGAAGTACTGTACATTTATATATGTTTACATGTAAGCATGCAATGCATTCAGTTTTTTAAAGTGATGTCCACAGTAAAATCTTGTTTTTAGATGTGAACACATATTCATGATGAACTGAATAATTATAACATCTCAGGTGGCTTTATGTCTTTAGATAAATTAAAGGTGAGACTACTATTTAGTGCTTTTTCAGTTTGAGAGCTAATAGGTGTTAATTACTCTTGGTTTCCTGGGTTATCATCTTAATCAGATGCCTGATAAATTGTTAATTGGTTTAGAAACTCATTTCAAAGTTATTGGGGAAAAACTAGAAAAATATTAAGGGCAAATGATCACAGGGCTTGTCCAATATTGTATATGTTGTATATTGTATATTAAAATCTTTATTGTAAGATATCAGAGAATTTTGAGATTTTTGGGGATGGAAAGCTCTGAAAATAAACTGTCATATTAATTCCAGTTATTGAATTTTAAGGTAACATTACTACCACAATCTTTTATCTGTTGTTGTTTTTTAATTAAAATCTGTAAACAGTAATGGGTTCCCCCCCCACATCTCCTTTGGTGTCTCATGGGCTTCAGTGACCCTCCCAAAAAAGCTCCTCTAAAAGTCAAAATAAGAATTTGATCACTGTTGGGATAACTTACCTGGTCATAAATAGCTTCTAAGAATTTTAGTCTAGAACTTGATTGGGTTGAAGCATGATATAAGTAGGACTTAATTTTATAGCATGGGCGACTTCATCAAAAGAGCCTTGGTGGTGCAGGCTGTTAAATGCCTAGCAGTTAAGTTCCAGCTGCCTGCAATTAGTGCAGGCTCGAATCCCACCAGGCTCAAGGTTGACTCAGCCTTCCATCCTCTCGGGGTAGGTAAATTGAGGACCCAAGATTGTTGGGGGCAATAAGCTGACTTTGTAAAAATGCCGCTTAGTAATAAGCAGGCATATACAATGGAATGAAGGCTACTGCTGAGCGCATTGGGTTGTATCCCAAAAATTGTAAGCCGCCCTGAGTCTTCGGAGAAGGGCGGCATATAAATGTAATTAATAAATAAATAAATAAATAAAACCACTCATTTGCATTTAAAATTTTGTTTAGACATAATTTTGTATAGAAATAATTGGAATTGACTTCAAATTTTCCCTTCCAGTATTATAAGAAAATAAAGTTTAAGCACCCTCTTCTCTTCTCTTCTCTTCTCTTCTCTTCTCTTCTCTTCTCTTCTCTTCCTTCCTTCCCTTCCCTTCCCTTCCCTTCTTTTTTCTTTTTTTGCTAAGGTTGCTTCATTCCATTTCAAGAAAAGGGGAAGAAGAACTTTCTAGATTGTTGTTTAAAAGAAACCTATTTATCTGATCAAGGACAGATTTTTTTAAAAATTAACTTACTCAAAAAAAAAAACCTGTTAGCAAATGGGTAAGATTTGGAATTCTAGTACTGACAAAGTTTCTTTCCCACAAGCAGGCAAATATCTAATATTAATCAGTATCTGATATATCTTTATAGTAGCTCATAAAATAATGCAGAAGGGGAGTGCTGTGCTTGTTGGCGGCTTTTAAAAATATACTGTTCTGGCCTTGTGGCTTCTCTAATAGCTTTTTTTTATTATTGAGATAAAATGTTTTAAAATCTAGCGATCTTTAGGAATAGAATCTTCTTTTTGCATATTGCTGAAGTCAGCAAATGGTTTTAATGCTGAGAACTTCAATCAAGCAAGGCATTTATTGTATTTTGTAAGTCCTTGAACCATTAGTAAATTGCACTTGAAAGTAGGTTATTAGTCACAGTCATGACGTACCTCCCTCTGTAGGAGATGTAGCATGCAATTGTCATGGAAAAAGTACTCTTAGGGAATATTACAAAATACAAATTAAGATTGTATATTCATTGCTTTAAAAAGAGTCTATTTACAGAACTTACGATAGGCCTACTATGGTAAACAGGTGAAAATAAGGACATAAGTATTCTTGTGGCATCTTATTTTTATGACTGCCATCACTTAAGTATCTTGTTCAAAATCCATTAAAAGTTCTTGATGGGAAAGGAATTTAGTGAATCAGCTTCTGTTTTCAGTTTTTAAAAATTTATTTTTATACCACTTTTATTATTTTTATAAATAACTCAGGGTGGTGAACAAGCATAATATTCCTTCCTTCTCCTATTTTTCCACAAAAACAAACCTGAGGGAAGTCACCCAGCCGGCTTTCATGCTTAGAACTCATCATCTCCTGGTGATTGGCTCACCAGTCATCAGTCAGCTTTCCAGCCTAAGGTGGGACTAGAATTCAGAGTCTCCTGGTTTATAACCTGGTGCCCTAACCACTAGACCAAACTGGCTCTTAGTAATGCCACTTAGCCTTGTAAACATTGATTAAATGATAGAAATAGTGGTTATTTTCCTTTCCCTTTTTTTTAAGTGGGCATTCTGTGACTGGATATTTCATGATGTGCTAAACCCAGCAGATTTCTCTTTTATTTTAAATGTTGATTTCAAATAAAAAGCAGATGGAAGGGAAGGAGGCTTTCCCAGGCCATACTGAACAAAAGAACATACTTCTAAATATCTGTTTCTTTGGAAACCTAGTATAGTTGCTATAATGCAACCTTTCTCCTTCGGCAACATTTTAAAGTGCTGTGTAGTCTAGATTCTGAGTGCATCTACGTGAAACATTCCATAACAGCTTGTCCAAAATTAACTGAAAAATGAGACACACTTGGAGTATCTCCTTGATTTTCCTCCATTTATGAAGTTTTAAGAAACTTTGATGCAGTTCTAAACAGATACTGTAGTTATGTAAGTATTTCTAACTTAGGTGTGAATTCAGCTGTTTATCATCATTTTGTAATGGAAATATTACATTCCATTGTTGTGATTGGTTTACCAATATAGCTGTACATATAGTTCTCAATTTGCAACCATAATGGAGCCTACCAAATATAGTTA
Source organism: Naja naja (assembly GCA_009733165.1). Classification (NCBI taxonomy): domain Eukaryota; kingdom Metazoa; phylum Chordata; class Lepidosauria; order Squamata; family Elapidae; genus Naja; species Naja naja. The sequence continues at coordinate 17,238,810 of CM019150.1, read as the reverse complement.
CAACTTGTAACAGTCGTAAAGTGGGTCACCTATGTGACTGGTTTGATTTTGTGGTGGTTGCACTTCTAATGTGAATGTCAGGGTTCCGACAGATGCCCTAATTAAATCATGAGCCTCAGGCCAAGCTTCAAAAGAAATCCAGTTGTTCATTAGGAGCTTCATGTTGGCACGTACCAAATGAAGCCAACTCTGACATCACTTAATTCGCGCTTTGGCTCTGACCCTGTTGCCCCCTCCCTCCAAGATGTGTCATCAGTCACATTCCCCAACGAAGGAATTCCGGGTTGTAGAAGTCATTCCCTGCGGCAACTGTGGATCTCTGTGGAGATGACCTTGATGTTGCCGGCTGGAATGTGCTTTGTTTTGACTGGAATGCAAGTCCTTGATGCAGCTGAGAGATTGGGTTCCCCATCCCCCTTGCCTATGGCAACTCGAAAGCAGGTCAGGAATGCTTCGCGAGTTGACAGTGAACCTATTATTCGTTATGGGCCATTTTTGTCAAAAACTGGAAATCAGTGGCAGTTTTTGGCAAAACCTTTGTTTTCTTGAAATTATATGGACAATATTGTTTGGATTTTTGAAGGCATTTGCTAAGCCCCATCCGCATGGTGGGCAGGAGTAATTCTGGACTACCTGTGTTAGTTTAAGTATTCTTTAGACCAGAGGTGGGGAACGATGGCTCCTTTATAACTTGTGGACTTCAAGAATTCTGGGAGTTGAAGTCCACAAGTCATAAAAGGGCCATAATTGCCCATCCCTGTTTTAGACCGACACTTTTAATTATTTAGAGTTTCAAAAATTGGAGAATTGAGGAAAGACTTTTGAAAAGGTAGGATGCAAAATCTGTTCATGGGTTGTTTCTATACAGTTTTGCTAAATTCATGTAGAGTAATTATAATGGGGAACATTACCTATAAAGACAAATTACCTCTTGCAAAAAAAGGCTGATTGGAGCTGCATGTGCATTTGAATGAGAAACTGGTTATGATTTATTGAATATATTTCACTAGCTAAAGTGCCTTCACTTCGGGTTTTCTTTTCAAATTTAGCCTTCACAATCTAGACATTTAATTTTTTGTTTCTTGATTACAGGGAGAAAAAAATGAAAATTCAAGATATTAAAAATAATATTAAAGAAGCTATAGAGGTAAGTCTACCAGCTGTTCCTTGTTTTAGCTAAATTGGTTTAACTGTAGCATTCTGGTAACACACTTGAAATCATTTTCTCCACAGACAATAGTAACAGCGATGGGAAATCTGGCACCACCAGTTGAACTAGCTAACGCAGAGAATCAGTTTCGAATTGATTATATATTAAACTTAGCAAACCAGATAGATTTTGACTTCCCACCAGTAAGTATACATTTTTATTAAAATGATATTCGATTAATATTTAAGCTTTTGTCTCTTCGTTCCTGTGGGTATTTTGAAAAACAGAAAGTAGTTTGTTGGATTTTCTGATGTTTCCAACTTCATGCATTGATTGGTATCCAAGTATTGATCTACAAATGTGAATCTAGAACCTAACTTTTGTTTCTTCTTTGGGCTTTTCTGTATGAACTATGGGTTGAATGATACAGATATATAAACTCTCCAGTGGATGTGCATGTTTTCCAAACAAATTGAAGCACTCCAGTATTTGAAGTATATTGAGAGTAAAGTGATGAAAAGGGAGGAGGTATTTTAATGTTTACCATTAGTCTTTCTGTGACCCTTAAATATCTGTGCATTTGTGTACATGCACAAGCATGTGAACAAGCCATCTCTACAAAGTATATTAAAAATGCTCACAAGAAAAGCTCCAATCATACTTTCAGGCAAAATTTGGTTGCCCATCAGTCAGGATTCTATTACTGTGGACTTTGAGTTGAACATGTAAGTTATGTGTAGTTGAATGCTTAAATTTATGTGGATCTTCTCAGTGAGGCTTTAGATCCATGGGGCCATCCACCCCAAATAAACGTTATCAGTGTAATACAATTCAATTTAAAGTGAAGCAAGCTGGAGCAGCGGAGCTAAGATTGGTTTTCATTGACAACATCACCTCCTCCTGTTCAGTTGGTCCTTGATAAAAAAGGCTTTTCTGGTATGGGCCCAATAATAAATGTGGAGGTTTTCTTTTAGGATCCAAGACAGATTTTATTTAGTATTGTTTCTATCGCTTTTTAAATGCATCAAGGGCCTGTGTCAAATAAACCAAAAATTCTCAACAGTGAGCCCTGTGCCAGTTCCCTGCCTACTATTTTTTACTTTTGTTAAACCTGCTGAGTCATTATAAAAAGTATTTCCGGATCCTTGTAGCTCTGAAAGATAATGTTGTTGATGTTGGTTTCACTGATAGAAATAACTTTATGAATGGGGCTCCCTTATTTCACTACTGCCACCAGTATCAGCTCCTGGTTATCAGAGAGGTTTTTGCCTGCATTTGTTTCTGGTTAGCAGCCAGTATACTTTATTTGACAGAGAATTTTCCTATACATCTAGATGGGGAAAAGGTGCAAAGATTAGTCATTTTGGGCCATCTCGAAGCATTTCTGGCTTAGAAATAGCCATTGTCTTATTTGCTAACAAGTGTCTGTGGGAAGAGGGAGGGAGAGAAAAGCTGAGAAGTTTCCAGTTAGGCAAGGCTTCAGAGGAAGTCGTGGTTAATAATCTTCCAGTAGTTGAGGATTAATGAGTAGGTTCTTTAGCACTACAGATTTCTAAGTTACAATAAATTCACCCCCTCCCTTTGTGCATTGGATATAATGCACACACAATACCAGGTGCATTGATTGTCAGCAATTTGCATACTATGAATAAATCTTACAGGGAATTTTTTTTTTAAATTCATATTTATATCCCGCCCTTCTCCGGAGACTCAGGGCGGCTTACAATTTTTGGGATACAACCCAATGCGCTCAGCAGTAGCCTTCATTCCATTGTATATGCCTGCTTATTACTAAGCGGCATTTTTACAAAGTCAGCTTATTGCCCCCAACAATCTTGGGTCCTCAATTTACCTACCCCGAGAGGATGGAAGGCTGAGTCAACCTTGAGCCTGGTGGGATTCGAGCCTGCAATAATTACAGGCAGCTGGAACTAAGTGCTAGGCTATTAACAGCCTGCACCACCAAGGCCCAACCAAGACTAAGTGAGTGTTACGAACTGTTGTGTTGCTGAATTGTGGATTCCCTTCTCTATTGGCTATCATCCGGAACTGCTATGGATGTTGAGATGCATTTATATTTCACTGTAGAGCTTTTATTTTTTTTAATTTAAAAGAAAACTTGTAAGTAGCTCCCTGTGCACACATAATAGAGAAGTATTTTGCCGAAATCTCTGTGAAGTCAGGTCAGATCAGGTGCTTCCACTCCCCAGTCCTTTTGATTGTGAAGCAAAACTGACTGCTACATCAGGTTGTTTACTGCAGCACAGAAGTTGGGAGAGAAAACTATGTCAGAAATATTTGGGGCATCAAATGTCATTTCTGTAGTGCCTTTGCTGGGCTCTGCAGAAGATTATACGGCTGCAGATGCAGCCTGTTCATCGCATCAGGTTTTCTCCTCTGAGATGTTTCTTCCTGATGCATAGAGTCTCACCTGAACTCATTTAAATGTTGTATTCCTTTGGTACTGGAAAGAAAAAAAACCTTGGGTATTAATTATATGTAAAGCAATGTCATACCCTGGAATATCTCTATACTCCTAACCTCCTGGGCACAATCATTGCAATGAAGAGTCCTCAGAGAAAATTGGAGACTTTATAACCTTAGTTTATACAAATTTTCCCTTCTGAATACTGTAAACAATGGATAGCAGCTTTCTCTGGTGCATTGTGAAGTATGTACAAGCAGCTGGACACATCCAATTTTGTGGTGAAGTTTGAAAATTTACAATACTCCATCTTCTTAAAAATAGCACGTATCACAGGTTTTCTGTATTCAACTCTGTTGTCTTATTGCAAGCTATTGTTTCCTAGGGCATCTGTGGACGTGTTTTTTGTGTTAATTGCTGATTCAAGTTCTTATTTGTATACTTCTCTTTCATCTCCAAGAGCATTTTTATAAACCTGTTTGTTTGGTACTTGAGCCTAATTTTTCTTCTCTCTTTTTTTTAGAGACTAGTTACTGTGGCCTCAGTGTCTCACCCTAAGAAATACAGAGGCAATTTAACATTAAGATGCTTTTTCATTAACGTTAATACTTGGCTCACACAAAGGCACCAAGCATACCTGTTTTATGATGCCTTTCTGCTTTGTTATGTGATATACCAGTGAGATTGTGGAGCAAAAGAGTAATAAGCAGTTATGACTTGAACTGATCATAGTTCCTTCACCCTCTAGAACTGGCTTGGCAACTTTACACCTTTCACCTCATGCATGAGGGAAATGAACAGTGGGCAGGAAACTGGAGTCTGGATGCTGCTTGTTTGAAAAAGGCTCAATAATAGCTGTGGTGTTTTTTATTTTATTTGTTTGTTTGACTATGAAGATGTAAATATCAGGTAACCATTCATTTTAATAAAACTATTATCTGCAAAAAGTAAAAGCTACTAACTATAGCTGTGAGATTGGCTTTGGACAAGATCCATTTTTTTTGTCTTGGGTTTCATGTGATCTCAGCAATTGGATGGAGGCCAAATTTATATGTTTATTGTATTACATTTGTATCCCTTCTTTATTATTTTTACAAATAAGTCAAGGCAGCAAATATATCCAACACCACTTCTGTCTCTTAATTTTCCCACAACAACAACTCTGTGAGGTAGGTTGGGCTGTGCCTGACCCAAAATCATCCATGGCTAAAGTGGGATTTGAACTCACAGTCTCTTTGGTGGGGTGACAAGTGACTGTGGGCATTGAATTGTTGACTTCCATTTAGTGAGATAAATTATACAGAAAGTTTACCACATTAACATACTAATTTCGAAGTAATCGTAGTTTGGAATGTTTGTTTCATGCTTTTGGGATTGTTCTCTCATTCCCCTCTGAAAGGAACTAGGAAGCTGAAGGCAAAATCATAAATTTCTGCCTGTCTGCTTAGACGTTAAGATACTTTATGTGGGCTATATTGTTTTCCTTTTCCTTTAACAAAGGCAGGTTGGAGAACTGGAGGGAAGGGTTTTTGGATGGTGGTAAACAGTGTAGTATAGTATTTTTATTTGAAATTTCAGTATTTTTTTTTTCACAACAACAAAAATAAAATGGTGAGGTAAGTTGGGCTGAGAAAGAATAGCTGGCCAAAAGTCACTCTGAACATCTGGAGTGAGGGTGATTTGATCCTGTTTTTTTTTTTTTTAATTACATTTATATGCCGCCCTTCTCCGGAGACTCAGGGCGGCTTACAATTTTGGGGATGCAACCCAGTGTGCTCAGCAATAGCCTTCATTCCATTGTATATGCCTGCTTATTACTAAGCAGCATTTTTACAAGGTCAGCTAATTGCCCCCAACAATCTTGGGTCCTCAATTTACCTACCCCGAGAGGATGGAAGGCTGAGTCAACCTTGAGCCTGGTGGGATTCGAGCCTACAGCAGTTGTAGGCAGCTGGAACTTAAGTGCAGGCAATTAACAGCCTGAGCCACCTAGCACAGGTCTTTAACCACTACACCACTCTGACTCAAGGAACATTAGGTGAACTTTAGGGAAAGAAGAATGTCTGTGATAAAAAAAACCCAGGAATAAATCTAGTTCTTCCTAGCCTGGAGAGATCCTCTGCTTTGTTAAATAATAAATGCTCCAAGCCTGAACAAGGGGATTCATAGACTGAATGGCAGTCTTAGTGGAGTAACCAAGTGGGCATGATTCTTTAGGGAACTGTTGCCATAGATTAGCTCCTATCTTTCTTCCCTCCCTTCCCAGGTTGTTGAAGCAGACTTTTGGCATAGTTTCTTTCATGCATTAGATAGGTTAAAAAAGACACAGGTCTTTTCTCTCTCTGATAATGGTGGCTCTGAAGAAGTTGAGGAAGTTGGTGGGTGTTTCTCATATCGCAGTGCATATTAAAGAAGGGCAGATCACTGAATGCATTGGCAGAAACATCAGGTGTTTCTCTGAAAGACAGGGGTGGGAAAACATGCTTCCAGAAGCTTATGGCATGAAAATCACCTCCCTCTCTCTAAAGTTAACTTTTTGGCTAGTTAAATTAATTGATGCACACACACATCAGCCTTCTACTCATTATGAATTTTGTGTGCCAGTGCTATTTAAGAAAAATTGCCAACAGCATTACACAGGCACAAAATTATCATTAGATACCTCTGTTGAAGTCATCTTAGTTTAATTTGTAGCTTTACAGTGCTAAAGTTGTGAATTAAATAAAATATTAATTTATTTCGGTCATTGGCCGGTACAACACATAAAGATTATGCAATATTATCAAAGACTAAAGCCAAAATAGGGAGATTTGCACCTTTGACATCTCAGAAAAGAAAGTTAAGTGTTAAATTGTGTGTACGCTATAATGCAGTTCAAGTGAGGATGTGGCTTATATTACTTAGCAGAGCTTAAAAGGATGAGCTGACCATATTTGTACCCGCCATGGGTACAGTATTTAACGTGACCTTCTGTTTGAAGGAATGATGTTTGTTAATGCAAGATAGTTAAAGATTGAGCACAGTTGGTAATGGTTTACTACGCTTCCTAAGTCGAATGGGTTAGATTTTGTATTAGCTGTACCTTGCCAAGTAACAATAAGGAATTTAGGTGCTTAATAGATGACAGTAACATCCCTTTTTGTAATCATTGCTTCCTGTTCAAGCTTTTTTGTAACCACCAGTAGCCTTTTGTGTCTAAAGAAACTCAGCAAAACCAAAGTAGAAATCTTTGCTATAAAAAGACAGAGGGGAAAAACATAAATTAAAAAAAAACTTTCTCAGGAAATGGGCACTGCTTTATATGTTTTCCCCTTATGAAAACTGTGCTGAAAATGCATACCTTTTAAAGAATAATGAAGAAAAAGATCAAATATTGATGAATCATTGCTAGGAAGGGAAGGTAAAATTGTTATAAAATCAGTGCAAATAATCATTGAGGACTACCTTCACTGTTTCCAAGGGACAAAGCAAAGGAAGATAATGTGGGAATAGGGAAGGAAATGTGTCCATTTCACTAGGGAATAATACCAGTATTGTCTATGGAGATTCTCAGTTATCCAGGTCATGGTTGTCCCAAAGCTGCTTTTCAAGAGGCAACTGGACTTTCTTTGTTTTTCCTTGAACATGTTTCGCTTCTCATCCAAAAAGCTTTGGTTCTGAGGAAGCTTCTTCAGTGAGAAGTGAAATATTTTCAAGGAAAAATGAAGAAAGTCCAGTTGCCTGTTGAAAAAGGCATGGTTCAGTGGTGGGATTCAAATTATTTTACCACCAGTTCTGTGGGCGTGGCTTGGTGGGTGTGGCAGGGGAAGGTTACTGCAAAATCCTATTCCCTCCCCACCCCACTAACCTGCTTTCCAGCTCCGTTCTCCTGTGCAGGGCAACAAAAGAAGACCCAGCCAGTCAGCTGGGACTCGGGAGGCAGAGAACAGATGGGGGCGGGGCCAGTCAGAGGTGGTATTTGCCAGTTCTTCGAACTACTCAAAATTTCCACTACTGGTTCTCCAGAACTGGTCAGAACCTGCTGAATACCACCTCTGACATGGTTGTTAATGTATCAGCACAACATACAAGTTACACCTGGGAACAAAGGATTAGACGGATAATATTGAAACATCTTTCCATCCCATACAAAAACTTTTAACTACTTAACAGTGTCTCAAGAGGGATAAATCAAAGATTAAATGAGAGCAGAATCAGTATATTCCCAATTCTTACATTAGTTCTGAGCCCTTTTATGACAGAAAGAATACATTTCATTGGCAAATTTATTGTGCATGTTTACTGTGATATTATTAGTATAACACCATGTAGGGATTCTGTGGGAATTGTATATGCTATGCTTCCATCAAGTTGCTTCTTAAAGGAATACAGAAAATCAGTTTTCTGTTTTCTGTATTTCTTCTGTATTTCAAAGTCAGTTTTAAAAACTTAAATAAATAAAAAGGTTGATTCTTCTCAGAAAATAAATTTTGGCACATTTTAAACTTTTGTAAAATGTGTTTAATGGTTTTAATACAGACCCAAAGAATAAATAATGAGTCTTCTTTTATGACTATGTCTTTGAAATACTGTAAGTGCTGTTAATATTCAGTATTCAATTCTGAAATAAGTATGAAACATTAATGAACTCTTAGTAAAGTAACTTTATTGTACATTAATTTCTGTAGAAAATGGTAATGTTTTATTGTTCCTTAGCTAGAATATATATTTGCTATATAACTTCTGAATGAGTATCAGAAGTTTTTTTTAAATGCTAGCACTGTCTAAAATGAAATGCCAAAGCTTGTGGGTGGATGGAGGACGAAGGGGGAAAAAACTTTGAACTGAGCTCTCTTTCAATACTACTGCATAGCCACTATTTGCTCGACCTGTAAAGGATTCTGTATGTCCCAAACCAAGTTTATGAACTGAAACAATTGGTTCACTTTATACAATTAAATTTTCAATGGAAATTTCCTTTGACTGTCATAGAAATGTAGTGGTTTGTGTTATGTATGAATACCAATTTAAGAAAGGAACATTAATGAGATTGTTTTGGTGTAGAATGTTGGATTTTTTTTTTAATGAACCTACTTGATATGTAATTCCTTGACTAAAGAATTATGGGACTTGATTGACTTTGTGGAAAACTTGGATGTGATAAGAATATGAATGAAGGAATCCAACACTTGTTATTTCAGAAATCAAGTAAAAATAAAATCACTTTAATGTTGAGCTCAGCTCCTGGCAACTTACATTGACATCATCATGAAGTTTCCACAGTATGACACCACAGTGTCATAAAGCATCCCAGCCCTTTCCAAGACATTTTAAAAGCTTTCTGATCTAATGAATAGCAATGATCTTTTTTTTTTATAAAAAGTTTTTTATTTTTATCTTTTTCAAACATCTCTTTTGGTGAACAATTTGGTTTCAGGTTTTTACATTTCCATACAAACATGACCATAATTACATATTTATCTTTCATATTCAGTTTCTTATATAATTACATTTTTCTTTTCTGTAAATTTTCACAAATATTCTTATATTTTTCACACTTATTTTATCTATTACAATTCATATCTTAACTTATTCTGTTTTTCTTTAATTATACTCATATCTTTTTTATATAATATCTTAAAATTCTTATTTCTTAATCTATGTTTATTATACTTTTATACTTTTATCTGTCATTTGCAATTTCATCGCATACTGTTATTTCATTATTCAATAAATTCCATCTTCATTTTAATAATTCCAAACATTTCCCTCTTAATTGCCCGTTTGAGTACAACACCCTTTTGTCTTCTATATCATTCAGTTTACTCCCCTTTAACCATATTAAAAATTACCATAATATAATCACTTTTAGTTATCACCTAAACACTACATATCACATATACATTTTAGGTTAGATTCCACATGGTATTCTTTCCTTTAACTTCTAAGTCATTTATTATTTCAAATACATTAATCTTTTCAGCTAATTGTAGAAACTGATATTAATCTTTTTAGTACAGTTCTCATAGTTCATTTTAGGTATATTCTTAATTTAATTTAATTTAATTAACATTCTTATAATAGTTTCTCACTTTTACATTTATTCCAATTATAGTTTAACCATCATTCTTAAAAAATAATCAGATAGGAAAAAAAAATCAGTTCCAATCATTCCATTTTTTAAAAATCTAAATTTTTATATCTCGCTATACATTACCTTGCAGAATCCCCTTTCTTATTCTTTATCTACCCATTATCTTTAGGTCTTCAAGCCATGTAGCTTTTTTTCATTTTTTTTTTTTTGGCTTTCTATCTCCCCTTCTTTTCTGGTCCTTATTCCCCTTTTCCTTTATTTTCCCCCTCCATTTCTGACTCCAGTTTTTATCCTTCCCTCTTTTGAGCTTTCTCCTGTAATTCCTTTTTCTGCTGTTTTCTTTTTCTTTGTTTGACTTTCCAAACAGTTACCTCTTTAATTGTCCCCTCAAACCTCCAAGTTTTAATTTCTATGTTTTTCCCCCTTGTTTTAACGTTCGTTGCTCCATTTGTTCATTGAGGCTGGCCTCTTCTCTAATCAACTCCTCCCCTTCTGGATCTCCTTGTTCTTCTTTGTTCTCTAATGTCGCCATTTCTAAAATTTGTAAGGCAATACTGCACAGTTCCACTCTTTCACATATCATTTCCCTTATACTTCTTAAGTCTGATTTTATTTCCAAACAAAATTCTGCCATTTTTTTGCACCTCTTTCAATTTTAGTTTTTCTTTTGTCTCTTTCTTCAGTATTTAAGTCCAATCTGGTTGTCCAGTAGTTTATTTAAACCAGCTTCTAGTCATCCACTTCTGTTAAATCCTGTTTCAATTTTCCAGGATCAAAATAGTCCAATGTTTATATATTTTTATTATTAAGTTCCTTTTGCTGAGTTTTAAATTTTTCTCAAAGTCACCTAGTACTCCCAGGATTCAAGTTTCTTTCTTCTTCCTTTATAATATGTTAATTTTGCTTTTATTTTATTAGACAGTGCCGTACTAATATTTTATTAGACTTTTCAGGGTTTCTATATCTTATTGTATCAAAGTTCCTCTTACTTTGTATTAAGTTCCAATTTTTAGAGAACCAAACTAAGAGTCACTGAAATTTTTCCTTTATCATTAGGTGGTGCTCTCTGTTATCCAAGTTCCACCTTTTCTTTTCACTTTCCTTCCCCTTTTAAGGCTTTTAAGTTTCAATAATCCAATAAATCCAATTGTTAAGTATTATTTCTTTTTGGCACATTCAAATTCAGCTTTTAATTATGCCTGTTTAGTGCCAATATCATATAATTTAATATAATCCAATTTAAGCAGATATTTTCTTCTAGCTTCCTCTTTCAATTCAACTCTTTTTAAAGTTCAAAGCCACTTTCACATATGTCCAATTTTTCCCTCCCAGTCCCTCTGGTCACCGCTTTTCCAATCTTTCTTACAAGTCTCTTAAAACTTTAAATGTGGGGTACCTTTATATTCAGATATTGCGCCTGGTTTGCCTGGTCTCCACACCTTCCGCTTCTTCACCTCTCCTGCACAATCTTTGTCCCGGATACCTCTCCATCTTCAGGGTGGCCATATTTAGCCACCACTGCAGCCCCTCCTTGGTCATTTACCTAGCCAGGGAGGGGAGATACGTCTCCCCCCCCAACCTGACAGGTGGTCTACCCCTTCTTCCCCATCCATCCAAGGTGGTTCTAGCCCCATTCAGAACCCTTTAACGGAAACAGCATGGATTGAAGCTGCACATGATTGCTGTCTCCAGTCCGTCCTCGACGAAAACGTCACTGGAAGTCCAAATAGCAACGATCTTTGAGGGTTGTCGAACCAAGCTTGATTAAATGTAAAGCAGTCACATTGGTCATATTCTACAATCTATTGAAGCTCAACTGAGAAGTATTCCACATCAAATAAAATTTGCTATTCAATTAGTGGGTGTAGGTGGGCAGTATTTGTGATGAATAAACACATATAGAATTGTTCTATAATTAGGTTCCCTGTCAAACATACCAACTGCTTAAAATCTTCCATAATATTTGTTTTCTGCTAATATGCAGTCATAAGTATAAAAAATATAGCTAGTCCTCAACATACAATCATAATTGAACCCCAAATCTCTGTTGTTAAGTGAGACATTTATTGAGTTTTCCCCCATTTTATGACCTTTCAGGCTATAGTTGTTAAGTGAATCACTACAGTTGATAAGTTAGTAACACGGTTGTTAAGTGAATCTGGCTTCCCCATTGATTTTGCATGTCAGAAAGTCTTAAAAGGTAATCACATGACCTTGGGACACAGCAGAGGTGGTATTCAGCCAGTTCTGACCAGTTCTGGAGAACCAGTAGCGGAAATTTTGAGTAGTTCGGAGAACCGGCAAATACCATCTCTGACTGGCCCTGCTCCCATCTATTCTCTGCCTCCTGAGTCCCAGGTTTTCTGTGGTTGCCCTGCACAGGAGAACGGAGCTGAAAAGCAGCTTAGTGGGATGGTGAGGGAATGTGATTTTGCAGTAACCTTCCCCTGGAGTAGGGCGGGAATGGAGATTTTACAGTATCCATACCTACCAAGCCATGCCCACCAAGCCACGGCACGCCTACCAAGCCATGCCCACAGAACTGGTAGTAAAAAAAATTGAATCCCACCACTGGAACACAGCAACGGTAATAAGTATGAGAATGACACACTGAGGAAAATGGACGCTCGAGACTTTCTTCTTCAATCAGAAAGTTAAAGAATCCATTCATTTCTGCTTAGTAAATGGTTTCTCAGATTTAAAATGAGAAAATGTATAACTTGCAGGTTCAAGTAGCCTGTGAACTCATGGGACTAAAGACTGTGTTACCTTTCCTGTGTTAAAATATATTGTCATCAGGTAAGGGTTTGAGAGTCATAATCTCTCAAGTCCACAGAACATTGAAAGATAGGTAAAATGGGAAAATTTTGGAAAGGAAGATGGAATTTTATATGTTCTTGATAAGAGAAGGAAGAGTCCATTCTTTTCATCCTTAGTATACATTTTTGAGGGTTAGGCTATAAATGAGAAATTATTTTCTTTATTGATTAGAAAAAAATTAACTTTCTTTTACTTCTACTTTTGCTTTAACTTTATATTTATTTTTGCACATATGTCTACATATGTAGATATTTCAAAAACTCAACAGGGTAAAAAAAAGAACGCTTTGAAGAATTTCACCTTTGGTTTTCATTCTCTGCTATTATTTCTAATAACTAAATTCTTTACATGGAAATATAAATAATAATTGAACAACCCAAACTGCTTCTGAAAAGTGAATGTGCTATGTATATTGCGGTAATATGTTTTTGAATTTCAACAGCCGAATTGGTGCGAAGGAATTTATTTCACAGGTTCAGATAGATGCTTGTCTAAACTTTCCCTTATATCCCAAAGAATAAAATTCCCCGATCTTGTAATCAGATTATTCCATTATTAGCGTACAGGAAGTCCTTGACTAATGATCACAATTGAGCCCAAAATTTCTGTTGCTAAGCAAAACAGTTAAGTGAATCATTATAAGTTAGTAGCACAATTATTAAGTAACTCTTGCTTTTCAGAAGGTTGGAAAAGGTAATCATACAACCCCAGGACACTGAAACCATTATAAATACATGCTAGTTGGCAAGTGTCTAAATTTTGATCACATGACCATTGGTCACTAGACAAATTATTGTAAGTTGAGGACTATATGTAAATGACTATTAGTACAGCACTGTGATTTTGGTACTTGGAACAGGTGATGAGAGTTCAGTCCTGCATAGTATGGTCTTTGGCCATCACTACTTCTAATTCTCCTGGGACAACTTGATACCCTCATAGAGTCAAAAAGTTGGAATATTTTATTTTTTTAGGCAAAGATCAAATAAAAGTCTTCACAATACTTTAACTACGATAAGACCTACGAAAGTCTAAACCTGATAAGACCTATAAGACCTAGTGTAAATCTCCAGTTCCAGGAAGACTTTTCAGGAGCAACGTGCACCGTGAAACACCCCCTACACACTCACACCCACTATTTGGCACCATAAATATATAAGACCTACCCCAAAAATAAGACCTAGTGTGTTTTTGGGAGCCAAAAAAAATATAAGACAGTGTCTTATTTTCGGGGAAACACGGTATACACATAGTGAAAGGGAGCCCACAGTGCCTTCTGGCCAGGAAGTTTTTCTTAATGTTCAGTTGGAATCTGCCTTTCTATAACATAACTTCATTATTCTGCACTTTGGAAGGATAGGAAATAAATCTTGATCTTCTTCTGTCTTTTAGGAATTGGGAGTACTGTCGCATCACCTCTTAGTGTTCTCATATCTAAACATCTCTGCTCCTTCAGTTTCTCGCTGTCAGAGAGTATCTTGCCTTTCTCCAAACCTGTTCACTTGAACGTTTCATAAGATGTGTCTGTTCTTGTAACCTATGGTTGAAGTGAGATCTGACCACAACAGAATAAAATTGAATTATTACTTCCACTCTGAATTTATAGGGGGGGAAAAGAACATTGCATACAGTAAATCTGAGAAATATTAAATCTAAACCCATGACAGTCACAAACTGCATTCCCAGTAATTTACATTTATGTGACGATCATCCAGGGGCTCAACATGACAGTTTACTCTCAAGATTATCGTGAAATTATAAGCTCTTTATTCCTTTGTTTCGTTTAAAAGAGAAAAGTCTGTAACAAGGCATTACTTGAAACATTATTAGAGAGTTCTGCACTGATTTTTCATATTGAGAAATATTCTTCAGATATCTCCAGTTTCAAGACTGCTGGTCTAAAATTTTACAGGTTTTCCCATTTTAATTTTACCTAATCTTTCCTTTGTATAATTTAGTTTCACTGTTTTTTGTTCCCATGAATATGCTCTGAAGTTTTCAAACATATTACCCATGTTATTCTGGCCCAGGGGTCTCCAAACTTTAAGACTTGTGGACTTCAGCTTCCAGAATTCATGCTGGTTAGAGAATTAAAGTCCACAAATCTTAAAGTTGTGTAGTTTGGAGGCCCCTGTTCTAGCCCAAGATTAAATAGATTTTATCTCTAATTTGAATAAATGCGATAGCAATAGAATCCTACAGCTAATGTATGCTCAGTTGTGAAAGTGATATCTAAGCATCTCCCATATTTTTATATGCAAACTTGTATTTCTGTTAAATATTAGCTTCATAATCCCTGGTGCTCAGTATTTCTCTCTTTTTGTTTGTGTATGGTTACTTATTTTATGTGATTCAAAATGTCACAAGTCACATTTCTGATTACTTTCTCTTCTCGTCTGCTAAATTGTTGAACCATTTGAGAATGGAATAAGATGAGCACAGCAATCAATTATGGTGTGCATATTTGCCTTCTATAACATCTTATGTGTGTGTCATGACCCTCTTTTAAAAAACATATTTTAAAGGGGAAAAAAAGTAAAGACCAAAGATAAACAAAAAAGGCATTTTATATTCCTTAAAAAGGAGTTCATAGGAAGTACTGGTTCTTGAAATTGAGGTACTCAGCTGTTTTTTTGTTGTTGTTGTTTTATGAGAGAAGTGACAAGGCCATCACATTCAGCAGAATATGGAAGAACTGCTTATTAGAAAAATGTTTTGTTAGAGTTTACAATACTAAAAAAAAACCCTCATAAACCTTCTCTGGAATTTTTTTTAAATACTGTATATCAGGGAGACCAGTTCTAGTCTGGCCTTTGATTGTTATACTGGCTTTATGAATGTTTATAATCTGGAGGCACTTTACAAAATCCAGCCTGTATTTCATAATTGTTTCTACTAATTTTATCTAAATAGATTACTGCTGCATATGTTAAGCCTCACTAAACGTTGCCTCCCTCCATGACTTAACATGTTTATTTTCTGCTCCCATTCTCAGTTTTGCTTTTGCTTTTAGCTGATTCCTCTGACTTTCACTTCCTTAAGGAATGAACTCAAATACTCCTTGAGAGATCTTTGGGTTTCATGGCATTATCTGCTGATTAAAAATGTTGGTTGATAATGTGTTACTACTGACTGATTTTGCCTGACTGTTTTTCTTTCTTTCTTTCTTTCTTTCTTTCTTTCTCTTTCCTCCCTTTTTTCTCTTGAGCATATTGCAACATTATTAAAATAATTTAATTAGTTGCCAATTAAATGCTTTATAAGATTTGTAGGCTGGATACTGGTTATTGAAAGGAATTTGTATGCTGTATCTCATATCAAAATTTTAAAATATTTTAAATCATAATTCTTTAGGAATTGTCTTTGTTGTTTTAATGCATCCAAAGTTGGTTTTAGGATTCTTTTTAGCTGAAGAGTCAGGTATAAATGCTTTAAATACATACATTTGTCATCGTTCCTTAGCT
This sequence comes from Naja naja, assembly GCA_009733165.1. NCBI lineage: Eukaryota > Metazoa > Chordata > Lepidosauria > Squamata > Elapidae > Naja > Naja naja. The sequence continues at coordinate 17,222,878 of CM019150.1, read as the reverse complement.
TCCTGCTGCCATTAAATATTAAGACACCGATAACAAGGGAAATTGTTTTTGGTTGTGATCTCTTGTTTGTGAAAGTTTTTCCCCTTCTATGTTGTTTTTCAGCATCTGGCAAACTACTTTTGATTCTCTTAGACCATCTAAAGAATTTTTATAATCTTTGTTGACTGTTTTTAATGAGTGCTTTATTCTGTTGTTTTGTGTTAACTCTGACTTACGTTTTATTACAAGCTTTAGATACAGAACTTGAATGTTATTTTTTAATGGAAGGTTTTTATAATTTGAGTATTTGATTGGATGTTTACATTGCAGTAGAAGAGAACATTGCAATAGAAGAGAATATATGTAGCTGAAGTTCCCCTGTTTATATTGCATTGCAAACATTAATAAAAATTAATCCTTTTTGTTTTAACTTGGGAAAAAACAAGTTAAAATTCCTTTGACACTCGTTGAAATCAAGAATATTTAAGAGGCTTACATTATTTTATTTTTAACTTGTTTTGTACAGATGTTTGCTGCTTTTGAACTGTAGCCTATTTTTTTATTAATCTGAACCTATTAATATGTAATGTGCTACAACTGTAATACAGTTTGTGCTGTATTATTACAACACAAGTTTGTGCTTTGTAGAATAGATTTGCTTTGACTGTTCTTTGATTATAACACGCAGAGGGAGATCTAGACTTAAGGAAGTGCAGCCTTATCTTTTCCTGGAGTAATGAAATGCCAGCCTGTTTGAAATTTAGAGAGCCTGTGTAAATCTGTCGCTTTTTTATGCAGTCGTGGGTTGACTGTCTCACTGAATATACTTCCTGTTTCTAAAAAAAGCCTCCCGTTTAGCTGCTTAAATAAATATGACAGCACCTGCAAAACTGGATGTGTAGCCTTACCATTTGTGTTGAATCATCCAGATTGTTTGGCTAGTAACAGCAATCTCCAGAGTTAGAGACCAGGGCACCAGTTATATTTAAAGGCTTCAGATAAGTGTTCAGAGGGAGGAGAAGCTGCAGATGCCATTAACATCACAACTCCATTAACACTTCTCTCAGCATTGTTAGACCTGTTGTGTTGTTTTTTAAAAAAAGAGAGAAAATGCATGCCAATCTTAATCCACAAACAGTACAATCTATTTTGTTGAATATGATTAGGAATTTTTTGGCCGTAATAGGGATTAAATGGAGAAAGGAAAATTTTTAAAAACTGAGTTTTTTGGTTTGGTTTTTATTTATACCCCACTTTTGTATTTGTATAAATACACAAGGCTTATAGGTCTGAATCTTAAATATGGTTTCACCGCTGAAATGGGGCAAAATTAAAATTGTACTTTCTCTTCTTTTAATCTTTTTATTTATTCTTGACTTCCTTTATTGTTGCCTCTAAACAAATCTTGCTTTAAGAATTGTTTTGCCTGAGTGCTGTTACTTTCATTTATTTATTTATTAAACATTTGCCCAACATAGTCTGGCAACTCTCAGCTGCTGACAAAAGTATATTATATAGCCAATGTTAAAATATCCACAGTACAATTAAAACAGCAGTAACAACACAAAACAAAAAAAATAAAGGAATAACAAAGCAAGAATAAAGAAATAAAGATATCCCAGTGCTTAAGTTAAATAGCAATAGCACTTAGACTTATATACCACTTTATAACGCTTTACAGAGTCAGCATATTGCCCCCAACAATCTGGCTCCTCATTTTACCCACCTCAGAAGGATGGATCAACCTTGAGCCGGTAAGACTTGAACTGCTGGCAGCTGGCAGCCAGCAGAAATAGCCTGCAGCACTGCACTCTAACCACTGGACCACCGCAGCTCATAGAAAGAACTTTCTATAGAATAGAGTTCCCTAACCATTCTGGCTTTGCGGCCTGGTATGAGGGGGTGGTTCCGCATGAGTGGCATGCTAGTGCAACTGCCTGTGCAGCTCTATTTGCAAAAGATATGTGCACATACTTGGCCATTGCTTGCACAAGTGGGGAGGCATACGAGCTCACCCACCATTTCCATGGCTCAGTTCCAAACAGCTTAAGGCCTGATAGTGGGCCACGGCCCAGGGGTTGGGGACCACTGCTGTAGATTGACTACATGTTCAATATTTTCCTAAGGCCAGTAGGGAGATGGCAATCCTGATCTCCATTGGCATGCATTCCAAAGCATAAGCACTGCCAAATATGTGGTATTTTTTAATCTCAGTCCCCTTTACCTTTTAGAAGTGTGAGGTAATTTCATCCTGCAAGATCAAGTAAAGGTAAGGGTAAAGGTTCCCCTCACATACGTGCTAGTCGTTTCCAGCTCTAGGGGGCAGTGCTCATCACCGTTACAAAGAAGAGCCAGTGCTGTCCGAAGACGTCTCTGTGGTCATGTGGCCGGCATGACTAAACACTGAAGGCGCATGGAACACTATTACCTCCCCACCAAAGTGGTTCCTATTTTTCTACTTGCATTTTTACATGCTTTCGAACTGCTAGGTTGGCAGAAGCTGGGACAAGTAACAGGAGCTCATTCCGTTACGCGGCGCTAGGGATTTGAACTCCTGACCTTTCTGATCGACAAGCTCAGTGTCTTAGCCACTGTGCCACCGTGTCCCTGAAAGTAGGTTGGGCCAATTCTGCTTGGAACAGGCAGTCCTGTAGGTATCACCTGGGTGCTCAGATCTATTAACTTCTACCTCCCAATTGGACAAAATAGTGTTAGATTCTCACTCCCCAGTCCCTTTTCACCCTCCACTGGTGAAGTATAGCACTCTCACACCCACCAGTCAGAAACCTATCAACAATTCAAGTGGAAATCCCAATCTCACAGTCCAGTTTGAATAAATCCAATTGTGCTTTATCCTAAGCCAAGGGTCTCCAAACTTGGCAACTTTGTGGACTTCAACTCCCAGAATTTCCCAAATATGTAAAATTTCAGGATGTTTTTAACTACAACATTCCATGAGATTCTGTTGTTATAAGGTGAAGTAATAGTTTGATGTGAGGCCACCTGTCTCACTGCTAAGGTGAACTTTGAATTGTGATTTCCGATTCACAGCTCATAACCTTAATTGCTTCTCAGTAAATTTACCAGTAAATCTAGTGTCATTTAATGTGCTTTTCCTGGAACAGAAACTGAGTCTAGAAACAAGTAGTTTACAATATTAATTAAAGTTCCAACTTCCAGTGTTGAAAGTTGAAATGTGTGCATAATTATGGGAGTCCCATGGCTTGTCACACACTCTGAAAATCCTGTTAGTTATATGAAAGGGAAGAATCAATTTGAGTGTTCAAATTTTAATGAATTTGTGATTGAGAAAGAAAAATCTTATCTAAACAATAGTTGTGGATAGTAAAGATTTTTGTGGATATTACTACATTTCTCTGCTAGTCTCAAAAAAAAGATGGTAGTAGTCTGATTTTAAAAAGTAACACTTTGTATTCCATTATATTACTATTCATCCTCTGCATTTGTCTTGCTAAGAGCTTCACAGTCAAACCTCACAGAAATTTTAAGTTCCAAGTTGTATATGACATATATGTAGTCCTCAACTTGTATGCTCAATGGTGCTGCGGTAGTAGGACAGAAGGAGATGCTGAGATAGATTTATCTTCCTGAGCATTCTCAGGTAGTACAGCCTCTTCTGTGCCTTCTTTACAAGCATGTTGACATTCATAGTCCATGAGAGGTCCTCTGAGATATAAGTGCCCAGAAATTTAAAACTACCAACCCTCTCCACCTCCTCACCATTTATGTGCAATGATAAATGTACATCTCTCTTCGTACTGGTTGCCAAGCGCCCAAATTTTGTTCATGTGATAGTGGGGATGCTGTGATGTAGGTGCAAGGGCTGGTCATAAGTCACTTCAGTGCTATAGTAACTTTGAATGGTCACTAAACAAAAGAATGTAATTCAAAGATCACCTGTATATTGCAATTTGATTGATTGAAATTCAGATAAACAGATGTTGAATGGGTGGGTTAACCTATCTCATGCTTCATAGGGTCCCTTAACTTCCAGAACAACTTGAGGAGAGGAACACTAGTAGAAAGCAGACTATTCTTTGCTACAGAAGTCCATTAAAACAGAGTTGCACCCGATGTCCAGTTGTAGTCCAGTTCTCCTTTTTAAAGCACTGAGAGGAATAGAAATGGTTAGATTGTCAAGCTGCATTCACTTATTTTATGGATCACACTGATACTACTATTCATTTGGGGGCATTGTACCATCATGTCAAAAATCATTTGAAAGAGCATAATAATCTATAAAATGCATCTTAAGTGTATGTGAAACATTTGGAGAATTGTAAGAAGAGTAATAAAATGGCTACTTGTAGAAAACAATTGGAACTATGTAATGAAAGAAAGGAGGTTTCTAGTTGTATTTATGTTACGATTGGATACTAGTCAACTGAGGGCGCATGAAAGTACACACCAATACATTTAGCTTCATTTTCATTCTCAAAAAAACAAATCTATGATGAGCTTCAGAAATTTTGAACCTTTTAATTAGAAGTGAATTTAGAACTGGAATCCTAGGCTGCATTAACAGAGGGATAGAATCACGATAGTGAGAAGTGATGTTACTGCTATATAATGCCTTGGTAAGACCACACTTGGAATATTGCATCCAATTTTGATCATTGCAAAATATGTTGAGACCCTGGAAAGAGTGCAGAGAAGAGCGTCAAAGATGATTGAGGGGGCCCTTAAAGGTTATAACACGAAGAACGGTTGCAGGAATTAAGTATGTCTAGTCTAGAGAAAAGAAGGACTACAAGTAACATGATAGCAATGTTCCAATATTGGAGGGGCTGCCATAAAGAAGGTGGGGAGCAACCTATTTTCCAAAACACATGAAAGCAGGACAAGAAGCAATGGATGGAAACTGAACAAAGAGAAAAGCAACCTAGAACTCAGGAGAAATTTCCTGACAGAACAATCCACCAGTGTGGAAGAGTTTTCTTCCAAAAGTTATGGGTGCTCCAACACTGGAGGTTTTTAAGAAGAGGCTATACCCATGATGGCGAACCTATGGCACGCATGCCACAGGTGGCACGCAGAGCCATTTGTGCTGGCACGTGAGCCGCAGGAAAACTTACCTCACTGCTCATGCGCGCGCCTCACAGCTGATTTTTTGGCTGGTTTGAGGCCTTTTTTGGCCTCCTAGAGGCTTGAAAAAAGCCTCTGCAGGCTTTGCAGGCCAAATAATAGGCCCATTTCATCACTTCCTGTAATATCAGAAGTGACGAAAAAGGCCTCAAACTGGCCGAAAATCAGCTGTGAGGCACAGTGCAGGTAAGGGGGGGGCAGGGGATTGCACGCATTGCCTTTTGGGTGCTGGCACATGAGCACACACTTGTCTGGAATGGTATAGGATCTTAAGCAGGGGGTTGAACTAGAAGACTTTCAAAGTCCCTTCCAATTCTATTAAATCTGGATAACTAAATCATTACTTATTATTACTTATAGTCCTCATAAAATAGAAATCAAGCTATGACATTCTTCTTTTCATTCTATGCTCATTGAACAAGTGAGAGTCGAATCTCATCAAGAAATAGAGAGCACATGAGACCTTACCCTCTCTTATCTATCGCCTTGCTTCTCTTCTGTGCTCTCCCCCCACAATTCCTGCCTCCTAAATTGCATATGGACTTTGTCCTCTTTATACAAACTGTTCTGTGAGCAATGCATGCTTAGAATAGTTCTCAAGAAACAAATGCAAGTAGGCGAGTTTGGAGAAACCTTCAGGATTTCTAAAAATTTGAAAGTGGCATGAGCTGAACCTTTTTTCTATTTATGTTTCACTCGTCGCATTAATAGAATTTATTGCAACCACAGACTGCTTTTTATTCTTAACTTCATGCCTGTGAGTTGGTTCCAAGCTTCTCTCTTTTTCTCACCTCCCATTTAAGATTTAAGGTCATTTAAATACATGATATCTAATTAAAATTTGATTTATCTAGATTTAGAGCAGGGATGTACAAAAATACCTGGTTTTCTTGTATGGCTTGAGTGCAATCTGCATCTCCAGAATCTATTTTCTTTTTCTCTTAATGTTATTTAGGGGGAAGGTAAGATAATTTTTACTTAAGAAGCTACAATAGTGCTAAATAAATTCATTTCATTCAATTCAATTCATATGGATTTACTGCAGGGTTTCATATAATTCCTGACAACTCTGTCTATACTTAGAATGCTTTGGTTGACTCAAGACACTTCAGTGTGCTTTATGCGCACTTCTTTTGGAGACCACTTGGAAACTACAGCTGGCTCAAAATGTAGCAACCCATTTGATGGTGGGTAGTGGCTCCTGCAAACACATTACTCCTGTGTTGCAGACTCTATGGTGGCTTCCAGTAGGTTACCAGGTGAATTCAAAACATTGGTTTCCACCTAGAAAGCCTGTGTGGTTTGCTGCTAAGCACCTTCAGGGTGAGCTGTTTTCACATGGCAGCAGCCACCCCACCCAGCTCTGCTGCATTTGCATTGTACCCCCTCCACCACTCACACAGGTCCTCCCACCCAGTAGCAGCGATCCCAAGTCTCGCTGCCTGCCGGCCGCTTGTGAACCACCTGAAACTTTTGACTTCCTGTTGGCTTCCCACTGACCTCAGTTGTTGGGAGCTGGCAAGAAGTCATGAGGAGGTACTCACTTAACAATCCATGATCCCCGCTTAACTACAGGTAGTGCTCGACGTGCAACAGTTCATTTAGTGGCAACTGTTCCATACTTACGACTGTTGCTGTGTCCCAAGGTCATGTGATCAGCTTTTGCGACCTTCTGACAAGCGAAGTCAATGAGGAAGCCAGATTCACTTAACAACCAGGTTACCAATGTATCAACTGCAGTGATTCATTTAACAACCATGGCAAAAAGGTTGTAAAATGAGGTGAAACTCACTTAACAAATGTCTCACTTAACAACAAAAATTTTGGGCTCAATTGTAGCTGTAAGTCAAGGACTACCTGTACTATATAGCAGTGGGAATTTCAGAGATTGTTGTTGCTAAGTTGTGGTCCCTTGATATCACACTTTATGACCACAATTCCGGTGTCAATTTCCGTTGTAGCTTGAGGATTACTTGTACTGCTTGCACCAACACGTTCTGGACAAACATAGTATTTATTAGAAAGTATATAGTATAAAATAGTAGCCACTGAAGTTATGTTGAACGTGTACTGTGCCAATAAATGAAAAACACAGTTTGAATCCTGACACTCAAAGAATCTTTATAAGAATATTTCTAGACGGATTCTGTAAAATGGTAACAGGTCCTTTGGCTTGTCACAAGCACTTTGTTTTCCGACTGTGTACCAGGGTACAGATAAAATATATATTTGTTCCGAGGAATGTTTATTTCCTTTATGATAACATCAGGCCTGCAAGTTTTCAGTCATAATTAATATGTGGTACCATAGTTACATGCAGCAATACTGAAATATGAGTATAGAAGGGTCATTTCCTTGTACCACATTTCAGATAGATGAATCCCCTCCCCTTCTCCTTACACAGGTCCAAATCACGCAAAAAAAGATGGAGAGAAAGAGAGATGAAGATGATGACCTGCATCCAACAGAGGTTGGTGACTTTGGAGTCTCCACCGTCATAGACACAAATTCTCTAGTGCAGGGTTCTCCAACCATGGCAACTTTAAGTCTGGCAGACTTCAATTCCCAGAATTCTGGGAGTTGAAGTCCACCAGGCTTAAAATTGCCAAGGTTGGAGACCCCTGCTCTAGTGTCGGCCTGTCCAACCTGCTACCCACTGGGCTGGAAGTGACCCTAGACAGTAATGTGGCTCCCACAAGATGATAAAAAATATTTTTAAAAAATGGAGTTTGTTATTTATATACATTAGCTATATTTTATATGAGGCCCAATACAATTCCTCTTCACTCAGTGGGGCCCAGGCAAGCAAAAAGGTTGGCCAAACAGGCTCTAATTGCATAGATAAGCTCCTATCTGTTTATTTTTATTTATATTTATATTTATATTTATACACACACACACACACACACACACATATATATACACATACACACACACACATATATATACACACATATATATACATACATACTTTTTAGGAGCAGCTTTAGCAGCTTAGAGAGACGGGCAAGAAGTAGAATTCAGCAAGAAGCACAAACATTTATTTTTGTCCTGTGTGAATTGAAGTTCCTCTCTCATCCCTTTATAGTTCCACTGGACAGAAATTTTGGGCTAGAAATTAAGCTTGCAGGGATTGTGTTTATCCACTGCGCTAAACCATAATGTGGTTCATTTGGTTTTTCCTTAGGGCAGTCTACACACCCAGCCCAAAGATGGCTTGTTCAACAAACCATAAAAATCATAAACAAACATAAGCAAAAATGTGTCTTAGAGCAGGGGTGCCTAGTTGCAAGGTCCATCCAGTACTCAAAACCTCCAAATCCTCTCCAGAAGTTACTGTAATGTTGAAAATGTGACAAAACTGAGAGCACTACCACCAGCAGAATAATTGTACTATTTGTATAGAATTGAATTGTTGTTTGGTTTTAAATTAAATCGAGCCCATTTTGTTCTAATGCACCCACACTTTTGTATTTCCCTCATTCTAAATTTCACTCTGCAGTACACACACAGAAGCGAAGCATGCCCTTGCCTTAAAAAAACATTGCAAATTCTATCTCTTAAAAAAATACAAAGTTTGGCTAACACATTCTCACTGCAGGAAAATTACAACATTCGGAAAAGCCCAGAAAGTGTAGATAATTATATTCCTTCAAGTTAAAAAAAAATACAATCAAGAGTTCCAAACAGGAATGAAGAAAGCAATGGTTCCAACTAGCCATGCTAGGAAAAACTGCTTTACAATATTTATTATTTATTTATTAGTGATACTTCTGTGCCATTCTACTCCAAACATTATTCAGCTGGTAGGAAGTAATAAAAGGTTTTTGTGGAGAAAACAAAATATAGAATGACAGAAGGTGGTTTTCTAGCTATCAGCTGGGCAACCAACAGTAAAAATGTTGGTCATTGGTGTTCTCTGAGCTTAGTTGTTTTCTTGCAGACATCTCATTACCCAACTATGTAACATCATCAATGCACTGATCATCGTGGACACCGATAATGTTATGTAGTTGGGTAATGAAACATCTGCAAGAAAACAACCAAGCTCAGAGAGCACCGAGAACCCTGCAGTTCAACTCTGAGCTACAAATATTATCCTCTGTTGATACTAAAAGCATCTTTCCAAGATCTTGCTGTGTTGTGGCTGTGACCTCAGCAGGTATATCTTGTGCTCTGAGTGAAATACAATTGAATTGCTGACCTCAATAGAGAGTAAATGTAGCATAGCTATATTTATAAGAAGGTTTGCAGATGAGGTTTAGGAGTCACATTTGGCTTTAGGAAAAAACGAAGAGGCGTATGTGGGAGAGACAGAGACCTTTTCAAAATATAGCCTAATTCTGACCTTTATTTCTAAGGTTTACTAGGCAATGACCTATTTAAAATTACTGTTGCAAAAAACAGTTTCATGGGGCACTGAACTTTGTCCTAACGAAATTGGATCTCTTGTTTAACAGCAGTGTTGTGTAACTTCCGTGCACACACCTTTCAGTATGGTGTGTGTGTGCGCGCGCACACACACGCTTAAAAAAAGCACCACTGCTGTCTTAAACTGCCACTGGTAAACAACAAGCTCTCAAAATGCCAAGTCTGCTTTCTGTTTTTATTTTACAGCGTTGCCTATGTCTGTTCTCAGTGCCTCTTTTCTGGAGTCTGTTTATAGCATAATAAATGCAGAGCCATTCCTTTGTATCAGGAGACCTTTCTACAGAGAAATGCTGTTGGAAACACTGCATTTTTCCTAGCACTGAAACAGCATTATTTTGTAATTGAGAGCTCCTGCAGGTGTTGTCCATAATATGGCCAGCAAGCTCCTACTGCAGTACACCCACAACATTGGCTGGCCTCGCTGCCAGAACGTATCAGGGGTTATTGCACACTGTTATTCTAGAAGAGAAAAATGAATTTACTGATTCCCAGAACCCCCCTCCCAAAATTCCCTCCTCCATCTCCCTGAGATTATTCTTGTTTAGCATCAGTAGCCACTAGGTGAATGGCTGTTTTATGGCTAAGTCCAAATGACTCCATCATGCCTGTGGCTTGACATGTACAGGTTGTCTTTATTCTTTGTGGCTTTTGGAAAATCTAAAAGATCCTGCGGTGTGACTGCTGTTTCAACAGAAGCAGGACTGTTTCCCTCCCTGCATTTTTGTAACACCTCTGTTGTCTTCATGCTGGTATTAATATGAACCCATTCCAAAATGGACATTATCTTTCAGCTTTCTTTCTTTCTTTGGTTTCTTTCTTTTTTTTCCCCAGGAGTTTCTCAGTTGATTTATTTTGACCTACTTCCTGCTTGCAGTTATTACACAAATGACTTGCTGAATTTAAGGTTTTTTTCCTTGGTTTTCATTTAGCATTATTTTAGCTTAATATTTAACAACATTGCAAAGAGCCTCTCTCTGAGGAAAATGGTTGGTTAAGAAATTGTAAATACAAACAAACAAACAAACAAACACCTTCTATTCCAATACTCGCCAGAAAGTAGAGAGTATCTGTTCTCATCAGCAGAACACATAATCATTATGAAAGGTGGAAAGTTCTCCGAGTATTCGTATCTGCAGCAGTGTGCTTAGAGTTGTGTGAAATTTAAATGCTGAGGATACCGAGACGTTGTTTTGCGATAGGATGCTTTTTGGTAAGTATCAGTTGAGAATGGTGTTAGCTCCATTCTGTTCGTTCTGCCTAGTCAACATTCTGTATGGTTTGAATCAGAATCTAGACTGGATGGTAGATTATATCTACTTCCATCAATGTGCCCAGGTCCGGCTGGTTCGCCAGCTCCACCTGTTTCTGGACCGAGATGCCCTGCGTACAGTCACTCATGCCCTTGTCGCCTCTCGACTTGACTACTGCAACGCTCTCTATCTAGAACTACCCTTGCATACCATCCGGAGACTGCAGCTGGTGCAGAATGCTGCCGTGCGGGTGGTGATGGGAGTTTCCTGATTCTCCCATATTACCCCCCTCCTGCACGACCTGCATTGGTTGCCGATTGCACTCCGGGTGAGATTCAAGGTCTTAGTTTTAACATTCAAAGTCCTACACGACATGGGTCCAGAATATTTAAGGGAGCGACTCCTGCCGATATTGAGTACCAACCGCCCTGTGCGAGCACACAGGCAGGGGCTTCTCGGGGTTCCGTCGACAAGCCAGTGTCGGCTGGCGGTCCCCCGGGGACGAGCCTACTCTGTGGCGGCTCCCGCCCTGTGGAACCAGCTCTCCCTGGCCTCCTCCGCACCTTCCGCCACGACCGTAAGACCTGGTTATTTGACCAAGCTGAGCTGTGATAACCTTCTCGGGGGGGTGTCTTTTTATTTAATTTTAATATTGATATTGGGCTTGGTTTGCTTTAATTCTTTTTTAATTATTTATTTATTATGAATGTATGTTTTTAGTTGTGAGCCACCCCGAGTCTTCAGAGATGGGGCGGCATACAAGTCTAATCAATCAATCAATCAATCAATCAATGTGTTGATTTGAACACCGGGAATACTATAAAGACTACAGATACTCGAATCTCACCAGGCTCAAAGTTGACTCAGCCTTCCATCCTCTCAGGGTAGGCAAATTGAGGACCCAAGATTGTTGGGGGCAATAAGCTGACTTTGTAAAAATGCTGCTGGGGGTGGGGGGGGCAAAAAGCCCTAGTAATAAGCAGGCATATACAATGGAATGAAAGCGCATTGGGATGTGCTCCAAAAAATTGTAAGCCGCCCTGAGTCTCCGGAGAAGGGTGGCATATAAATATGAATTAAAAAAAAAAGATACTGCAAAGTAATTCCAATTTCTGAACTGTTGAGCCATGGAAACCTCACTGGAATGCAAAGTAAAACATCTCCCCAAATTTGATTTTTAGTTTAATATTAATCTTCCTAAGCCTGAGAACCCTAAGTAAGGGTATGTACAATGAATCTTGACTATGGTTAATTAAAGAAATCCTTAAGCTGTCCAGTTACTTTCTGTAATAAGTATTCACCATTTCTTCCTTATTTATTGAATGATTATGTTGAGTTGTTTCGATCAATGTGAGGTTTAGAACTATAACCTAATAAAGTAAGATCTGCTGTTACAGTTCAGTTTTCCTTTGCTTAGCTAAAAGTCTGTAGAGATTCTCAGTCATCCAGGTCATGGTTGTCTTTTTCAGGAAGCAACTGGACTTTCTTGTTTTTTCTTTTGAAGATGTTTCACTTCTCATCCAAGAAGCTTCTTGGATGAGAAGCAGAACATCTTCAAAGAAAAAACAGAAAAAGCACTTTTGGGTAGTACCAGAATAATTAATTTAAAATGTTTTAAGTCATTTTGATACCATCTATACAAGAAAGGAACAGACAAGTGTTGTCCAATGGATCAATAATTCTAACTTGGTGAAGGACTGGGTTGTCACTTAAAACACCTTTTTTCTTTTCCCCAAGCCAAATAATTTAAAATACGCCTACCGGTATATATTTGAATAAGATTTTCTCAGTTGCAATCCTGTGTAGAATTATTTGCCGGAATAATAGAAGTATACTGGGGTAATGCCCTTAAAAGTTATTTAGAGTCAAGTGTGAAATGTGGCAAGCATCACAGATTCCCAGAAAATGTTATCTTTGGTTTACTATAAACCTACACCTGCTAGGCTAGAAAGATTATTGAATCAAGGAAATTTGAAGTCTATTAAATTTTCAGTGTACAAGAAAAATGTTCAGGGCAAGTTCTAAAAGTAGATAAAATAACAACATTGCTGAAATGAAGCTGTTCTAAGTTATGGTTTAAATTCTAAACCAAAATAAATGTTAAGGCCCTTGGGGTATTCACTCTCTTTTTCATTTCAGTACCCAAAGCTGAACTAGGTTGCTTAAATTGGGACTCTAGTCATGAGATGTAAGTTGTGTTAGTGTGTATTTCCAGTACAAAGTCATAATCATTCTGCTCAATCCAATGAATTTAAGAATGGATATCAATCTATCTATGTGGTCAAATAGGAGTGGAAAACAATTTGATGGCACTTAATAATATATAAGGCAGCAATTAACAGGAAAATGGTTCTTCCTTTTCTGGCACTCATTTTAGCAAGTGTCCTGAAATCAGGGTGAACTGGATCTTTAAGGCTGCTTTTGTGTGCCTTGAGCAACACAGGGTTTTGTAAGAGAGTTGTTCTTGAACAGCATTGCAGAGAAATATTAGATTAAAAATGTCATTGTGGTGTATATAGACAATCCCAAGCAGACATTACTATCTCTGCTCAGAAAGTATCCATTTTAAGGCTTTTTCTTCCAAAATACACACCTTTTGAAACCTGTAGTAGTTCAGTCTTTTCTACATTGTGCTTTGTGTCACAGATCTTAGGAATATTTCTTTTTAATATGACAAGTGCTTTGATAAGGAAATGCTTCAGATGTTTTACCTAATTCTGTACAAGATCTGTCATTTATCCCCAAGGTGGAATGTGTTGCTTCCTTAAACCTGAAAATTCTATTTGAGGTTGTTTTTTTTTTACTGAATTCATCATTTTACCAAATTCATGAGAGACTCATATTTATTTCTATTACTGAGAATGACTGCTTGATCTTCTAAATGGGGAGCTAAAAAATGGAAACAAGGTAAATAAGCACATTTATTTATTTATATTCATACCAGAACAACTAGACACAAGAACAGTTTTTCCCCAATGCCATCACTCTGCTAAACAAATAATTCCCTCAACACTATCCAACTATTTACTGTCTGCATTAGTATCACTGTTAATCTTCTCATCACTCCTATCACCCATTCCCTTGCACTTGTGACTGTATGACTGTAATTTTGTTGTTTTATATCCTTATGATTTATATCGATTGTCTCCTAGTATGATTTGATTGCCTATTTGTACCCTATGACTATATTAAGTGTTATACCTTATGATTTTTGATGAATGTATCTTTTCTTTTTATGTACATTGAGAGCATGTGCACCAAGACAAATTCCTTGTGTGTCTAATCACACTTGGTCAATAAAGCATTCATTCATTCATTCATTCATTCATTCATTCATTCATTCATTCAGGCCCCTTAAAGATACAGGTAATCCTAGACTTCCAACTATTCATTCAGTGACTGTTTGAAATTACAACAGCACCAAAAAAATCAACTTATGACTGTTTTTCACATGTATGACTGTTGTAGGTCAGAATTTGGACCATTGGCAACTGGCATGTATTTATGATGGCTGCAGTATCCTGGAGTCATGTGATTTCCTTTTGCGACCATTTGACAAGCAAAGTCAATGGGAAGCCAGATTCACTTAACAACTGTATTACTAACTTAAACAACTGTGGTGATTCACTTATCAACGGTGGGAAGAAAGGTCATAAAATGGGGCAAAACTCCCTTAACTGTCTTGCTTAGCAACAGAAATGTTGGGCTTAATTATGGTCATAAGTCAAGGATTACCCGTACTTTTACCCATTTTAAATTCAGCTTGTTGAAATATGCAGAATTGTTTCGCAGGGTCAATCACTATTTAAATTGCTGGTGGTTTAGAACCTGGAAAAAGGTTGTCTCCTTTAATTTATAGCTCCCAGAACATGGTTTTTCTTGCCCCCTGAAATCTATTTAACCTTCTCATTTATTCCCCCTTTTGATCACTGGCTGAAAATTTAGCTATATCCTGAGTTTTGTCTAATTTTGCCTCTTTTTTTTTTGGACTTCTAATTGATTTCCCATGGTTTATTAGAACAGCTTGTTCTTCATCATGGTCTCAGATTCACATTCAAGGACTGGGCCAGTGTACTGTATTAGGTTTGTTTAGATTTTCTAGAGCATTGTTTCCCAACTTTGTGGATGTCAAACCCCAGAATTCCATGGCTAGCAGAGCCATTGATAAGAATTCTGGGGATTGATGTTCACGTACCTAGAAGCTGCCCCAGTTGGAAACACTGTTCTGGAGTTTATAGGAGTGTTTGAGAAGTCCGGTGGCCTTGAGGAAAGCTCCCACCAAGCCCCTTCAGTTTGTTTTTGATTTGCCAAATCATCAGCACTTCATCCTGGAGCGGATTATCCTTTTGCCTTAATGAAATGCTTGGTTTTCCCCTTATTCATTTTCATCTACTCTTCTCAACAATTCGTATTCGAAACTCCTTAGAAGGTTGTTTGAAGAACAGACCTGCATCCTCCTGTCTTTGGCATTATCATCCCAAAAGGTCTATTTCACAGATACCATGTTGCAGAAATAATTTTCTCCCCTCAGAAGAGCATAAACCATGTTTTTCTTTCCTAGACGTCAGTAGGCACTGTCAAGTATAAGCTGCTGTTAATTTTCATACCACCCCACAGTATATTTTTGCAGAGATAAAAGTAGAACTTGTGGCTGCATAGCTGTCATAAATATCTATGAAGTGTTTCTTGAAGAGGTGATACCTCCAGACGAGGCATGTTGCAACAATTTGCTAGAGACTCTCTTTCTAGGCCTCTTAGTTTCTGTTGCTGCTTTCCTCATAACCCCAAGCAATTTCGCCTTTTTTTCAGCATACAGGAGGAACAAGGAAGTTCCTTATTATTTTGCTGAAGAGCCTGGAAGCCAATAAGAACTGTGAACAACTGGCAATATCAGAAATGTTGCCCCTTTGCTATCTTTCATTGGTGTTTTAAATACAGAATTTTGAGGGGTTTCTAGTGATTTTCCAATACCCCAAAATGTGGTTATTTATTCATTTGATTTATATGGCTTCTGAACTCACAGCGAGACTCTTGGTGGGTAACATCCCATTAAAGAGCAAGAGTCAAAAAAAATTCCTGACATGTTGGGCTTAATAGATAATTTAAAATTTTTAAAAACCAACCCACTCTATGGACAATAATACAGTATAAAAATTATTTTTAAAACGTACCCCATTTCCCAATAGAAAAACTCTTTGTGGAATGCATTTGAATTAAACACTTTCTCCCCATTTATGCGTGCTATTGAAAATTACTTATTGTACAGGTAGTCCTCAACTTAACTGTTCACTTAGTGACCATTCAAAAAAAAAGTGGCTTATGACCATTTTTCACACTTAATGACCATTGTAGCCTCCCCATGGTCATGTGGTTGCAGTGTCCTGGGGTCATGTGATCACATTTTGCAACCTTCTGACAAGCAAAATCAATAGGGAAGCCAGATTCACTTAACAACCATGTTGCTAACTTACATTGTGGCAAGAAAAGTTGTAAAATAGAACAAAAGTTACTAAACTGTCTTGCTTAGTCATGGAAATTTTGGGTGCAATAGTAGTTGTAAGTCAAGGACTACTTGTACTTTGCAATAAACGTGATTAAAAATATGTTATTGAAATGTGATGTCTACCTGACTGAAAATCCCCAAATAGTAGGGTTTTTTTGTTTTGTTTTGCAGCAGTTTGAGGTCTACCATCATTTTTGTGATTGTTTAATTTCAGTGGCCACTCAATGCTAAATAATCTATAATTCTCATTCTCTGTGTATTCCACTATTATCTCTTTTTCAACAAAAAAGGAAATTTGAAATCTGCTACTGATTAGTAATGTATTACTCTTTAACTCTCCTCATTTTGCTGTGCCATTTTCGTACAGGTGTACAATATTTTCTGATTTGCTGTGGGGTAGGGAAAGAAGTTTTTAGGTGAGGATCTAAATAAAGAAAAAAGGTGTGTATTTGGGTGTGGAACTTCATGTAATATAACTCATTATAGTTGTGCAGCATACAGGAAGTCCTCAACTTAACTATCACAATTGCAACCATAATTTCTAAGCAAGGAGGTTGTTAAGTAAGTCACCCCCATTTTTATGACCTTTTCTGCCACGCTCATTAAACTCTTAAAGCTCGTAAAACTCGTTCTGCAGTTTTTAGCTGAATTATGTGGTTATTAAGCAGATTTGGCTTCCCCCATTGACTTCATCAGTCGTAGATGGTGATCATGTGACCCAGGGATGGTGCCAACCTTGTAAATACATGTTGATTGCCCCGCGCCCAAAAATTTGATCACATGACCATTGAGATGCCGCGATACCCATAAATGTGAGCCACTTTTATAAGACACTTTTTCAGTGCCACTGTAATAGTCGCTAAATGAATGGTTGAAAGTCAAGGACTAATCTCTATTCACACACCATACATTTTGTACAAATTGACTATTTTTTTCTTGTTCGTTTGGGGTGGATTTCCTCTTTTGTGACAATATACAAGCAATCATTTCATGCTACTAGGCCATTTGTTTAAATTGTACTTTCATGGATTAAAAGCTAATTCTTACCAAGAAAATTAGATAACCTTATTTAATTTGTCACTTAAGGTTAAACCATGTATATCAGGATAAGTAATGTCCAAACTATGTTTAAATTGATTTGCATTGGATTTTAATTTGGAGTGAAAAACTGCAGAGTGGAGGGGCTACCTTGTGTGGTACATTTCTTAGGCACTTGTCTATAATTCAGTAAATGTTAGTATTGATTGTAGGTCCTTGTTTTGAAATCTCAGTCAATAAGTTCAAAGAGTGGACTTAATTTCTTTTTCCATCCCACGTGGAAAGTTAATAACCACATTAAAAAGATAGCATAACAGTTGCTGGGTTATAGTTCAGATTAAAAACATCAAGCAAAATAGTATTCTCATCGATCAAGTATTTTGGCTATGGTTCTGATTTCAAACTTCTGATTTCTGCTTAGTCAGTTCAGTAACTAATTCCCAATAAAATGCGATCAAGGAAAAATTCCTCCTGTGAAGCATTCGAACAAAAACAGGTGGGCATTTCTAAAATGTGCTAAAAATAATTCTATAATTCATAGAAAAAAAGAAAAAGAAAAGCAGGAGAGGGCAATAGGACCATACCAGAAATTTAGTGAATATCTGAAAACAGAAAGGATAGATATCAGAATTAGAACGAGGAAAGTTAATCAATTTAGAGATAATCTAGAATTGCACCGAATGAACTGAGGTTACCAAAGGGTGCAAAAGGCAAAAGGTAAGAATACGAAGACAACAATGTCCTCCTAAAGGTGCTTTTCCAAAAGGCATCTGGATTTTCTTGACTTTTTCTTTGAAAATGTTTCGCTTCTCATCTAAGAAGCTTCTTCAGTTCTAACTGACTGGTGTGGAGAATGTAAGGATTTATATTCTTTGCAATCATCTGTCATTAGCTCTCTTGAGAGAGCTATTATGAGAGCCAGCTTGGTCTAGTGGTTAAGGCACCGGACTAGAAAGCAGGAGACTGTGAATTCAAGTCCCACCTTAGCCATGAAAGCCAACTGGGTGACTTTCGGCCGCTCACTCTCTTTCAGCCCAATCCATCTCACAAGGTTGTTGTTGTGGGGAAAATAGGAGGAAGAAGATGTGTTAGATATGTTGGATATATTCACCGCCTTGAGTTGTTCGTTTGTGGAATATAAACAAACAAATGTTCTGTGAAGCACATACTTTGCATATTAAACACTTTACCAGTGATGGTGAACCTTTTTGTTGTGGTGTGTGGAAAGCTTACATGTGTGCGATAGCATGCACGTGCTGCACCCACAATGCAATGTGCCCCGCCCCTGCACATGTATGCGCAACAACCCCCACCCCCTTACCTGCACTGCGCATACACGCATCTCCCAGCTGATTTTCGGAGTGTTTGAGGCCTTTTTCACCCTCCCAGAGGCTCAAGGGAAGCCTCTGCAGCTTCGGGAGGCCGAAAAACGAGCCTTCCAGAAATACTGGAAGTGCCCGTTTTCAGCCTCTGGAGTCCAAGGGAGGCCATTTTTGCCCTCCCAGGGGCTCGAGGGAAGCCTCTGCAGCATTTGGAGGCTGAAAAACGGGTCCGTTTCGTCACTTCCGGTATTTCCAGAAGGCCCATTTTTCGGCCTCCCGAGGCTGCAGAGGCTTCCCTCGAGCCTCTGGGAGGCCAAAAACGGCGTCAGGTGGGCCGCAAATCAGCTGGGAGGCATGTGCATGCGCAATGTAGGTAAGTTTGGCTGTGGCTCACGTGCCGCACAAATGGCTCTCGGTGCCACCTGTGGCACGCGTGCCATAAGTTCGCCATCATGGCACTATACTGATCCTTCAAGGGTCTTAGATGTAACAGCAATCATTTCATGTAATACACTTAGGTTACCCTAATTGTATTACATGAAATGATTGCTGTTGCATTGTGGATGTCATCTCGGAGCCCCTTCAGTAATTGTTGAGAAATCCAGAAGGACAAGTGCACTGCCATAGAATTAGAGAAGGGCAAACATCTCTTATCTTCAAAAAGGTCCTGGCCAACTATACACTGATTGGCTTGGTGTCAGTACCAGGTAAAAACAGATTATAAAGTAGTCAATTTGTAAGCATTTGGGAAAGAATGCATTGCTTGGCAGAGGCCAGCATGGGTTTATTAGAAAGAAGGCTTGCCAAATCATCCTGATTTGTTTTTCTGATAGAAGGACCAATTCAGTTAACTATGGAGTACAGTGGGCATTGTGTACTGCGATTTCAGAAAAGCTTTCAATGCTATCTCCCATGAGATCATAGTAGAAAGGATGATTAAAAAACCTGGGACAATGGACAAGATGAATATTCATTAGAGATAAATGGAAAGATAAATGCAATTGATTTTTAAAAACCAAAAGGCATAATTATAAGGGGGTATACTAGGCAGTAGTACACGCGTAAAGAATCTGGGGTGTTTTGGTGAATCAACCGATTGTGTTAATGTAGCTTCACCAGAAGGAAATGATCCTAGACTTCATCAGTTCCAGGATCAAAAGAAACAATTCTTCGCTGTTCTCCATTGATCAGACCAACCTAGAACATTGCATTTAGTTTTGGCCATTGCATTTTCAAAAATATATTATCAATGTGGAGTAGAATGAGAGGAGAAGAACCAAGATAAGAACCTGGAAAAAAATCTTAACAAGGAATATTTGAAAGTATTTGGTGCGATCAATGTGCAGAAAGAAAAACAGTAAAGAAACATGACCTCTATCTTCATGTATCCAAAGAAAAGTCATGTCATAGAAGGAGCAGAATTGTTCAAAATTAGGATAGATCCCTCAAAATGACCCAGATTCAAAGTTTCAATGTCCATCTCCCCCTGTGGTCACCTGATCACATTCTGGGCATTCAGCAAGCGGTCCCTCATTTACAGCTGTCTGCACATCCCATGTGACTGCAATGTTTTTCAAAGTCGGCAACTATAGACTTCAGCTCCTGCTGGCTGGGGACTTCTGGGAGTTGAAGTTCACACATCTTAAAATTGCCAAGTTTGAAAAACACTGCACTCAGGCATCATGAGAATATAGGAAGTTCTGGTAATGAGGAATTGCCTGGTTTGGCACAGATAACATTTACTTTCTTGGATTCTTTGTTGTATGAATATCGGGTTGAAGGTGTTAGAAAGTTCACATAGAAAGTTCACTTTACTGTATTTTATTATTGTAGTCTTTGCCAGAAATCTCTGGGCTTTGTTTAGGGTGTGTGTGTGTGTGTGTGTGTGTTTTGAACCTGAATTTCCAGTACTTCACTACAGTAATTCAAAATAGATTCCAAAACAAGTCAACACAAGTGAACAGTGTTTAAGAAATACTCTTTGGAACTTTCTTAACTAGTTTGATACTTTGCAACATTCTTTTTAAAAAAGTATTTTAAAAAAGATCTGTTAAACATACAATAGACTTAATAATTTGAAAAAAAAACGTATTTGGTTCTGAGTTAGCAGCAGCTTGCCTTGTCCTCATGAGTGGGGTTATTATTTCCTCTGAGTGAGGAAAATAAGTTGATTAATCTATGAGTATAGGGAGAAAGATAACGTAGTAGCTGCAGTGAACATTATTTAAGGTTCTAATATCCATACTTTCAAAAAGGGGAAATGAACATTTCTACATTTTTGAAATTCATTTGAAAATTTTCAAAATCCCAGCACTTTCAAATCACAACTTATTAAACATAGAATGACAGAGAAACAGATGACACTTCTATGTCCGGTTACTCTTAAGTTTTACTTTGCATTGTATCTTGTAAGAAGCTTATTTGAAAGCAAGCTTCTTACAAGATACAGGATACAATGCAAGTTGAACAAATACAACATAATTGCCATATGTGACTTAATTGTAATATTGAATTAGAATACATAAATTTTGCCTAAGTTAAAGGAGCTTTTTAAAAAAAAAAATCATAAATATTTATTACTGTTTATCAAATATCAGCTAGATCACTGGGGATACAGGATTTGGTTAATGCAGAAACCCATTTGAAAATGACTTGAAACTTTGCCATTTAGTGTTCTGTTTTATTGGTTGTTGCTCATTATATGAAAGCATGTTGCACTTTATGTGTTCCTTTTCTGGTTGTTGATATAGATTTATTCTTTTTTTTCTCTTTTGCTTTCAGGAATTCTATGAGCATACAAAAACACTTTGGCAAGATGAAGGTGTGAAAGCGTGCTACGAAAGATCTAATGAATATCAGTTGATTGACTGTGCTCAGTAGTAAGTACAGCTTTTCTACAATTAATTTTACCGATATATTAGGAGGAGAAACAGTGGAAAGATTCTGTTTTATTAGTGTTAATATAATGACTCAGGAACTCTGGGAGTTGAAGCCCACAAGTCATAAAGCGGGCATAGTTCCCCACCCCTGATCTAAATAGTTAAACTTGAGCCACATATCCATAATATAGTAAGTTTTCTGGGTAATCTGATATTGTTGTAACTTTATCCTGCAGCATTTAATTTATACATTTTTGACATTTTGAAGGATAATATGCAGTGGGATCTTCACAGAAAATGAACAATTTCGAATGTATAATTGCAGTATTTAAGAAAGCATTCATTGTGTTGATATATAGGAAAAGTCTACTTTATAGCACCGCTAAGATGTGGACTAGTCTAGGAGAAAATCACAAACTAATGAGTCCTTTTAATTAACTTACATCCACCATTAACTCTGCCACTAAAATAAGTTAAGTTTTATATGCAAATATGAATCAAATTATGTATCTTATTACAAATTAGCCTAGCCTTGGTTTGTTGGAACAAGCTCAAATGATGTATGCTAGTATTCCTACTTCTTTTCTTTTGTTTCTTCTAAGACACCTTTGAGAATTAATCCATAATACCATATCATTTTCAAACAGAGCCATCACATGTCTTGCTGTATGTCATTTAAAGCCTGATTAGCTGTAAAACAATCTCCTGGATATCAACCTCACAGATACGGCTGGAAAACTGCAGTTTTGAGGAATCAAGTAGACTTTTTCTTTACCCTGTCAGAAGATGAGGTTCACTCTGATCAGACCTTTTTAAAAAAGACCTTTTTAAAACGGTTTTCAGAGACCAAGTAGCCTTTTTTTCTATGCTGTCAGAAGATGAGGTTCATTCCTGATCAGATCATTTTAAAAATATGCTTTTTTAAATGAATGAATGAACCTCATCTTCTGACAGGATAGAAGAAGTCTAATTAGTCTCTCAAAACTAGTTTTCCAACCATAACTGTGACGTTTATACACAGGAAAATATTTTACAGCTAATCAGGCGGTATTTATTTGGTAAGATACTTTTTTACAAAGGTATTTTACCAAATAAAACTCTTGTAGATTGGTCTACAAGATTAAAACCCTTAGAGGTTGGTAGAGATCAATTCTGGTCTAGTGGTGAAGGTACCAGGTTAGAAGCCAGGAAACTGAGTTATAGTCTGCCCACGAAAGCCAGCTGGGTGACTTTGGGCCAGGCATTCTTTCTCAGCCCAACCCACTTCACAGGATTGTTGGGTAGAAAATAGGGAGAAGAAGTTTTGGCATGTTCAGTGCCTTCAGTTATTTATAAAAATAATAAAAGCGAGTTGTTAAAAAATACATTCGAAAGATACAGCAACTACACAGTTACTGTTGTAGTTTGCTCTCAGTTGCCATCTTCTGGCCAGCCAAGAGGTCAGAATTGGGTTGTGCTGATTTGTCATAACTCTTGTTGCAAAGGCTTTAGAAGAAGTAAATTACTTTATAGCTTATGCCTCTTTATAAAATAAAAATAATAATAAAAGGGGGCAAGACCTCTCCACAATGTCCTAAAACATGTTTGTGTTAATTACTATTTTACAGGGAGCATTATTTCATTGGTCATTATTTTAGAAATTTCTCACCCAAGCTCTGCATCTCTTTATG
Organism: Naja naja; assembly: GCA_009733165.1. Classification (NCBI taxonomy): domain Eukaryota; kingdom Metazoa; phylum Chordata; class Lepidosauria; order Squamata; family Elapidae; genus Naja; species Naja naja. The sequence continues at coordinate 17,199,700 of CM019150.1, read as the reverse complement.
TGTGTAACTTAAAATACTATAACATTTTATATTTGTACCCATGATTGCAGTGTGGATATATCGTCAGATGGCTTTTTGAAGAATGTATGACTAGCAATAAATCTATATTTGCTAGTTTAAAGTGTTTCTATTGCCTTGGCCAGTTAAAATATACGCATTGATTACTAGTTAAACAGCCATGCTTCTCAGTTTTATGTTGCTGATTTTATTTTCATCGTTGCAGTACTGTTTGTTTGTTATTGCCTGAAGTCCCTTATGAATTAACAGATAGTGTTAGAAACTTTAAAATAGATCAAGCTGAGAATGTGCTTGTGTAACCTTTATACACTCCCATGGTATAATAATGCTTTCTTAAAATTGCTGAGAGCATCCTCTGCTGTCTCCATCTTCTTTGACTTCGCTATGGGGTTGATGGGACGACTAAATCAAGAATTCCAGGAAAGGATCTCAGAATACATATCCATCCTACTTAATAGGATCCATGGTGTGACTTTATTCCAAAGTTCTTTGTTGGAATTCCTGATTGAAGTCAGTTTTGTTGATGTTGATCTCATAGCAGACAAAAGATATGGTGATTAAGAGCAGTGGCGGCGCAGTGGTTAGAATGCAGTATTGCAGGCTAATTCTGCCAACTGCCAGCAGTTTGTCCTGACTGGCTCCAGGTTGGCTCAGCCTTCCACCCTTCCGAGGACAGTAAAATGAGGATCCAGATATGCTGATTCTGTAAACCACTTAAAGAGGACTGTAAAGCACTATGAAGCAGTATATAAGTCTAAGGGCTATTACCATTGCTATGCAGTTTCCTTTTCTCTAGGAACAAAACACAGTGGGTTATATCATTCAATGTAGTGTATGATGCGGTACCTACTTACCTGTTAAACCTGTTAAAGAACGAAATAAGAATTTCATCAGCAAGAAATCACTGGGCACAAACCCGTTACTTTAATATCCATACTATCTTCTTTTAGCTCTTTTTATGAATTCTTCATTCATAATATGGGACTTTTTAAGGCAGAGACTGCACCTTAATTTTATACTTGTTTTCATTAGATTTTTTTTTCTTTCTCAATCTAGTCTAGTCTGTTAGAATAGGAAACCTGTCACTTTTCAAGTACTGCTGAACTTTTTCTGCTTCTGGGAAATTTAGTGCATCGCCACCCTCTTTTTAGAAGAACGATTGCTTGATTCTGTACTTCCTGCTTACTTATGCAGAAGTGAACAGCTTGAGGGGAGGGGAAAAAAGCAATTTCCCTTCCCTTAACTAAGGTTACCAAACTGGTTACTTTCACTGGAGCTTCAAGGAAAAAAATTACCTGTGATCCTGAGCCAGAGATGTCCCAGTGCATTTTACTTTGCAAGATTAATGAAAGCTAGGAGGGAAGTGTCAGTGCCCTTTGTCTCTCCATAGACTTTCAGGTGACTCTATAGAAAGAAAAGGGAAAAAGTAAATGCGTGGGAAATGTGGACCTCACAATTATCTAGAATCAGAATTTTTTGTTTTATACCAAGTAATTTCTCTGTATTTAGCGTTAAATAGAAAATGATTTTATTGTAATGGGAATACTTGGGAAGTGATATTCTTATCAACATGAATGAGATTCTGTAAGGGGCATAAGGTAAAAAGAAAGTTAAAGGGAAATGAACACCTCTTCTAATAGCATATTACTGTAAAATATTTGCTTGAAATGTATACCATTTGGTAAATGTTTCCTTGATGTATTGAAAGTTACTTGGAAGAAGTAAGGTGGCTCCATCATGCCATTAGCCTTCCACACATAATGCAAAATTACTTTACTGAGGAGTTATTGGTAGTCGGTTTTCAAAAATCAAAATCTCTGCTAAAAGAGTACAGGATAAACATATTCGGTGATTTTGATTTAGAACTTGTTCTATTTTGTATTATTCTTTGCATTATTCTTGTGTTATCATTAGTTTCAAGGTGCTAGTAACAACTTATAAAGCCCTAAATGGCTTGGGTCCAGGGTACTTGCGGGAACGCCTCCTGCCAGCATCACTTTCCAATCGCCCTATTTGCTCCCACAGGAGGGGCCTCCTTGGGATACCGTCGGTTAGGCATTGTCGGCTGGCGGTTCCCAGGGCTAGGGTCTTCTCCGGGAGCCACCCTTGGAATCAGCTCCCCGTGGATCTCCGTCTGGCCCCTGATCTCCGCTCCTTCCGCCAGGACCTGAAGACTTGGTTGTTTCAACAGGCTGGCCTGGAATGACCCGGGTGGGGGGTTTTAATTGCTTTAATTTTAAGTTTTTAAGGTTTTATTGTATATTTCGGCTTGTTCAGATTTAATTTGTTTTTAGGTAAATTCTATGTAAATATTTGTTGTTTTATTGTTAGCCGCCCTGAGTCCTTAGGGAGAAGGGCGGCATACAAGTCGAATAAATTATTATTATTATTATTATTATTATTATTATTATTATTATTATTATATCTTTTATTTTGGCATAATAATTTGACATATATTTGGGTCATATATTTTGTATAGCTCTGATATCCATAAGAAGGCGGAGTAATCTTAAATAACTAAGCATTGAACGCGACAATTTTATTACAGTAATACAAGCTCTTCCATTTCCCCCCACAAAATCAAGGCAGAAGGGTTTGTGTATATGTGTGTGTGCATGTGTACACACACGCACGCACACACTTGCTCATGCCCTCGTTCTGCTAAAGATTTGCTATATGTATCCTCCAGTTAACATTTCCTGGACTTTTACCAGGGTGGAAAAGGAAATAGGGCAAGGGAAACCTTTCGCAAGCTGTTTCACACCCCTTCGACTTCAGGAAGGGCTGGAAGTAGCGTGAGAGAGTTTCTGTTCATGGTGTTTCCTGCAAGAATGCCTCTACGTGTTTTCTTGCTGTCTGCCATTTCAAAGGAAGAGCTTAGGAGGAAAGCATAGAGTCAGGTTAAGATTGCCTGCACTTTATAGTTCCAAAAATCCTTGCTTAGCTTTAAAAGTGAGCCAGGCAGCCATTGAGAGCTCTAGAAATCACATATTTGTAAAATAGTTGATTTTATGCTATCATCAGAAGAGAGCTGAATACAGCAAATAATAGGGAATCACGGGAGGTGGCAGAAATACACCAACATTATTGTGTCCTTTGCGTTGACTGTTCTTTGCATTATTTCTCTGCAGTCCATAAATGTTTGCACCTATTGACAGCTAACTATCCCAAACTGGTTCTTGTGTAATTACCTCCTTTAAATGGCCCTTGTAATAAATACACATTCTGGTTTTCTTTAAGTAAGTATTCAGTCCTGTCCCCTTCAACGGTGGGGCATGTGCTTTCATGATAGATGTTCTGAATGTTGTTGTTTTTTTCTGTAACTTTGCATTGATTTTGGTTGTTTGGTTGTTTCCTGCTATTACATCTACCCACAATGAAGACATATGGTGAGTTGCTACTTTCTGATATACCCAGAGATATTAACAACATCAATGAAAAAGTGGTCCTTTGGGTCAGGGGTCGCCAACCTTTTGGACCTAAGGACCACCAAACTCAAAATTTTAAATCCCACAGTCCACTAATATGAATTTTGACTGACAGTGGCATGCTGATGTTGGTGGGAGGGAGAGAGAGAGATCCGATCTAATCTCAGAGGGCTGGCAGTGATGTTCCCCGCCCCCTCACACACACACAGAGGACACACACACCCTCCAAGGCAGCCACATTCCTAACCTGCTTTTCAGCTCCGTTCTTGGTGGGGGGAGACTTTTGGCTTCATGCAATGAAAGCAGCAGAAGCAGCAGAAGTCTTTCTCTCCCCCAAACTCCACCAAAAGTGAGTCTTTGCTGGCACAGCCTCTTGGAGCAGGATGCCTTGCAGGGTCCCAAAGACTCATTTCTGGCAGAGTTTGAGAGAAAGAAAGACTTTTGCTATTTTCCTTGCGTGCAGCCAGAAGCAGAAGAAGAAAGAAGCGGAAACAAGCAGCCCGGTGGCCAGGCCAGGCGCGTGGGGTGCTTGGGGCAAGTTCCCACCTCTGCCCTTTCCCCTGACCCCTCATTACCTCGTGTTGTTTGCAATGTAAGCAACGCAAGCCTTGTGTTCCCATGGGCCATGTGGCGGTGCAGCCTTGTGTTCCTGCGCAGCCTGGATTAATTGCTTTGGGGGGTTCTTTGTGGGTGACATTTCTCTCCAGACCACCACAATTTTCTCGTGGCCCACCGGTTGGCAGCCACTGCTTTAGGTGATATAGCAGTGTTTAACCACTGAATCACAAGCCAATCTCATCTCTTAGCATTTAAAAACTTACTGTGAAGATCAGAAATGGAAAGCAAAATTCCTTGAAAGACTATTTCGTTGCCACTTCCAATATATATTTTTGTACAGAACACACTAAATTTCCAGAAGTATATTCATTTTATATGTGTCACCATTAGGCATGAAATTAAATGCACTCTAGAATAAAAACTAAGAATCTTCCACATCACACAGTGGTGTACTGATCATGCAGGGAAATTAAAAAGAATCTGGGATGCAAAAGTAAATTTATTTTTAAAATAAAGCACGGACATAGAGGTCCACTATTTTTACAATATTGGAAGTCTGTGAAAACAGGGAAAGCCCCTAGACCTGATGAACTTCTGGTTGAACAGTACAGAATTTTCTTATACATATTGTTAATGATTTATAATCAACCACTTAATCTCTGTATTTCCTTTGTAATTGTATTATTTCAGTAGAATGATGTCGCAGCAGAGAAAGATTCTACTAAAAGTGGAAGTTATAGACTAATGCTTTCGCTGATGTGGATAGAAAAATACTAACTGTAATGCTAGCCAGGAAGTTACAAAAAGTAAATACCATCTATAAACCTCCCATCTCAGTATTGATTTATTAAAAAAAATAGCAAGCTTTCTGCAATAATTGTCTTGATATTTTGGATGTGGCAACAGATAAATTGGAATTGAATGTCATTGCACATTGAAAAGCTCTTCAAATAGTTCAAATTGAAAGTATATTTTAAGAAAAAAGGGATTTTTTTTGTTCACTAGATTTCAATTTGCTATTTTTACTCAACTACTGGGACTATTATAGACGTATTTGCCTCTCACAATTTATACCTTAATATCCATCAAGGAGTCCCATGTCTCCTTTGGTTCATGAAAATTTCGGTGAATCTTTCAGGCAGTTTCATGATTCTCCTATGCAGGAGATGGTTACCAACCCCTGACCTACAGTCGTTGCTTCCAAAGCATCTGTAATGTTAGAATCCTTAATAGATACAGTGCTTGAATGGGAAGAATTCAGTTTTGTAAAGATTGGATCAGATTAAAGTTAGTATTTATTATGCATCTGAATAGAATTACGAAATGAATTATCCAGTTTTGCAGAATCAGTGGATACATGCCTTATGAACTACTAAGCATATTTCTCATGATTTAAGAATGAAATTAATCAGAAAATATTATTCATGTTTCTTGGGCCCCTCAAAAATTGTTTACAAAAGGTTGAACATTAGATTTTTCATGCTGGTGTTTTTAAAAATGTGAAGGCTGGCTTCAAGTCATTATCTGTTTCAATACAATTTTGGAAGAAAATATTATAGTTAGAGATCCTAATGTCTTCCTAAAACAGTGGTCCACAACTGTGGTCCATGGATCCCTGGGGGGGGGGCATGATGTCACAAGGTGGCCGGGAAGGCTTTTTTAAAAAATTACATTTATATGCCGCCCTTCTCCGGAGACTCAGGCCGGCTTACAATTTTCGGGATACAACCCAGTGTGCTCAGCAATAGCCTTCATTCCATTGTATATGCCTGCTTATTACTAAGCGGCATTTTTACAAGGTCAGCTAATTGCCCCCAACAATCTTGGCTCCTCAATTTACCTACCGAGAGGATGGAAGGCTGAGTCAACCTTGAGCCTGGTGGGATTCGAGCCTACAGCAGTTGTAGGCAGCTGGAACTTAAGTGGAACTTAAGTGCAGGCAATTAACAGCCTGAGCCACCAAGGCTCAAGTCTTGGTGGTCTATGGCCATGGTCTATGACCACAAAAGGTATTTAAAGAGGATCTGTGGTGAAGAATAGGTTGAGAACTACTGTCATAAAACATATTACCCCATAACCTTTGCCTCTAGCATGTCTGGACATGATAAGGAGGAAAAAGGTAAAGGTTCCCCTCTCACATATGTGCTAGTCATTTCCGGCTCTAGGAGGTGGTGCTCATCTCTGTTACAAAGACAAAGAGTCAGCATTTCCGTGGTCATGTGGTCATGACTAAATGCTGAAGGCGCATGGAACACTGTTACTTACCCACCGAAGTGGTTTCTATTTTTCCACTTGCATTTTTACGTGCTTTCGAACTGCTAGGTTGGCAGAAGCTGCGGCAAATAACGGGAACTCACTCTGTTACGCGGTGCTAGGGATTTGAACTGCCGAACTTTCTTATCGACAAGCGCAGCATCTTAGCCACTGTGTCCCTGATAAGGAGGATAATTTTACATAAATGGAAGGAAAGTTATCTTCCTGATAATGAGGAATGGATTCAAGAAATGAGTCGTTTTATCTGTTCTTGAAAAGTCATTGTGTTGTAAAAATGAGAATTGGAAGCTCTATGTTTCTTTATTGTCTAGATTTAATTACATTTAACCATTATCAGTCAGAGAATATTATATGAATCCTCCCCAACTTTTGTGGTTGCTAGTTTACTTTTTTCCTCTTTTTGTTGCATTTAGTTTGTTCTGATCACAATTTGAAAAAAATATTTAACCAGGTGATTTGAAAAATACAAATTGTGTAATCAGGATCACTTGCCACTTTTGCTTCCTATTATAGATGGATGGCCTTATAAAATAATATAGAATATCATGTTTGTTTGAGGTCCAGAGTTCTAAGATTTATAGAACCAAAGGTAATGCTAGGAAAGATGAAAAACCTGTAGAAAAAATGAGCTGGATTTAATGAATTAATTCTGATCCATTTTAATTGAGCTATAATTTATTGCAATTCAGTATAAAAGTTGACAGTTTAATCTGAATTAATGAAATACTGATAGTGCTCGTTTAGTGACTGCCTCATTTAGCAATTGTTACATCAGTGGTGAAAAAGTAACTTTTTACAACCAACCCTCATAATTTTGACCTGCGCAGATCTCTAAAGCAAAGAACAGCTGGGATAAGACCAAAAGTCATGGTTTCATTCAGAAACAGTTTTGCTCAGCAACTGAATTGTTGGTCCCAGTTGTGATTATTAAATGAAGATTATCTGTATACATTTGTTACCTATTACTTTTGAATAATTTACATCTAGAATTGTGCATGTATTATTTCCTTTTAAGTAGAGTTACACAGTGGAAATTGATATATCACTCCCTATCATCATGTAATGGATAAAATGTATTGTGGAATTTCAATGTACTTTTCTGCTTTCGTTAGTAGAAATTCTCATAGTACAAGTATTCTTCAACCACAATTGAGCCCCAAAAAGTGAGACATTTGCTTAGGGGGGTTTGGCCCATTGTATGACTTTTCCTGCCATAGTTGTTAAGTGAATCACTGCAGTTCTTAAGTTAGTAACACTGTTGTTAAGTGAATCTGGCTTCCCATTGACTTTGCTTGTCAGAAAGTCACAAAAGGTGATCACATGACCACGGGACATTGCAACCGTCATAAATACATGCCAGTTGCCAAGTGTCTGAATTTTGATCATGTGACCATGGAGGATGCTACAATGGTCATGTGAAAACCGGTCATAACTCACTTTTTTTCAGTGCTGTTAACTTCGAACAGTCACTAAGTGAGCTGTTGTAAGTGGAGGATTATCAAGAATTCAGTTAATGCATTGGCTAGCAGTGTCAAGGTCATGTTCCAATATTCTCTCTGCCAACTGCCACCGCAATAATTAAAATACGCTGAAATAAAAGGTACTTTTTAAAAAATGTGGATTGTTTGAAGTTTGATAGTCCATGTTGTGTAAAACAGTTAAATTAATTTCAGCTCTAATACGAACTACATTGACTTGCTCCTTTAATCTCTACCACGTGCTGCTTCTTTTTTTCACATTTATCCAAAAAAAACCACCCCTAGTTGAACAAATTTGTCTCAGCAAGTGTGGCTTCTTTGTTTTGTTTCCTATTCATGTTTTTATAGATTAAAATTAATGAGAGACAGTGTTAGCGTTGTTGATAGTTCCAAATAATCTTGACAAGATAGATACTTCTTGCACTATTTTCTGTTTAACTGGAAGAATATTGAATGTTGTAATTATAAATAGTAAGCTAAGGGAGATTTTCAACATTCTCTGTTTTGACTAAATGTGTGTGTGACATGTTCAGATAGTTGATTAGCTTTGCCAAGATACTGAATGAAAGAATTAATAAAGTGAGGAAAATAACTATGGCAATAAGGTATTCATTTTGATTGGTCAAATTTCTACCTTCTTGGTGGAAATTAAGTGGCTACATCTTGATCTTACTTTCAGATTTGCTCTTCAAATCATGTAATTACTTGAAAGTCTGCCTTTTTTTTCTTGTGTATCTAGCTACAACATCCAGCTTATAGATCTGATAGGATTTATTATTGTATGATTAAGTCATGTGGCTGAGCATTTGGCTGTTTTTAATTCTTTTCATTTCTCAGATATTAGTTTTCTTGCAAAAGGGTACTCCAGTAATATAAGGTGGATCGCTAAAATTTTATGAATATAATTGTCATCACATAAACTCTTGGCCTGTAGGCTAGACTGGGGATTTGTAAGATACCTTGGAAAAATACTGTATTGTATTCTTAGATATGGTTGCAAAAAAAACCTGCCCTTTTGTGTTCATGAAGTCATCTGCCCTGGACCTCAACTTGAAGAGGAGATTTAACTTTACAAGGATGGCACTTAAATTTAATAAAATGCTAATGGATTTATACAAGTAATGTTCTTCCTTTTTGAATGTCCTTATTCAAACCATCTTAAACCTGAGGCTTGTCCAAGTTGTACATCGGTGGAGGGTTTATTCATTTTTGTTCCCACTCCTTCAGAACAATAGTGTAAAATACGGGTTCTGTATGCTCAAACTGATTTTAAAATCTGCAAAATTCCGATAATGTAAAGGTAACAAATCTGAAAATGTATTAATTTCAAACTACAGTCCCTAACATTTTTGAGATATGCCATTTTGTGATTACAGTCAAAATGATATAAAATTGAGGAATGCATGTTTGGGTAAAACAATTATAATTATAAAACTTCATCCAGCAGCTTTATTCTTTATCCTGTTGCCATGTAGCAGATATGATTGGGTTGATCCTGATGGACATCACAATTCAGATTAGGGTTGGTTAAAGCTCTGTCAGAAAGGCAGTGTGGCATAGTGGCTTGAAACTGAGATACCGTTGAATTCCAGTCCCACCTAAGGCATGAAGGGATCTGGGTGACTTTAGGCCAGTCACTTACAGCCCTAGGAGAGAGACAATGGCCAACCACTTCCAAAATCTTGCCAAGAAAACTTCAAGGACTCCTGAAGACAAGCAGACAGACAGACAAACGCCATGTAAATGCCATGCTTCAATTACCAAGTCCTTCTTAGTGGGAATACTTACCTGCCTCATCCATTTCCCCTCTAGTTATTTGGCTTACAGTACATGATATGAGTCATATGATTCAAAGGAGACATTATCCTTCAAAGTCTGAACCAGAATAACTGAAATAAAAATTTAATTGCAGTTTTTCATTCATCACTAAGAATGAGCAGTCTTCAACTCCAAAGCTGCCTACAATGTGGATGGCAGATTTAAACCAGATTATATACAGTAAGTGGATAACACTTGGAATCCCTTCCCAAGCTGATAACCGTGGGAAACAACTGAACAGTGAGAGAGTTGGCACAGTATTTGGCTATTGTGGGTACAAAATTGGTGATAGGCTTTTTAGCCACATGACCTTCCAGGAAATTCCTATACAGGTAGTCCTCAACTTTCAACCACAATTGTGACCAGAATTTCCATCGCTAAGCAAGGCAGTTGTTTAGTGAATCACACCCTATTTTGCAGCCGTTTTTGCTATCGTTACTAAACAAATCACTGCAGTTGGTAAGTGAATCACACAGCCGTTAAATGAATGAGGCTTCATCAATTGACTTTGCTTGTCAGAAACCAGTTGGGAAGGTTGCAAATAATGATGACATGATCCTGGGACATTGCAACCCATTGTAAATGCACGCTGGTTGCCAAGTGCCCAAATTATGACCACGTGACCATGGGGATGCAGCTACAATCGAAAGTGCGAGGACTGGTCATAAGTCACTTATTCAGTGGCATTGTAACTTTGAATGGCCAATAAACGAATGGATGTAAGTTGAGGATTAACCTGTATACGAGAAATCAATATTTAACTAGGATATGGGGGAAGGAATTTACATGGCTGGGCCTCATTTTGCAAAGAATGAAGTTTGCATTGTGATATTGTCATGCATATTTTGCCCCTTGCTGCCTTGTCCACCATTCCCCCCAGTGGATGACTGTGGTATCATAATTCAAATTAAAATGAGGGTGGAGGTTCGTTCTCTAAGCTTGTAGGTTGGTTTCCAAATGTTTCGTTACCATGCTAGGTAACATCTTCAGCGGAGTTTAGGGGGTGTCAGTGTTGGTGTTCTACTTAATAAGGCTTTGTGTGGTCAGTAGATCTTGTGATGGGAGGTCACACCAAATGGCGGTCTAACTCTAAACTCCACTGAAGATGTTACCTAGCTGATAATGAAATGTTCGGAAAACAACTCACAAGCTCAGAGAATGAACCTCTACCCTCATCTTCCACCCGAGCTACAGATATTCGCCACTATCCCAAATTAAAATACCTATTCAGCTGTTGCCTTCCACAAGACATTGTCGGCTAGCAGTGCCCCGGGGAAGGGCCTACTCTGTAGCGGCTCCCGCCTTGTGGAACCAACTCCCCGTGGGGCTCCATTTGGCTCCGGATCTCCGCTCTTTCCGTCACGATCTGAAAACTTGGCTGTTTGAACAGGCCAGGCTGGACTGACCTCTCGGGGAGGGGGGTTTTAAATTGATTTTATGTGGGCTTGTAGTGTTTAATTCGTTTTTAATGAATTTATTGTTGTTATTTTTAGTTGTGAGCTGCCCCGAGTCCTTTCGGAGAGAGGGCGGCATACAAGTCCAATTATTAAATTAAATTAAATTAAAAAAGAAAGTCCATTTTCTCTCTAGGTATTAATATTAGCCCACTACTGAAATTTTAGTAACAGTAAAATCTACCATTCTTTACCTCATGATTGTTCTTCTGTGTTCTACATTTTGAGATGAAAGAGAACAAGTCTCGACTGCTTCAGGCCTTGCGTAACACTCCTTCGGGTTCTTGAAAAGCCCTGTCATATCCTCAGTCAGTTGTCTGTTCTCAGTGCTCTTCCTTCAGACTCCCATCAGGTCTCAGTTTACAGTTCCTTCTCCATCATTGACCTGCACCCATCCCAATTCCTCTGAACCATTCTTGAGTTATACAACAGGCGTGGAATGTGTTTGATCAACCTCCATTGCTCTGCAGTCTTTCTGTACAGGTGGTCCTCGACTAATGACAACAATGGAGCCCCAAAATTTTGATGCTGAGTGACACATTTGTTAAGTGAATTTTGTCCCATTTTACGACCTTTCTTGCCACAGTTGTAAAGTGAATCATTGCAGTCATTGAGTTAGTAACATGGTTGCTAAGTGAATGACTTCCCCATTGACTTTGCTTGTCAGAAGGTTGCAAAAGATGATCACATGAATCCAGGACACTGCAACACTCATAAAAACGAGTCAGTTGCCAAGCATCTGAATTTTGATCCCAAGTCCATGGCAATGCTGCAATGGTCATAAGTGAAAAACAGTCATAATTTACTTTTTTCAGACCCATTGTAACTTCAAATAGTCACTGATGAACTTTTATAAGTCAAGGACCACTGTATAGAGTAATATCCTGCCTTACAAGAAGTCTAACGTTGTGTTATTTCTACTAATGGTACATTGCTATGATGAGGGTTGGGTTGCAAGAGAATGACTGACCTCAAGACACCTGGTGAGCTCCATGGCCAAGAGAGACCTTGAATCTTGACTTCTCCGATCCCAAGTTAATAATTTCCGAAAGAGTTTTAAACCTACACTGTGCATAAAGTATAACATTTAAAACAATTGTGTAACATGTTTGACTAAAGTTTCAAGACAGCATGTCATGTGACTAGGCATATATGGGAGCAAAATGAGTCCTTCCCTTAGACAACATGGTACATTTGTAAAAATGTACCATGTTGTCTAACTAAAACTGTATCATATATTTAATATGATATGGAGATACACCTGGTGGGACGCAGAAGAAGGGCCTTCTCCATGATGGCTCCCTCTCTCTGGAACATCATTCTCCCAGGTATTAAAATGGTCCCCACCAGTGGTGGGATTCAATTTTTTTTACTACCAGTTCTGTGGGCGTGGCTTGATGGGTGTGGCAGGGGAAGGATACTGTAAAATCTCCAGTCAGAGGTGGTATTTGCCGATTCTCTGAACTACTCAAAATTTCCGCTACCGGTTCTCCAGAACTGGTCAGAACCTGCTGAATACCACCTCTGGTCCCCACTTTAGCACTCTTCCAGAAGATGCTGAAGGCCTGGTTTTGCCAGCAGGCGTGGGGAACGCGGAGCGGAATGGAGCCCACTAAATGTCTTGAATGATACGTTGTCGCTGGGTTTTTTAAATTATTATTTATTATATATGATTCTATTAGCTTTGTTGCTTTTTATATGAAGTTTTTATAGTTTTGTAATCAGCCTTGAGTCGCCATGTGTGAATATGTGGCAATATAAATCAAATAAACAAACAAACACAAACAAATAAACAAACAAATAAATAAATAAAGGTAGCCCTCAGGTTACGACCACAATTGAGCCCCAAATCCTCTGTGCTACCTAAGGAATTATTAAGTACATTTTGCCCCATTTTACAACCTTTTTACCACAGTTGTTAAGCAAATCATTGCCCTTGCTAAGTGAATCATGCGGTTGTTAAGCAAATCTGGCTTCCCCCCTTGAGTTTGCTTGTCGGAATGCTGGCTGGGACAGTGCAACTGTCATAAATGCATGCCAGTTGGCAAGTGCCTGAATTTTGATCACGTGACCTTAATGAGGCTGCCAAGCGTGAAAACTGGTCACTTTTCTCATTGCTGTTGTGACTTCGAACAACCACTAAACGGATGTAAGTCGAGGACTACTTGTACAGTGTCACCATTAATTCCAGAAGTTTATGTTGAGGAATTTCAGTTCTCATGAGACTTCCGTGTGAGTTTCTGGCGTTTGCACTGAGTTGCTGTAGAGACTGAGACAGAGAAGGGCACACGCCATAATTCTCAATTAACCTCAGATCCCTGGAAAAAAGGCACAACAATCTACTGTGAGGCCTGAATGAGTGAGGCCTTTTTTTTGGCATGTGGATCTGGAAGGTGCTTGTCAATGAATGCATTTTGTTTCTCTTGGCCTCTGAGGGCCTGGTATCCATTGCAAAAGGCCCCCTGCCCTGAAACTACTTATGTAAACGAGCAGCAAGCCAAGCAAGGACTATTTTTAGTAAGGCAGCAATAGTTGGGTGGGGAAAAAGTAAAAGAAGCACCATTTCTGGGTCATGCAGAGGACTGTTTTAAAGGAAAAGAGGGGATGGGAAGACTTAGGGGAGTGCAACTCCCATGCCCCATAATTTTGAATGTAATTCCAAACTAGGGGTTTTTTTTTTTTGGACCTGCATTAAAACATCTGCTTAAAACAGGTTGGTTGTTTTCTGAAATGAAAATAAAATACCTCCCTCTCCCTCTCCCTCCCTCTCCCCCCCTTCTCTCTCTATATTTATATATTAATAAATATTTATAAATATTTATATATTTATATATAAATAAAAGTGAAATACCACTCACGCATTATCACAAATTCTCCAGAACTGTAAAGCCTACAAACTTGAAATTTGGCACGGAAGTTCCTCTTGGCTTCTAGGTGCTCACTAAGAAACGGTTTTTCAAAATGACCATCAGAGCATTAGTATTTCGTATATTATTATTAACACGCTCTGCTGCTAAGGAGTTCTACTCCCCCTCCCCACCTGAAAAGAAATTGTTCCAATGCAAAACACAAGCAAAGGAGAGGACTTTTAGTTTCATAGCACCAAGCAGCTTTAGTACAGAACAGTTGAGCTAAGCCATGCCCAGGCTCCTTGCTGTCTCTTTCTTGCTCACACAGCAAATACTGTTTCAGTTTCCAAACAGCCCTCAACTCTGACACACTGACAGGATGAATACTGATGGATGCTGGTAGGCAGAGGCACAATTATTTCCCCTTATTTTCCTCCCCAAAAACTAAGCCTGACCACATAGTTTCGTAGCGAAGCACGGGTATGGAGCTAGTCCTGCATAAGAACTGAGCTGATTGCCCATGCTGCTCTGTACAGGTCGTGCTCGCTTTATAGCAGTTCATTGAGTGACCGTGCAAAGTTACAGTGGCACTGAAAAAAGTGACTTATGACTGTTTTTCACACTTGTGACCATTCCAGCAACCCCATGGTCACGTGATCAAAATTTGCCAATGAAAGAGAATACTTGTAGCTCAGGGTTGAAATGAAAGGTTCTTGGTGCTGTCTGAGTTTGCTTGTTTTCTTGCAGACATTTCAGTATCCTAAGTAGGTAACCTCATCAATGCTAGCTAGGTCAGCAAGGATCAAAATTGGGGTGCTTGGCAAACAACTCATATTTATGACAGTTGCAATGTCCAGGAGTCATGTGACCACCTTTTCTGACTTTCTGACAAGCAAAGTCAATGGCAAAGCCAGCTTCACTTAACAACTGCAGTTATTCACTTAACTATGGCAAGATAGATTGCAAAGTGGGGCAAAACTCACTTTAAAAATGATTTGGCAACAGAAACGTTGGGCTCAATTCATAAGTCCAAGACTACGTGTATAGCAGAAGTGCTGCGAAATCCGTTTCTTTTTAGCAATTTGAGCAGCAGGCATTTTGCAGCAACTTCCTTTGCATACAATCCTGTTTGGTTCCAGTCACTCATCAAATAATATCCACTGAATTTTTCACTTTTTGTGAAACATTATTGTTTCACAAAATTATTTCTATTTTTAATAAATAGAAACTCGTGGAAGTAGGTTGGCCAGTTGTTATTATTTATTGTGAAATGGTATTGTATTCATTGCAAAACAGAAGTCTTTTAAGATAGAGTTGAATTTATTAAGATTTTTTTTAAAAAAACTGATTAAATTCTCAGAATTCTAAGTGTCTGCCAATTGCACAAAAGAGTCTCAGAAATAGAGCATTCCCCGCCCTGTGTAAAGAAGATTTTACTCTTGCCAGTTTAGCGGTGAATAAGACCTCTATTGTACCCACTTGTTAATAGGAAGCTGTAGTTGGCAATTTTGTTAACATACATCTTTCCATCTATAACAGAAACAAAAGCACACGCTCGTGAATTTTATTTTACTACCGAGGTTGGGTTTTTTAAAATCTGTCCTGCTTCTTCAATGTAATGCGATCCAAATTATATTTCTTGCATGGGATTGCAAAACGCCATCAAATGTTCCATTTAATCTCCTTAATTATCAACAAGTAGTTGTCTGCAATATTAACTGAAAATTGGTTTGCGGGAGTCACAACTGACTGGTTTACCCGCTAAAAAATGTTGCCTGTGTAATATGTCACAGTACTTTATGCACTCACTTAACACTATAATATCTTAAGGATTAGCAAAGATATTATGAAATCAATGTTGGGAAGCCTAAAGCTAACTTGACCTAATCAATTTAAAAAGTGCTGCAATAGCTTGGCTAAATATTTGAAAATATTTTTAGTTTGTTTTGTAGCAGGAAGAAACACAGCTACCCCTCTGGAATTTGGAATGCATATTTTGGAACAGAATGTTCCTGCTGTTTTTTCAGTGTTCCATTGGCCAGTTTCCCCACTGTTGCCTTCTTGGCTAGGAAAAGTCCTTATACAGGTGGAAGGCACCAGTTGGAGAGAAAAAAAAGCTAGTATAGTCTTTGTTACCTGTCTGTGCACGCATAAGAGCATCTTTATATAGATTAGAGCATAGTTTCCTTGATTCTTGTCTTTATTTATTTTATATCACATTCCTTCATAAATATTTAAAAGCATTAAGACAAAATTACAAGACAAACAGAAAAAACAGTATAACAGAGTTGGAAGGGACTTTTGAAGTCTTCTAGTCCAATCGCCTGCGTAGGTAGGAAGCCCTATACAATTTGAGGCAAATCGTTGTCCAGTCTCTTCTTTAGAAACCCCAGTGTTGGAGCACCCACAACTTCAGGAGGCAAGTTGTTCCATTGACTAATTGTCCTAACTGTCAAGGAAATTTCTCCTTAGTTCTAGGTTGCTTTCCTCTTTGATTAATTTCCATCCGTTGCTTCCTGTCCTGCCTTCTTGGGCTTTAGAAAGTGGGTGGACTCCATCTTCTTTGTGGCAACCGCTTAGATATTGGAACACTGTCACTCAGGATCTTTCCTTTGATTAAAATAGACACCCAATTCCTGCAGTCGTTCTTTATATATGTTTTAGCCTCCAGTCCCCTAATCATCTTTGTTGCTCTTCTCTGTACTCTTTCCAGAGTCAGCGAATTTAAAATAATATATAAAGAAACAAAAATTTAAACGAAGTGACAGAATTTTTTTTTTATTTTTTTAGAAAAAGGCTGACAGGGCTTCACAACACCTGGGAAAGTACAAAAATAGATTGCTGGGAAGGAGGGAGGCACGTTGTGGGTGCCACAAAACAGAGGACTGTTGTATTTGCAAATGTCTGCAAAATGACAATATACAAATTGTAGCATTAGTTTTCGATGATCTCTGCAGCGGGGAAAACACTCTGGCAGGTGTCCTTGTCCTCAGCTGCTCAGGATTTTATCATGGTCTTCATGCAAGTTAAGCAAAATTCTTTCAGTGACTTGCAACCTGCTTTATGATAAGCACCACCGATTGATTACATTCTGAGAAAAGATCCTGCAACTAATATGTGGTGTATGCAGTATAATTCAGAATTGCATTAACTACACTTCCCATTTTTGAAGATGACTAAACAGTTACTATATTTAGTAATTTAATATGCAGACTATTATATTTGCTGCTAAAATGTATTTTTCATCAGGCTTCCGTTTTCTTTGTAAAAGAAAAAGACTAAAAATAGACTACCATCCCTAGTGCTCTCTATGTATGTTACTCTAGCAACTGGAGGCATCTTTCCATTTCATATTTTAAGCATTTTAATGGTTTGAAGAAGTTCTGCTAATTTACATCATTTATGCTGAAGCTAACTATTTCTTAAATAACCTTCTTGCTTTTCTTAAAGCAGGAAGCCATACAGGTTCAAGGGCAATATTTGGGTGATAAAAACATTTGTTGTAGCAGTTGTTGCAATGTATGACAGCCTAATCTCTCCCTACCCTTGCTCTCCTCTTCAAATTTGGATAAACAAACAAGTTACATCTCTAATTAAAAATCCCAAAAGCATATTTGGTTTACTTAAAAATTTTATGTGCCAGTCACTTCTTTAATAGAAGCGAGTCCTTCGGGAGAGAGGGCGGCCTGTAAGTCCAAATAAACTAAACTAAACTAAACTAATAGCAGTAGCACTTGGACTTATATAATTCATAGTGCTTTACAGCCCTTTCTAAGCAGTTTACATATTGCCCCCAACAATCTGGGTCCTCATTTTACCGACCTCGGAAGGATGAAAGGCTGAGTCAACCTTGAGCCGGTGAGATTTGAACTGCCGAACAATCAGCCTGCAGTACTGCACTCTGACCACTGCGCCACCTTGGCTCTCTTTAGGTGGCTTGCAGAGTCCCCATAATTTTTTTTTTAAATTCATATTTATATCCCGCCCTTCTCCGGAGACTCAGGGTGGCTTACAATTTTTGGGATACAACCCAATGCGCTCAGCAATAGCTTTCCTTACTAAGTGGCATTTTTACAAAGTCAGCTTATTTCCCCCAACAATCTTGGGTCCTCAATTTACCTACCCCGAGAGGATGGAAGGCTGAGTCAACCTTGAGCCTGGTGGGATTCGAGCCTGCAATAATTACAGGCAGCTGGAACTAAGTGCTAGGCTATTAACAGCCTGCACCACCAAGGCCCATAATAATAATGCTTACAAAATGCTCAAACTGGCCTGTTTTGTAGCTCAAAAGGCTATTTTGAACTCACAAAGGTTTAAGTACAAACAGGTTCTGACAGCATTGGTAGTAGACATAAATATTAAATTAAAATAGCATTAGCTGACTGGGAAGATGAATATGTTCTGAATCCCCCCCTAACATTGGTGGGAGAGATGAGAGGGTGGTTTCAGCTGTAGTCCATCCCATAATAGTGGCTTTGCTTGGAAAAACACAAATTGACTGCTGACGTCAAATCTCTCCATGGTGAAAACATGTAAAAACATCCATTGATGATGTGCAAGTAAGGCACAAATGATAATGGAATGGGCAGTCTTGTAAGGGTCTTGCATGTAAGCTGTAGAAGGCTTTAAAAAACTATTGTGAACATCTTGAATTGAGCCTGGGGGATAATATAGTTTATTTGTGTAAGAAGCATTACAATTAAAATAAAGGCAGAGTATATGACATAAAATATAAAATGCAAGATTAAAAAATGTACAAATTAAATGTACATATTACAGATCTTGCCCAGAATCTAGCAATATTGTTTTCTGTCATGCTGCCATGAAGGCCTTGAGTGTTCATTGATCAGGGCGCAAAGGGCAGATATAAATGTGTGTCTGCATGTCACCACAATCGCAACAGAACAGAAGCCACCAAAGAGCCCCATTTGTTCAGAGGGTCTCTAGATCTTGTACTCCTGCACAGTCTATTCAACGATTTCCATACTTATTGTCAGACCCAGGTGGCAGCTCCTCCATTGGTTCCATCCAATGTGCTTTGTAGCTTTCCATTTGCTTTCAAATTCTTCAAAGCCTTCCATTGACCTAAGGAAGTTTTTCCTGGATTTTAGTCTCTGCTGAGCTGATTGTAAGCCATAGACAAGGTGTTGCAGCAATAGCACCTAAACTTATATACCGCTTCACAGTGCTTTACAGCCCTCTCTAAGCGATATACAGAGTCAGTATATTGCCCCCAACAATCTGGGTCCTCATTTTACCCACCCCAGTCAACCTTCAGCCTGGTGGGATTCATACTGCCAAATTGCAGTCAGCAGAAGTATCCTGTAGTACTGCATTCTAACCACTGGGCCACCGTGGCTTATAAATAATTTTGACCCCCATTCTGTATGTTGTGGGGCAATGTCAACTAGATGGTAGATCTTATCTAGAGGAGTAGGTTTACACAGATAAGGTGGGACCACAGTGTGACACTATTCAGCAAATCTGCTGCTGTATCTGGGCTCAGTTCCTATACAGTCTTTGATATTGATTCCCCAAATACTACATCACATTACATGAGATCAGGCTTATATCAGAGGCTTGGAAAAAATTTGTTAAAGTTGCTCGCTTACTTTATAAGCAAAATTCCCAATTTCTGCTGGTCATCCATGTATAACTTGAAAAATGTAAAAGTATACCAGATGCGAAAAGGGCTCTTTTGAATTGATCTCAGCTCCCAGTGATTGCTTGGAAATGTTTTTGGCCTTTAGCAATTTGACAAATTCCTTTGTAGTTGGCTCATTTTACATTGTATAAGCAAGCGTCCAGCTGTTATGATTGCTTGAGAAAAATGTATGACTAACCTGATTGGCACAGAGGTTTCAGGCTTTTCTGGATGGCATTCTTTCAGGTTGGCATTTCCTGGTGGTCTCTCACCCAGGGCCCAACCTCTTTGTTCCTCACAAATACAAAGAGATTATGGCTGACAAAACCCTGGAAAAAAAACCACATTCAATAGCAAAAAGAGAGCCATTGTTGTGTAGTAATTATGATGCTGGACTAGGAACAAGATTCTTAACGTCTTGTCTGAGGGACTTCTGGCATTCTCCTATGAGCTGTTCAGAGCATCCAGTAGTGGGAGGTGCTTCAGTCTCTCCTCAGATAGGCTGGGCTTAATTACAAGGATGCTCCTCCTCCTCCATGGTACTCCTCCTTAGCGTCCCCCAGTTTTTGCTCAGGCTTCACAGGATTAGGCAGCTTTTTCTGTTGGTTGGCCGGAATAGCAAAAATACTCTCCAAAATTCTCAGGTTTGATCTTTTCCTCCTTAAATTAGAACCCCTAATTGTTATCAGAGACCCATTGAATCCTCCGTTTCATTGTTGGAGCATTCCAATCACTCGTCAGCGCCTTCAAAGCTCTGAGGGGGAAAGGAGGCCTTTGCCTCAAATGCCTCAAACGCCTCGCCATACCATCATGCCGCTCTAAACTAACTGTCGGCTTTAGAATGCTACAGCCAGCTGGTTGTCACAATCTTCAAGCAGCCCCAGGCCAAACAGCGAACTTGCCTTGTGTTTGGCTGATTCAATGGCCCATAGCCTTTCCCCACAGAACACCACAGGGGGTAGAGGCTTTAGCGCTGATACCCTTCCCCGCTTTAATTAGTACAGCCGCCGAAAAGCCTTACTGTTAGAGGCTCAGCTCTCAGCGGGCGTAGCTGCTGGATATTTGCACACCAAAACTACAGCCACCATTTTCATAGCATGCAGTGCAAGTGCACCTTTTGCGCAACTGTGAGAAAGTTGATATTATTGCTAACTGGAATTATTTCAAAGACCAGAAGCTTCAACCCCACTCTTTCATCAGTGGTTTCATTAGTTGGCTGACGCTCACAGGTGTTCTCCAGCAGCTTCACAGCGAGCACCAAGGCCTAAGTTCGCCTGTGCATAGCAGCTGTCGCAGGCCTCTTGCTTACTTACAAGGAAACTCGTGGCTTGATTAGGTGTTCACTAAATTTTCACATTTGGTCTAATTTGGCTCCATTTGAAGTGGTAATATATTCCAATATTGTTAAAAAAAAAACCAAATAAATAAATAAATAAAAAATAAAAATATAGCAAAATAACAACTTCAGTGGGGATTTTCAGTATAAGGATTCCCTGTCCATTCGTGGAACAGGACCCTGGGCGTGCCAACCGCTCCTGGCTGCTTTCCCATTACTATAACACAGATTAGATCTTCATTAGATAATGGCCACAACCAAGGCTCATGGAAAATCTAAAGACTCTAAAGGGCCCTCCAAAGCCTCTGAAAAGGATGCCCAAAGATGACATCAGGCCATTGAGTGACACATGCAGAGATGTATGCAAGAGACTGAGAAGACCACCCCAGTCCTGCCTCCTATGCTACCAGCTGAAGCCCCAAATCCTCCGTCCCTCCCCCTGGATCTGTCCTCACAGTCCAGGAGAGGATCCATCTCGCAACATTATCCTGAGAACTTGGCCACAACATCTGCAACACAACGGGCCCCAAAGGCCACCTTCACTGCTACAGTGGGCGGACTTCGGCAGGAGGACATCTTACCAGAAGAAGTCCCTGCCAAGATGAAGGCTTGGATGGAGATGGCGATCCATCAAGGCATTGCAGCAGGAGTCCAACAGTCAGTGGCCATCAGACAAAGATCCGCGGTCTCAGATTGTGACTCACAATCTCTGCGATCGGTAAGCGGGATGGAGCAACCTTACATACAGGTACCTCCCCATGGGGAGTTTCTCATACATCCAGATGTTCCCATCCAGGGGCTGCAGGAGGAGGTTGAACAGAATGACCAGTTCCTCCAGGTCAAGTCAGGGTCAGCCCATGGGACTGAACCGGATCTTTCAGAGGCGGACCCTCTTGAGCAGGGAATGTTGGATGATGAAGGTTTGATTCCCGACCAACCAATATTCATGGGCCTGTTTCGTCCCCAATTATTTAAGTCACTATTATTTAAGGCCAAGAATACCACCAGACTTAACAAACCGGCCCCAGCTTCGCAACAAGGGAGCTCACAGGAGGAGTCAGAAGACTTAATCTTTTCTCAACCTGTCACTGAAGCAGATGTCATTTCAGCACCTCATATGTTTTCAGACCTAGTTCAAAAGCAGTGGGCATCCGCAGCTACTTACCCTGCTCCCACGGGATACGATAGAAAATTTTATAATCTGGCCCCTGACTTTGCTCTTAACACCTCTGAGGTTGATGACCCCATAGTGGCCTTGGCATCTTCCTCTAGTATCCCGGGTGAAGCTGAAGAAGCACTCAAACCAGAAGAAAAGAGGGCTGAACTAGCGCTTCACAGGGCTCACCAAGCTGACGCGTGGGCCATAAGAGCGGCTACGGCCACATCCTTCTTTACTAGATCTTCCTTGAGATGGTTCCGCCATCTCAGGGACACCATTCCCCACTCCAATATTCAAGCGCATCAGGACATTGCCAAGCTAATAGCCGCAGCAGAATTTTCTGCTGATGCAATGTTTAACGCTGTTAAATTTTCTTCCAGAGCTATTGCCTCTCAGGTATCTGCTCGTAGATTGCTTTGGCTCAGGCATTGGCAGGCTGACACTAAACACAAGTGGAAGCTTGCCTCTGCACCCATCTGAGGTGATAAACTGTTTGGCTCTGTCCTTGATCCGCTCTTAATAGAATCTAGGGACAAGAAAAAAATTCCTGCCTTCTCTTTTTTGGAAATCGGACAGTAGAAACCCACAGTCCTTTCGGAGGAGTTCCTTTCGTCCCTTCTACCAGGGCTCCTACTCTAACCAATCCCAAAGGACCCCAGGATATAGACAAGGGCATTAACCCAAAAGGTCTGACTTTGGGGACAGGATTAGACGGGGAGGACAAGGCAAGAGACCTTTCTGTGGGACTGGAAACAGGACTTTCCAGCGTCCCAAATAGGGAACTTCAGGAAATACCTATCGGCAGTCGTCTAAAATACTTAGCCGATCAATGGGACTCCTCTACCTCCAACTCTTGGGTCAGAGATACAGTATGATTTGGGTTGGCTCTGGAATTCCAATCCAGCCCCCTGAACTTCTTTATGAAATCACCTGTCTCTAGAGATCCTGCCAAAAAATCCCTTATGCAAACAGCTATACATCATCTGCTGGAGATCCGGGCTATTCAGCTGGTGGCTCCGGATCAGCAAGGACAGGGGTTTTACTCGCACATTTTCATGGTTCCAAAGAGTTCGGGGGGATGGAGGGCAATTTTAGATCTAAAACGCCTCAACCGCTCTCTGGTGTACCGGAAATTTAAAATTACAATCTATTCTTCTTAGCATCAGGAAGAACGACGTCTTAACTTCTATGGACCTCACTGAGGCATACTTGCACATTCCGATTCAGCCTTCCCACAGTAAATTTCTGAGATTTTGCTATAATAATATGCATTTCGAATATATTGCGTTTCCTTTTGAGCTAGCATCAGCTCCCAGAAATTTCACTAAGGTCTTGTCAGCTCTGGCCGGTCATCTCAGGGGTAGACCATCCATTTACAATGCTACCTAGATGACATTCTAGTCTTGTCATCTTCGGTTAGTCAGGCTGAACTAGACACCCAGTTTACCATTCAGGCTCTTCAAAACTATGGGTTTTCTATAAACTGGGCTAAGAGTCACTTAACTCCAGCGACTCGCCTAATTCATCTAGGGGCCATTATAGATACCATGGAAAGGAAAGTCTTCCTTTGTCTGGACAGACAAGAGAGCATCAGACAACTAGCTCAGGAGATCAGGACCCTTAAACGGGTACCCTTGATCTGGTTATCTAAACAATTGGGGAAACTGATCTTCTGCATTTCTATTGTTCCCTGGGCCCAACTGCATTCCAGAACCCTACAATGGTACCTGTTGCCCTTCCAAAGGTCAGGAAGAGACACTTCCAACTCATGAGTCCTAGTACCACCAAAGGTCTTCAGATCTCTTCGCTGGAGGACCACACCCATCATCAACAGGGGTTGCCTATTCAAGGAACCCAACAGATCTATGGACCAACGCCAGCCTGTTTGGATGGGGGGCACATTACCAACACCACACAGCACAAGGACGTTGGTCTGCCCTCGAACAATCATACAGCATAAACCTATTGGAACTCAGAGCTGTCCATCTGGCTCTTCGCAGTTTCATTCCACTGATTCGGTCCAAACACGTCCTGATTCTGACAGACAACGTTACAACAAAGGCTCATATAAACAAAGGCTCATATAAACCTACTTGGGCCAACTGATGAGGGAGGCAGAGAAGTTGTGCCTTTGGGTGGAGAGGAATTTGCTGTCCATCAAGGCGGAGCATATCTCTAGTCTGTCCAACATCCAGGCAGACTGGCTGAGCAGGGCCACAGTCGATCAATTGGAATGGCAGTTACATCCATCACTGTTCCAAGAAGCAGCCCTGAGATTCGGACAACCAGTGATCGACTTATTCGCCTCACGTCTCAATGCCCAACTCCCGAGATTCATATCAAGGTACCCAACCCAGGGAGCAGAGAATATGAATGCCCTTCAATGTACGCATTTACCCCTCTTCCGGTGATCCCCAAGGTGATCCAAAAGCTCCTGGAGGACAAAGCGGTGCTGTTGCTAATAGCACCATACTGGCCCAGAAGGCCTTGGTTTGCAGACCTCCAGGATCTGTCAGTAGTGGAAACCATGGAGGATCCCACCGGAGAGAGTCGCTCTGTCTCAGGGTCCAGTTCAACACCCGGACCCTCAATGGCTCCACCTTGGAGATGGAGATTGAGTGATGATGTTTAAAGGGTGAAAAAATTTCCAACAGGGTCATTTCTACCATCCAGGTGGCCAGACGTCCATCGACAAATCGCATTTACAATGCCACTTGGAACATATTTTGTAAATGGTGCGCTAAATTCAATATTAAACCCACTTCTCCATCAGTGGCACAAATACTGGAGTTCTTGCAGGATGGTCTGGACACGTTGCGAAGACAGATGGCAGCATTAGCTTCGGTCATTTCCTCGGGTGATCTGTGCTCCATTCACATCATCCTCGTATTCGTAGTTTCATTCGTAGTTTCATTCACCACTGTCCAACTTGGGATCTTGACAAAGTCCTCTCTGCTATAACGAAGGGACCCTTTGAGCCACTGAGGACCACGAGCCTCCATTTTCTGACATATAAGGTAGTCTTCTTGTTAGCTATTATGTCAGCAAGACGAATTCCGAACTAGCTGCATTGTCTGTAAGAAAGGACCTAAGTTTATTTTACCATGACAGAGTGGTCCTCCGTCCTGATCCAACGTTCGTGCCAAAAATTAATTCAGCCTTCCACAGGGCGCAGGAGTTAGTGCTCCCGAACTTTTGCTTGAGACCAACACATAGACTCGAATACCAATGGCATTGGCTTGATGTGAGACACGCCCTATGCATTTACTTAGACCGTACTGCTGGATTTAGGAAAACGAAAACTTTTTTCATTTCATTTCAACCTACCACCCAAGGGCGCAAAATTTCACCTTCAACAATTGGCAGATGGTTGAGAGCCACGATAGACAAGGTGTATGAGACTCAGTCACTTCCTGTTCCTAAAGGCATAACTGTGCATTCCACATGAAGTGCGGCAACGTTGGCAGCATGGGCCACGCAAGCCCCAATAGAAGAAATTTGTAGGGCAGCAACTTGGGCCTCTCCATCGCCCTTCATCAGGCACTATAAAATTGATATATTTGCCTCTGCAGAGGCCTCATTTGACAGGAGAGTGTTACAACGAGTCCACACGGACCAAGAGGAAACATAGATCCAGACGGTTTCCCTCCCATAGGAAAGGCCAAGCTTTGGTATGTCCCACTACTGGATGCTCTGAACAGCTCAGGGGAGAAAGGGTGTTGGTACTTACCTGATACGCCCGTTCTCCGGGAGTTGTGAAGAGCATCCAGCCCCACCCACGTTCTGTCTGGTGGAGTTCCTATTCCAGCCAACTCTTAGATAAGGTGAAGGACGAAAATGTGTCGACAGTTCGACTTCACCAAAAGTGGGGACGCTAGGGAGGAGTACTGTGGAGGAGGAGGAGTGTCCTTGTAATTAAGCCCAGCCTATCTGAGGAGAGACTGAAGCACCTCCCACTACTGTATGCTCTTCACAGCTCCCAGAGAACGGGTGTATCAGGTAAGTGCCAATGCCCTATCACTCTCACTCAATCCAGTTAGCTTCAGGCTCTGCAATAAGGCTGATCAAGAAAGTAAACAGCTGTGATATAAGACAAAAGTGAGTATTGTGCAGAAATAAATGGATTCTGTAACCATGTGAGACAAAAACTAAGAACAACAAATTGCAGTTAAAAATACCCGATATCAGGTACTGGAGCATGGGCATAGGAGCAGGCAAAGGTTGAAAGAACATCCTAATGCAATGCAACATCTTTTCTTTTATAGAGGAATCATAGTGTGTCACATAGGTAAGAGATGGAGCTTAGGTTGCAACTTCACAATGCTTGTTTTGTCATTTGATGAAACCACTGGATTCTGTGGTCACCTTTGACAACGTTCATGAAGGCAAACAGTGGATCCCTGTTGTATTTTCTGCACAATGTTAATAGGGTCCAGTCTGAGTCGGTCACCAGGACCAAAGGTTTATTCTTCCAAGTCCAAAAGGTGCTTTGTCAAAAGGCAGCTGGGTTTTGTTTTTCCTTGGAGGCGTTTCACTTCTCATCCAAGAAGCTTCTTCAGTACAGTCAGAACTGAAGAAGCTTCTTGGATGAGAAACGAAACACCTTCAAGGAAAAACAGAGTCCAGTTGCCTTTGAAAAAGCAACTTTGGGAGAAACATGACGTG
Source organism: Naja naja (assembly GCA_009733165.1). Taxonomy (NCBI): domain Eukaryota; kingdom Metazoa; phylum Chordata; class Lepidosauria; order Squamata; family Elapidae; genus Naja; species Naja naja. The sequence continues at coordinate 17,173,019 of CM019150.1, read as the reverse complement.
TATGAATGAAAATCTCCATGGACATTCTTCCAAAAGTGCACACATTCTGGAGCGAAAGAAGTTACCTGAAGATGGGCTCCAGCACAAGCCCAAAAGCTTGGAAGAAGAATAAACCTTTGGTCCCAGTGACAAACTCAGATTGGATCCTACAACATTATACTGGGACACGTATATTTGCCTTCAATATTAATAGGGGATGTATTTATTAAATTCAGTAAAGATTTTCTGCTTGGCTGCAGGCCAGCAAAAATATATATAATTTATTTATTAAATTTCTACACTGCCCATGTCACCTAAGTGACTCTGAACAGTGACAAATATGAACAAAGATACCGCCCTTCAAGCTGGATTGGTAAAAAACACAGAAACAGCAGGTAATATCTATCGGATAGCACTGGCATACTGTACATCAAGTATGGCCATTGTTTATTCATTTAAGTTATTTCAAATTTAATGATGAAAAATAAAGTCAAAATAACAGAATGTACGTGCTGTTATTTTTTTAAAGTCCTTATCAGCTGGAAGCCAAGACTGAATTTGCATAAGATTGATTTTGCATATTTTTTCATTTTGATTTGTCTAGGCAGTCATCTCAGCTGCATGACTCTGAGTGGCTTACAACAGTTGTAAAAGTACAAAAAAATTATAATCAAACCACATAAAGAATGTACAAAAACCAATAAAAAGGAACAAAATCTACAGCCGGGGGCAAATTTGTGTTTTGAAGGCTTATATAATAGATCTGGAGTACCTAATAAAGGTACAAAATTATCAAAATAGCCCTTCTCTTGTGCCTATCCCCCTAATTACTTAGGAATGGTGTAGAAATAGAATCTTCATCTTTTTCTAATATGTTTTGTTCTTCAAAGTGAAAGCATAATACTATTAACCTAGGGATATCTGTGAAGGTTCTGTTGGCCACTAGAGCGTTTCCTGATTTGGAATTTCTTCTGTTCTTCTCCTCCATTTTTATATCTGTCTAGCTGTCTATTTGAGGACTAGCACATTATGCTAGTCTATAATGTGGGCACATTATAGAAAAACATAGTCACTTAGGCCATGTTCAAACAAGGAATCAAATTAACATTTATTTTAATAATTTAAAATGGGTTATAAACAAGTTCTCTTAATGATATCACATACAGTATATGTGGAAGTATATGAATTTGGATAGTAAATTAGGTTATCAATGGTAATGCTGAATCTGGAACAAACTCTGATGATTGGTGGTGGAGACCAACTCACTTTGCCCTTTGTTTCCAGGGTTGGATGACATGGTAAACTATATCACAGTATAACTTCTTGTGCAAACATGAAGTAAAGAGAAGAGATAATTTACCTTGGGCAAAATCATAATAGTTATAAATATCCAGTAGAAGCCGCAGGTGTCATTAATCCTTACATCATTATAGAAATTAGAGTTTGCGACAGATGAAGACATAACTTGTATCCTCAGAATGGGCAGTATCACAATGTATATATTACTACTTGACCCTGCATTGTATACATCTAAAAATATCAAGAACAATTGGGCTATTATGTTTTACAGGTAGACATTATTGTACATCGTCCTACCCTAGGGTTTTCTTCATAGATTGTTGGTAGGCCCCCCTGACAAAATTGAATCAGTTTGTTTCAGGAAAGATTCTGATATGTTGGTTCAACCATTCCATGCTAAAGGAAAAAAGGACACAACAATGCTCAGGTTGTTGAAGAAGCTTTAATTTCTTCTTATGCAAAATTAGATCTGGAGATACATAGAACTTTTCCCTGGAACATGTGACATTACAAAATTTAGGCGAGCATCTCCATTACCTGGCCTTTTTTCACCCAAGGCATCTGCCTTCAATGAAATGAGAAGTAGTATTCCTGTTTTGACCTTGGGACCGCTGACCGCAATCGTGCGCAGCTTTGGTTCATGCTTCAGCATCGGAGAGCCCCAATCCTTTGGATTTGGGGCAGAAGCCGCCATGTAGGGGTGGTGGAGGAAGAGGAGACCATCAGCTGGGTAGAGGGGAGTCGCAAATCCCCTCCCCAGCTTGGCAATTACTCCCTCCCAAAGACGCCTGAAGCGGTGGTCTAAAATGGCCACCCTGAAGGGGAAGATGAGACTGGAATAAGATTGCACAGGAGAGAGAGAGAAAGTGAACAGCAGGAGGAACGGGATGATATAATTAAATGGAAGATACCCTCAGGAGTAACATTTCAAAGAAACTTTAAGAAAGGATTTACAGTGGCGAACAGAAAGGGGAATAAAAAAGGTGTGAATTGCCTTTGATAGTGCGGAGCTTTGAACCGGGAGAGGTAGAAGCTGAAGGAGAAAGCACCTAATTAACTTGGATAAGTATATTTTGATTTTATATAGGCATTAACAAAGCTGAACTATAAAATTCTTAAAAAGAAAATTTAATATCAATTGGATCTGAACTGTTTGGAAGATTGTGGTTTTTTTAAAAAGCTCTGAATAATCGGGAAAGGAAAGAGGAGGTGTGGATTTGTCAGAACAAAGTGTGCCATCTGAGTTAACTTTAATTTGTTTTCTTATAAAAGACTCTGTTTCTTAAAAATACAAGAAAAATTGATATAATAAAACAAGAACTTTGAAACATTGAAATAAAGAAAGAAACATGAAGATTAATTGGATTAATTGTTGATTCTGATATGGATTAGCTAAGGACTAAAAGTAGACTGTTGGAAACTAATTTTAAAGACATTATTTGGACTAATTAGAAAGCTGTAAAATGGCGATATCTCTTCAGGAATTAGATGGAACTTAGAAACACGAAAGAAACATTACAAGAACAAGGTGAAACTAGGCTTTGTTTTTAAATTTCTTGAAGGCGATTGTAGAGTATGAACAACAAAGACAGAGGACAGAAGAGGAGGAGGAGCAAGGAGCCATCTTTAACTTCCATCGAAGACACAAGAACTCTGGAAAGAAAGAGGAAAAGAGTTGGGAATAAATATCGGAGATTTGGGAAATTGAATAAAGAGGGAAATATCCGGAAAATTAAAAAAGGGAAAAAGAATCAGCAGAAATTCGAAGGGCAGAAGGGAGTTATAAAGAAGGGGTTAAAACTGGAGGAAGAATAAAGGAGAAAATATTAGGGGAAGGAAGGGAAAAGAAACAGGACTTGGGAATCAAGAAATATGGGAATTCTAAAAAAATTGGGAAACTTTTTAATTAGACACAGAAATAATGGCTGAATGATATTTGGGGTGAGGATTCTGCAAGGTGCTGGGGAGTAATATAAATAAACTTGTAGTTGTGAAATGGGGACATATAGATTGATAAGATGGAAAATAGAATTGTTATTTTTTGTTAATGCTCTTTTCCTTTATATATAGAGATAATGGTAACAAATAATAGAATATGTTAATTAAATATATTGAAATATATTGAGATAAATGGAATGATTTAGGAGAAGAGCTGAAATGGAATTTATATCAGGGTTTAGGACTAAATGAGTAGATTAATATGTCCCTTTGTTCTTTTTGAAAATGTAGATAAATTCTATGAAATCAAAAAGGGGAAACCATGCAGAATCTGATTTATATATGTTATGCAATCTTAATAGGGAATATTATTTTTAATGTTTTAGGTAATAAAACGTTAAACACTTAATGGGATTTAAAAGGGGAGATAATGAATATGTAACTTGGAGGTGGTGCACTTAAACTGATATTTTAGGGGGGAAACCAATTTATAGAAGGAGTATTATTAATCAGAATTTAAGAGGACTACAAATGTGACAGTTAAAAGTATTAAAGTATAACAATTATGAAGTTAATATATGTGAATTAAAAAACGAGATATGCATTGGGAATAATACAATAAAATAGAAAATGTATAAAAGCATCGTTAAGGTAAGAAATTGAATACAAAAATAGAATATGTAACTGGTCATATTGGTATGTATATGTGAAACCTATAATCATGCTGTTTTCTAAAATGAGATGTTCAAAGGTGGAAAAATGAATAAAACTTGTTTTTTAGAAAAATGAAATGAGAAGTAGCAGTTGAACTTGTTAACACAATTCCAAAAGCTTAAATGCACTTACTGACAGAAGTAAGCATTCAGGCAGTACATACTTTTCTGTAAGCCTTGCCAACATTTTCAGCTCATTGTACAGACTTCAATGCTTGCCTTAATTCTTTGTGTCAGATTATAATGCATATACAGTATAATCACGAATACTGAAATGCTGATATTGCAGAGAATGTTGTATCTTGCTACTGTGTCTGCATGTTAAACCTGACAGCATAGAGATGTTGTACTGGCCTCTTTTATTCTCAACTCAGGGCTGATTCCCCTCTCACACCAGACACTATTGCTCTTTAAAGTCCGGAAAATCTGCAACCTCTAATTATAATAGTGCAAAACAAATGGAAATCTTGAAATTGTGGGTGCACTGTGACATGCACTGTGCATTAGAAACTAGTCACAGCAATATTTAACAATAATAAGTGAGCCAGGAATCCTCTTGTGACTCATCATTGACGATTAGTCCATGTTATGTCCTGACATATTTTGACCTTCTATATCTCTGAACTAACCCTGGCTTGCTGCAGAGTTATTGGGACAATTTTTCTAAAATGGCTGACTCCATTCTAAGCAGTAATTACACATTGCTGACTTCTCTCCTTGCACACTCCTACCATGGATTTCTAGCCTTATCATATTTTCTGTCACTAGCTACGAAAGCTAGTACCTTGCTAACAAGCAAATTGCTATCTCCAAATTCTTTTAAATCGTCTATTGGTGATATCTATACTCCAATGCTATTCAGAAAAGATTGCTGAAGAGCTATTATAAGCCAAACCTCTATCTTGAGATAACATCTGTTTTGGATAGTATATAAAGTTTTCTGGCCATGACTTTCTGTAGATGTTTAAACTTACATACATGGATTCTCATTGTATGTGAAACAATGTTCCCTAAAAGGATCATAAAAAGTAAACTAAATAATGTACCGCCATTTGATTTTCCAAAATATTTATATATACTGTGTTCCAGTTCCAGTTATTCATGAATTGTTTCACCAACTGACATACTTTGCCAATGAAATCTAATTTTATTTTAAAGATATAGCATATTACACTAATTAATTTGTGAACACCTCAGTTGCAGAAACTAAAGTCTTTTCTTCAATTTCTTAAAAACATGGGCACATTTCTGAGGAGAGCAGAAATAAATGTTTTTTATAGGATTTCAAACTTTCCAACATTCTGATCCCAGCAACATAAAACAACAGTTACCTGGGACAAGGATTAGAAATCTTGTCATGAAGGATTGTCTTTGTTGAGTTTTGCTTTGACTTGAAATGTAGATCCACACCTGGAATTTAAGTTGTAATTTGGTTTTTTTTTTTAAACAATAGCACTTTTATTGCAACAATTGCTTGCAAGTTAAAATGTGGTTGGCAGTTTTATGAGATTCAAAAGATGTTCCCGAACAAAAGCAAGTCTTTATATATCCACATTTGGCTAATATGAATGTCTTACAGATTAAATGTAATTTTCCAATAGAAATTAAGTAATGTAATGTAAGGGAAAATGTAGTACAGCAAACAATTTTTAATACAGTATTTTTAATCCTGTATCGTCATAATTTAATATTCTCCAACAGGAACAATTTCTGAAATGATATCAGTATTTTGTATCTTTTTAACTGAAAAACAATGCCCTGCTTCAGTTCCAGACTAAAAACTTAAACATATGAACAGTCAGCAAGAAAGCCCCACTGAGAACTATTTTGCTAGTTATTACATTTGGAGCATTGTTACACAAATTCCATTGGCAGCACCTGTATCTGAAAGCAAGATATTTCAATTTGTTGCGGTAGAAATTTTTTAATATCTTAATCCCTTCACATCACAGAACTACAACTTTGCCGCCCCAGCAACCCTTGCTTAGCCATAATGGCTGCAAGTTGACCCAGCAAATGGCCACGTCCTTCAGTCACCAATACCTTCGGCTCCGTCATGGCGGCTCTTCAGCAGCCACAGGGGAAAAGACTTCGCTCCCTCACATCCACCTGTAATTTAGTTTTTGATGTAATTGTTAAATTGAAGAAAAAACTGCATCGAAAGGATCAGACCTGAGTAATTCTTCACAGTTTTTCAATGTCTTATTAAATATATTAACAATATTATATCTGAAAAAAATCATGATAAATCTTCAGGAGTCAGTTCAGTTTTCATAAATCAAATATGACATTTTCTGAATTGGCCCTTTCTTACATATTATTAGTACAGTTTAAAAATGATTTAATTGGCAAACTAGGTTATATTATTTTATTTTATGTATTTATTTAGACAGATATGATCTGTTTGTAGGATACATCTCGGTTATATAGCAATGGTGGTGAACCTATGGCATGTGTGCCACAAGTGGCACACAGAGCCTTCTCTATGCCTCCCGCCAGCTATCTGGTTTTCAGTTCTGTTGTACATGCGCATGGGGTAGGGCACATGCAGTGTGGGGCACATGCGTACTACATTTTGGGTATACGCACATGCGCACTTTCAGCAATCAGTGCCAAAAAGGTTTGCCATCACTGTTATATAGTAAATAATACTTTAGAGAGCCAGTGTTTTGTATGGTAAAGTCCACAGGGAACCCAGGAGTCTCCTGATTAAGATGGCAATATGAAAAGTTGAACCTTGCAATAGGTCCTATGAGATGAAACTTCAATTTTATATTGTTACTATTCTGGCTAATTATGAGTAAAAATACATACACATGCCATCCTTTTAGATTTAGAATATTGTCAATATATATCTTGGAGTTAGTTTCCTCTTTTTTCCAAGTTGATTTTTTAAAAAAATGTAAAATAGTTCTTTACATTCACATAGTGATAAGTGGTATGTGAGTATTGAGTTTGTCTGTAATTTGCAGTCCCAACATTTTCTCACCTTAATTAAAAACTGGAACCCGTTTGAATCTCTTTATTTGCTGACAAAGTTGAATACATTTGGTTCAGTAGTCTTTTTAACTTTTTTAATATCTTTTTTTCAAGGACTTCATCTTTGATTTTTCATTTTCAAAATCCTTTGGTGAGCAAACTCCTTAATTAATGGAACATGGAAACCATTTTAGTTACAGTATTGAAAAATGGCTGCTGAAATCTAAACAGTTTTAAGAAAACAATGAAGCTACTTAATTGCTTCAGAGATAGGTTCTTGCTTAGGTGGCTTGAGCATTGCAGCGTTTACAGTAAGAAACCTGCTGGAAATGTGGGAGATAAATTATAAGATCAGCATTCAGGTTACATTAGGCAACAGGGAAGCAACTGACAGACACACACACACACACATACAACCCATAACATAAGGTACATGCATAATGCTTTCTAAGAAGTGCAAAGTATTAGAGCTACTTCTGATCATTTACTGGTACTTCGCATCTTGTATATTCCCTTTGTTGAAGTGGAAGCTTGGAAGAAGGTTTTCCATTTGATATTTCAAGCTAATTGCAAAAGAAAATGGAATTGCTAAAGTTCCACACCTTTTGCTGTCTGCAGCCTCAATTCAGAGAAGTACACTTAGCTGGATTTTAATAGGCTTTTTAGTTTTCTTTTATGCTTTTGGAAACAGGATACGGCAAATTGCTTTTGAAGACTCCAGTAGTTTTCAGAAAGTTATGAATGCAGTATTTGGGGTGGAGGGTGGGGGAAAATGCTGGTCTCTTCATTTGGAAAGTTTTCTCAAAATTCAATTATTAGTATTAATACATTTTTCTCATTCTCTCATTAATACATTTATCTCATTTTCCTGCTGCAATTAGTGAAATGTTTTTGGTTTGGTGATTATGTTAATACTTGGTTGCTTAAACAGATCGCAAAAGCCTAATGTTAAAGAAATAAAACTGTTAAATTGCATAATAGTATTATGATCATCATAGATAGATCATCATAATTTAGATATGAGGAGCAGAAGGTTTTGTTCTGTGCATAAATATAGCTTTTGTAGGGTTAAATTTAAGAGTTATCATTTAGATTAGACCAGAACGAGCACTGAACAGGCTGAGAGTTTTTTGCATACTTTTTCATTTGCATATATTCTACTAAGGAATCTATTTGCAGGATAGAGATTTCTCTAGACGTTCTTAACTGAAAAGCTGCTTCTGATTGTATACTTATTTTTCTAAATGGAACTTGGCAGCAATTTTAGGGCCTTAAACCCTTGGAAGTTGGGTATGTTGAGCTCTGTTCAGTACAAACAAATGGAAATATCAAATGCATATATAACCAGTATGTTACAGCGTTAAAATTTTCCAAGATATTAAATGCAAGTTGAAATGTATATTGTTCATTTGACAAAATTGTACATGGTTGGGAGTGAGGACTTATGAAGACTCTCATGTAAGTTTGAAAGAAACTTAAATCTACAATTTGTAGAAGTGAAAATATCCATGTAAGGACCTAAAGGATTCCAGTAGGCTATTGGTGAGATTTGTATAAACACCTGCATTCATTCCCTTCCGGTATTTTCAAGGAAACTTCCTTCCTTCCTTCCTTCCTTCCTTCCTTCCTTCCTTCCTTCCTTCCTTCCTTCCTTCCTTCCTTCCTCCCTTCCCTTCCCTTCCCTTCCCTTCCCTTCCCTTCCCTTCCCTTCCCTTCCCTCCGTCCCTCCCCTAGTTTCATTTCATCTTCAGTCCTAATTAAGTTTATCTCATTTTTTTAAGTTATTGTTTTCTTTCAGGTTATTATTTCACTACTATAGCTGGAAGAATATAAATAGAACTTACGAACCTAATTTTATGGCTATTTCAATTGTAAAGATAACTGAATCTGGGCTATTTAATCAATTTATATAATGCTTTATTACAGCCATATTGACTTGAGATTATTTAGAATGGCCAACTTGAAAATTATAGCAATGTAGTTGTATTAATGAATATAGTGGTTAAATTTTCACAAGAAAGATAGATAGATAGATAGATAGATAGATAGATAGATAGATAGATAGATAGATAGATCTCATAGATGCTTTTCAAAGTGGTTTCTAAATTGTATTTTTAAAATTGATTGACCAAAGACCTGGGTTTAAAAATAGAATGTTTCTCCGATATTATGAATGAATTGAACTTTGAGCATAGCATTAAATTATGAAAACGAGTTTCTGTGATGTGTGACACATCAAAAGTTTTAGGAGCGATACTAGCAAATGTTGTTTTCATGCACTTCCTGTTTTCCTGTGCTCTGATGACCACAAGAGATTAAAAAAATCCTTCTGCTTTTTGAATGATCCCAGTATAGAATGATGACTGAACCCTAAATCATCATCACTGTTAACAATGGTTCATTGAAACAGGACAGATTTACAACCCATCGTTAGAAACTGGTTTGTCGCAGTAAATTGGTGTGCTGGTTTTAAATGAAACAAGGGAAAGGCAGAAATGGGAGACTCACTGACTTAATTTCATGTTGCTAAACAAGGATGATGATGATGGTAGAGGTGGCAATGTTCAAATATATAAATATATTTGGTTCCACAAGGAGGAGTATAAATCCTTCCATTCCCCACCATCCAGCCAGAGCTGAAGAAGCTTCTTGGATGAGAAGTGAAACATCTTCAAAGAAAAACCAGAAAGTCCAGTTGCCTCTTGAAAAAGCACTTTGGGGGAGGGGGTCAAATCAGGTGTTAAAGCAATTTGAATTTGCTGGTAGGCTATGCAGGGACAATGTAAAATTAATATCCCCTTTTAAGAATTCCACAGCATACTTTATTTTTTCTATGCAAAATTAACAGTATTTTCTGTAAAATGGGTTCTCCGTGGAAGGAGTCGTTCGACTGCAGACAAGCAGAAATGCAATCCTGTAACTAAAACCTGGAAGAGGAACCTGTGGTGTGTGTGTGTGTGTGTAAAACACACACCCTCCCCCCATAGGGAAGAAATTGCACAGTTCTGAGTCTCGAAATGACACCGTTTGCCACAGACTGCAAGAGGGGGAAGGAAAGGAAAAGGGGGGGGGTTTGAAATCTTTAAAGCAAGGAATGTAAACGCCTAACTGCGGCTTTTATGTGAATAATGGAGCCTTCGTGTTTTTATAACCCTGCTATAAACCCGATCCTGCATTAAAAAGCAATCAGGGTTCTTTCTCCGTCCAGCTCTGATTATCTTTGTCTAGGAGTGGAGAGATGCATTGTACCTTTCCAACTGCCGGAGCCTATTTTTATTTGTCAAGCTGGGACTCGCCTGGCCCCTTTCCAGATGTGCCTCACAAGATTTGGTGCTGATGATCTATTTATAGAACTGTGGTTCCATTGTCATGGCAACCGTGCTAGAGGCCAAGGCGGCTGGGAGCTATTTCTGGACTTGTGCTGTAATGTAAAACTGATTGGGAAAGTTGGTGCATCTTCTAAGCCAGACTAACTTTAGACAGGCTGAAAGAGAAAAAAAAGAAAGACATCTCTTGTGTCTTTAAATAGACTTTCCTTTTTTCTTCTTCTTGCCTTTTTCTTCTGTCTGCTGCTTCGCTGGCTTGTTCGCTGCTTGATTTGCTTTTCTGGTTTGCACCCCAAATGTATATAAAAGCACAGGTTGAATTGTTTTCCCAGTGCACCCATTGAATCTTGAATTTTGAAGGAAAGAGTAATTATGCAAAACCTAGTGTTCTTGTTGAAGGATTTCTCCTTTACCCCCGGTCTTATTTCTTATTTCTTTCCTCCCCATCCTGACCTCAGTCCCAAACCCTACATTTTATCATAAGAAGGTAAACATCACATTCAGTAGTTTGTGGAGGGTTTTGTTTTTTTTTGCTCTCTCTAATGTGTACTTGATGCATTCTGTAAGGAATTGCAAAACAATAAAGAAAAATTGGTTTCCAATAAATAGAAAAATCATACTTCCCTATTGTCTTGCTATTTGCTTGAAATTTTGAGCAGTAGTGCCTCTCTGCCTCCAAGTGGTTGGAATGCTATCCTGTGGCCCTGTAATTAAAGCCAATTATTTGTGAAAGCTGCTTTTAAAAAAAAATATTGCACCCACTTTCCCCCTAGTCCTGCAAATCCCACACATTTATTTCATCAATGTAATGGTACAATTTGGATCTACTACATTTTTAGACAGCATTCAGAATGCGCTTTAGATTTTACTGCCAAGTTGCAAGTAAATCCGTTTTTAAAATAAAATATAAAACAACTAGATTTTTAATCAACAAATATTTTAATACTGCCCCAGTGAGTTTGAGAATTGGTGTGTAACATTCTCCTTCCATGTGCCAGTTTATTAAGAAGCAAAAGAAAGTGATTCATCTCCAAACTCTAAATATAGAGGATAATTTTAGCTAGTTACAATGATTTACTATAAGCTTCATTTGTGGTTTTTTAAAGAGTTGGGCAGCTATTTCAGTTTAACAGTGTATTCCCATCTTTCTAAATATTTTAAACTGTGTGACTATTTTGTGAGAGTACGGGTGTCACGCAGTGTGTGTCCAGGACACTGAGTCGGGAAATTTCCTGTTCATATAATCACCTCCAGCTCAAAATATGTGGCAGATCATTCTGCACTCAGCATTAACTTTCCTGCCTGCCGGCACATGGCAATATAAAATAAATGCGTACCCTTACCTCACAGGGCTGTGCATGGGTTGTTGAGATAATAGATTATGTGCTTGGAACAGAAGGTCAAAAAGTAAAGCTGCAGCCAGTTCATTTGTAATCATTTGGTTTCATTTTAAGAATTTGAGATTTGCTACGGGCGAGGCAAATGCTTTTGGATGTATGCAGGTTATGTTTGTGCTACATCCAATTTACATTTTAAAATCTTTTCATGGCTTTTCCTTCTTACTGAGGCGAAACAAGCTTATTTTAGGCACGTTTCGAATAAAGTTTTTAGAGGGGTCAGTTGCTGTGTTGCTTTTTTAAAAGTTAGCTCTTCTTATTTTAGGTTGGTGTTTTTTTTTTTTTAAATCCCATCTTAACTGTTTTTTATGAATAACTCAAGGTGGCGAAAGTATCTAATACTCTTTCCTCCTCTCCTATTTGTCTCACAACAGCAACCCTTTGAGGTGAGTTGGGCTGAGAGATAGGGATCGGCCCAGGCTAAACTTCGTTCCCGCATATTCTGAGACAATTAAAAACCAGTATGTCTAGATGTTGGGATTTGAAAATAGGAAACTTGAGAAGAAATTTAAATGTTACGGTTTTTGTGGACTTGGTGACACCTATGCTACACACCTTTAGCTGAAATGGCAAGTTTCGCCTCACCTTTGGTGTGCTGACCCTCATCTTCAAAATTCCCTGTTGGAGGGGAAAATGAGTATTTGCTACAACAGTTAACCACAGAAAATACCATGTTGTTAAGGATCTGCAAATCAAGTGGAGTAAACAGTAACATATACAGTCAAAAACAGTAACGGGGGAAAAATACCCTGAGATCAAATGGTGGCCACTAAATATGTTTAACCTTGAGAAAAGAAGATTGAAAGATTTGATAGCATTCTTCAAATTCAGAAAAGGGATGTAATTTGCGGACTTGTTCTGTGTAATTCCAGAATGCAGGGATCGTAAAATGACTTTAAATTTTAGGAAAACAGCTTTTTTGTTTTAGGGGAGAAAAGCTTTCCTAACAGAGCAATTGAACAGGCAAACCAGTGTCCTCAAACAGCTGGTGGGACTTCCCTGGAGGAGTGAAGTAGAAGCTGTTTTTCTTATTTCCAGAGGATTTTAGTTTTACTTTCTGAGTAATCAGCAGTTGAACTTCCAGCTTTGGATTCCAGGAATTATAATTTTGTTTGTATTCATAGGACAAATATCGGCAGTAATCAAACTAGTTTTTTCTCCTAATCACCGTTATCTGATAAGATACAAATACTTAACAGTTTTCTAGAACAAAAAGAGTTTCATACAAATGCTGAGAAATGTTATGAGTCTGTTATTGTTTTGCTAGGGCACAAATATTAAAAATTGAAATGACTTTGTCGAATGGATTGGTTGTCTCTGGTTGGTTGTTCTTTTTTCTTAGCATGAAAGTACATTCATGTTAAAATGGGGCTTGTGTTTTTCCTCGTATTTCCAGCATTGGGAAAAATGTAGGTTGATGGCAAGAGAGTTAAAAGTTTTTGAAGCTGCTTCTTTAATGTTTTTTTTTCCTTTCTCATTGGACGTTGGTGAATCTTCCTCCTAGTAACCCAAATATTAATATTCTGTTTCAATTTTTTTCTAGTATAGTATATTGTTGTTAGGATTCAAAAGTACATGTAAGTAAAAACTTTCTGCTGAAGGAAACCAGATTTTATTGTTTCAAAGCTGGAATGTTGGTAAAGAAGTACACAGTAGTTCTGTACTCTAAATTGAACATATTTAAAATATTTCCAGGTCTAAACTTATACTTCTTTGGTTTTTCCCCACCCAATAAGAAAAGGTGGTCTTTGAAATTGGGGAAGGCAAGCTTCTGAAATATAATAGGTCACAAAATTGACTTCGGATGATAATCTGATTGGAAAAAGTGTGAAAGATGAAATTAACAAACTGATTTAATTCCTGGCTGTTGTAACATGATATGCAAAACTTTACCGACACCAAAGCAGTTTATCTAACAACCAAAAAATGCATTGTGCTGATGTAACTCCCTTTCAGCATTATATGCAAAAAGAAAAGTATATATGAAGGATTTTTAACCCTATATAATCAAAGTACACATAGACATTATTCCTTAAACTTTCTGATAGTATTGAGAGGTCCTAATGATCTTAGAAACGGGTTACAATAATGCTGTAAAAGGATATTTTTTAAGTAGGACACAGAAATACACACACACACACACACACACTCACACACAGGCACACATACACACAAACATACAAACATGCACTTTCTGCAATTTGAGAGTTGTACTTCAGCACGCTAAGTTGCTCCTGGGTAGATGTTCTTGGAAACTTCCGTCCCTTTTGCCTTTTTCTGCATTTTGGGGCGGGGGTTTCTTTTATCCCACCATCCCCCGCAATTTGTCTCCCCCCTCCCCCCCAATTCAGTCTGTATTGTTTAAACTCGGTTTGATATTTACAGCCTGCACTTCCTTCTCCCTCAGATCTTTCTAAAAAGAAAATACGGTATTGTTTGCCAAAGAATGGCCTTCCTTGGTAAACTGTTCACAAGGTCAGGTTTTTCTCTGAAAGTTTTAACTTTTAAATGCAGGAAGGTTGAAATGCTGGAACTTGTTTTTTGGGAAAGAAGGCATATTTATGGCATTCTGACCTGTTTTACCTAGTGTGTATGCAGCCATGGAAGGCCACATTCAACGCGGCATGCTTTGCTGCCTGGCCTGAGTAGCTGGTGTTTTTCAAGGAAATCACAAGCCTAAAAATAGTCTGCATAAACAACTGCAGAACAGTTTTGCCTCTCTTTTTTTTTTCCTACTTCGCTATTTGGAAATTTCTTGTACGTTCTCTTAACTGTGCCAGTGTATCCGAACCCATTGGCATGAGTAGCAAAAAAAACAATATTTCTAGGTGATTGTTAGAAATAAATATTGGATATACAATCTTGTGAAAAAGCAAAACCAGCAAGGATTGTTATGTTTGAAGTAGCAAAGCTGAAAAGGCACGAGTCGAGCATAGCCATTCAAAGCCCATAATAAATGCCCTATTTTAGCAGAGTTTATTGCTATTTGCGGGTTTTGCTTCTCTATTTAGAAATTATTCACTCAGCTTCCCCATAAATATTTGTCAATTGATTTGATTGATTAAATCAGAGGTGGGGAACAATGGCCCCTTTATGACTTGTGGACTTCAACGCCCACAAGTTGAAGTCCACAGGTGATTAAAAAGGCCATCGTAGCATAAGATAGCATGGCTGGCTGGGGAATTCTGGGAGCCTGGATTAAGTGATTGGTTGATTGACTATATACCATCAAGCCATTTTCAGCTTCTAGCAACCACATGGATTGATTTTTCTCCTTGACAAACTATCCTAACCTGGTCTTTCACTGTGCACTCATCAGTACTGTACTGTGTCTGTCTACCTTGCTGCTGATAGCAATAGCACTTAGACTTATATATGCCACTTCACAGTGCTTTACAGCCCTCTCTAAACGGATTACAGAGTTGGCATATTGACCCCTCTTCTCTTTTCTTGCACCTTTTCCAGCATTAGAACCTTTTGCAAGAGCCTTCATGTAATGTATGATAATTTGAACCTGGTCAGATGAGAATTCTGGGTTAATTCCTTTTTATCCACAGTGTTCTCAGGAGTCTTATCCAACTCCAACATTCAGAAAGTGTCAGTGCTCTTCCTATCCTGCTTCTTCAAAGCCCAACTTTAACTTCCATAAAGTGTCATAGAAAAAATACCCTGGTTTGCACTATCCTGATCTTTGTAGGTGTGGTCACATAACAGATAACAGATAATCAGAGTTGGAAGGGACCTTGTAGGTCACCTAGTCCAACCCCCCGCCCAAGCAGGAGACCCTACACCATTTCTGACATTTGAGGAGTAGTTTTAATTTGGACTTTAATTTATTCATGTAGTCCTGCCCAGCAAACCCCCATAGAAATCCTGTTTCTGTGACTTCTAAAGTAAAGTTGCCCTTGATCAAGTGTGAGTCTGGTTGATTGTAGGGGCATCTGGAGCAACGTGGAAATGGCTTGCTTTCTTCTATTGCCCTCTTCATGAGTTCTATTACATCCAAGCATAAAGTTCACCTCTGGCATTTTTTGATATCCTCTCATCCATGCAGTATCCAGGTCAAACCCTTCTCTGATTTTTCGACATCAGCAAAAGTTAGCTAGGTGCTGCCACCTGCTGTTACATCTAAGTGTTGCTCCTTCCTTCCTTCCTTCCTTCCTTCCTTCCTTCCTTCCTTCCTTCCTCCCTCCCTCCCTCCCTCCCTCCCTCCTTCATAGATTCTCCCTCTCTATTTGTCAACATTGTTATATTTTTGTTAATATTTTAACAAATATATATTGTTCAGATTATATAGATCAACAAATTACCCCTATTTTTCTTCTCTTACTCTTTAAGTCCAGATAGATGAATAGAAGGACAAATATGAGATTTATTAGGGCCATACATATGTGCTTTATGTATAAATATGATAAAAATTAAAGGAAGAAAACAAAGATACATGATAAATCTAAGTCAAGAACCAGCAAGCACCTTCACATCGTTTTGCACTATGATCAATGTATCAGCATCTTCCAAGATTAAAAATTTGGCGATCTTGAGAGGTGCTGGCCATTTAACTATTTTTGTGCTAGGAGACACCATCTTTCTATAGGTAGTCCTCGACTTACAACCACAATTGAGCCCAACATTTCCTTTGCTAAGCAATACAGTTGTTAAGTGAGTTTTGTCCCATTCTACAACTTTTCTTGCCACAATTTTTAAGTGAATTGCTGCACTTGTTAAGTTAGTAACAGGGTTACTATGGGTTAATCTGGCTTCCCATTCACTTTGTTGTCAGCAGGTTGCAAAAGGTGATCATGTGACCATGGGGATGCTGCAGTGGTTATGTGAAAATTGGTCATAAGTCACTTTTTTCAGCGCTGTTGTAACTTCATACAGTCACTAAAAGAATGGTTATAACCCGAGGACTACCTATATATGCAACAGTGCCAACCCCAATGTGCTGTTTCCATATTCAGACAGTTGCTGTATCTGTTGTGACAAGGTCTAGATATTATTCAGGCCGTGTATGGTTCCAAGAAGCTTCTCAGGAAACTTCATTTTTCCATAGATTCCTCTGATGCATATGCCAATCTCTCCCTCTGAAGCTGCTATGTTAAGCTGTCTTTCATCGGTGCCTGAAAGTTCAGGGAGGATTTGTAGCACCCGAGAACTGCACATAAACTAAAAATTCCCTCATTACTCATGTCTTCTGGCTACACATTGAGTCTGGTCTGCTGGAGCCAAACCGAATATGGCACGGATCCTCAAAATGCATAAGAGGAATCTAAAACAGTGTAATTCCTCTAGGGTTCAATGTCGGGGGGAGTGTTGCTGGATAGACCCCCATTACCTTCCTTCTAATTTTTATTTGTATTAATAAATAAGAAGTAGTTACCTCTAGAGCCTGCAAGAAAGCAAACCTGAGTGATAAATTTACGGTATTTTGAGGCAATCTGCAGCTGAAAAAAATTAACATGATTAATGAAGAGCTGACAGGATATTTGTTTATAATTGGATGTCCTATGAACACAATATTACTTTATTCTTTTGCTTCAAATTGCTCAGTCCTGCATCTTGTCCATTAGACTACTTATTCTCTCTGTGTAAGCATCTCTTCAGTCATTACAGTAGAAGCAGCATGGATACTTGGATTGTAGGCACCTAATAATTGGCATAAATAATGGTGATTTGTTTGTTATTGTTCTGCATTTTTGCTACCCTGTATTCCTATGCAAATGCCACCCCTTTAAACTCCCAAGTTCAAAAACCTGTTAAAAGAAACGTAAGAGATTTGAGGAAATAGTCCCAGCTCTTGATGAAATATCTTCTTCTGGAGTGACTCAATATGGAATCAACTGATAGAATGATCCATCCTTGTGCTGCTTAGCTTGCAGTATCCTTGAATGTTATTTTAAATTAGTTTGAACAAGCATTTTTTTTCAGGCTTCCAATAATCAAGATGAGAGCCAGATCAATGTACATGTAGTCCTTGACTTATAACCACTTGTTTAGCAACAGTTCAAATTTACAGTGGCACTGAACAAAGTGACCTACAACTGGTCACTGTAGTCAGATTCGGTGCTTAACAGCATGTCATTTAGTGCAGCAGCAAAATGAATATACACCGTCTGACCAGGTAAGTAAAATGTCTTTTGAGAAAATGAAGTTAGGTTTCTTCAAAACATCTAGTCTGTAGATTTCTTTTGTTCAAAACCTGATTGTGTTAGTAGTGTCTGGAACAAAGTAATCAGACCTACCACAGGGTAACTTGCTTGATCACAAGTACTCACCAGCCCATTCCAAGTCCCAACTCAAGTTGCGAGTTTTAAATTTTAAAACTCTAAACAACAGAACTATGCAGCACTTCAGATTCTGTTCATACAGGAGCTTCAGAACTCATGGGGATGTAGATGTGACTTTCCTCTGCAGCTCTTTAAAAGAGCTAAGTCCAAGTTGTTTGTCACCTGTGGCTGCCATTTGATCCTAAAAGAAAGGAGTGGCTATTTTAAAGAATTGGAGGTTGATTGGTTAAGTGGTTAAGTGCCATCAAATCAGTGTCAGTTCTTGCAACCACATAGATAGGTAGACCTTATCAAAGATGATCTGTCCCCAACATGGCCCTTAAGGTTTTTCCAACAACGTAGCTATATCTATTGTGATTGAAAGTATCCACCTTCTTCCACTAATCTTTTTCTGCCTCCTCCCATGTTTTCTAGCAGGTTCCCTATTCATGTCCTTGTGTGTTCTAGAATACATTTCAGAATAAAATCCATAGCTTCACATAGTCCTAAGATTGTATCTTCCTTGTGTTCTTTCCTGCATATGATTTTCATTTTCTGAGCCTCTGCTTTGCATTGTAGTATAGAATGCCCTTTTGTGAGATTTTCCAAACTTATTTTAAGTGGAGTTCTAATTAAAGATGAGAGCATGTAGAAAGAAAGTAGGGGAAAATGACCCCAAGCCCCTTTCTCCCTGATAAGTGATGTATTTCTGAATGTTTTCTTTTAAAAAGTACATATTGTGATTAAGATGTGTATGAAAGCGAGCTAAAATTGAAGCTAATAAAGAAAAGAACTAATATGAAATATAAAAAAAACTTATCCCAGTACTGTCCCAGAGGTGCTTATTCAAACGGCAACTGGGCTTCATTTTTTAATTTGAAGACGTTTCGCTTCTTATCTAAGAAGGTTCATCAATTCTTCAGAAGAAGCTTCTTGGACAAGAAGCAAAATGTCTTCAAGGAAAAACACAATCCAGTTGCTATTTGAAAAGGCATCTTTGGGACAACCTTGACCTTGGATGACTGAGAATCTCCATAGACATTTACCCCAGTGCTGTACTTCAGTTTTCAGAAGTCCATGAATATGAATATATGATGAAGAATCAGAAGAAACTGCTGTCATTCCTACCAGTAGAATGCCATATATAGATTACAGATATCCCAAGTCATAATGTTGTCACCTCTTTTCATGTTGTTGATTGACCAGAGGCAAAGTGCAGTGATGCCTTCTGTTTTCAACTTTAACTTTTTATCTGCCAGCTTTTTTCTAAACAAGCAAATGAAGAAAAGCTATATATATTTTCAAAGTAGGCTGCATTTGAGCCCATGGGGGGGGGGGAATAAAACCTATCCATAAATGACTAACTTCTCTATTTTATTGGTGGGGGGATCCTATTGTTATAGACATATACAATTAACTTTTATAAACAATAGATATTTTTTTATCATAGAAGATATTAAAAATTAACTACTACCTATATTTCATTTTTCCAAAACTACTTTTTCTTTGCCTTCACATTTTTCAGAAGTTTTTATCTCTAACTATAATCCACATCAAAATGAGAGAAGGTTTTAGAAATGTGTCTGTTTTCCATGGTTTCAAATTTTCCTTTGTGTCATGGTTTTCTGAGCTTATGGGTTGCTGTTTTTATAAACTGATTGTTTTGTTTCCAAGATGTTAGTATATTTTAAACTGTTTCTTAACTTTACAAATTTTATTTATTCTGGTAAGCGCCTTTGTGTTGCTAGGTTAGGACTGGAGGAAATGGAAGAAAAAAATATGAGATTAAAAACCTGAGGTATAAATTACATTACTGTACATTTTTTACAAAGAACCTAAAGTTATTATTTTATTGACCCATTATTCCCTAAGGCTTCTATTTTTTAAAAATAGAATGTTCTTTTAAGGGGAAAAACTCTTCTTTTTTTTTAAAGGACCTTCTTAGATGCAGAGTTCTGACATCAGGAATATTTGAAACCAAGTTTCAAGTGGACAAAGTAAATTTCCAGTAAGTATCACTAATAGTGGGTGCTTAAATTGAGAACTGGGCATTAAATTAATAGTGAGATAGTAGAAATGTGCAAAATATTCCATAATATAGTGATCTAACTTGAGAAAAAGCCAATTCAAGCAGGGTTTTCCCTGTATTTCTGGAAGTAGGCATGGTTTATAGCCAGACAACATTTGGAATAACATAAAGCACTTCAGCATCCAGACAGTCTAATTTGAGAAATACATTAACACTCTGTCCTGCTCCCATCCTCTGTTCTTGTATTGACCTATTTTTGAGGAAAACAGAATGTTCCAATAACATGTCTATGAAAAATTAATATAACTATATCCATGTTGTGGTAATTAAAAGTGTTGTTCAGTTCTGTCCTTTTTCATTTAGATGACTATAATCATCTAAGTTAGTTTTGAGGGCCAGTTTGGTATAGTGGTTAAGGTCTCAGGCTAGAAACCAGGAGACTGTGAGTTCTAGTCCTGTCTTGGCTACAAAGCTACTGGGTGCCCTTGGGCCAGTCACTTTCTTTCAGTCCTAGAAATGAGGCAATGGCAAACCACTTCTGAAAAAATCTTGCCAAAAAAACTGCAGAGACTTCTCCAGGCAGTCTCTGAAAATCAGACACAATTAAAAAGAAAAAGAAGAAGAAACATAGTTTTAGCTTTTTTTGTAAGCTATAAAATTTTCAAATAATACAAATTCATAACTACAGCAACTAATAAAAAGTTCACAATCACCCAAATAATGTACTTCAATTTTTAACTTGCAATATTAGTTGTTGGAGAAAACACCTTCAAAGGGCAGGCTGAAAAGACATTTCGAATATATATTTGAAATATTGTCAGTGTTTGTTTTCCATAATTCTAATAGCATTTTTTGCAGCCTGCAATTGTTTGGTGGGGCGGGTTAATAATCCTGCTTCCCTGGTTCTGAATCCCTCCCATTTTTTTCTTTTCAGTATGTTTGATGTTGGTGGGCAAAGAGATGAACGTCGAAAATGGATCCAGTGTTTCAATGGTAATATTTGGAAATCTGTTAACTTGTGATAGACTTTGAGCATCTTCCATGTAGTGTAAACTGTATATTAATGTGGAAGTGCAGCTTTCCAATTACCTGAATACCAAATATCTACTATTTGGCATTTTGAGGTTGTCTCCATACCAGCTCAGCTCTTTATTTCACTTGCAAACCTTCACTTTGTTTTCCAATGTCCTTTTACTTAGCTTCCATCACTTGTGATTAAATTACAACATAGGAATGAATATTCTTCCCTCTCTCCCCCCCCTCTCTCACACACACACACACTGAACTGCATGTTTTATTCCTTTCTATGGACCTACATTATGTATCCTACAAAATATCTTTTTTTTCCTCCAGTCACTTTAGAGCTGCATTTTAATTGATTTTTTTTCTTCCCTCCCTCAGTATCTTACTTATTTTTCTTCTTTTGAACTTATTCTTCTCTAAGTGATTTACTCACATTTGAACTGTTCCCTAAGCTTTTCCATTTTCTCTTTTTCTATCTTTTTTTCTTTACAGAGCCAAATTAAAGAAAAATAAATTCAAAGCCAAAGATTATTGATTAAGGATGTTTTCCTTTGCTTTTGTTTTTTAGATGTAACTGCTATAATATTTGTGGTAGCCAGCAGTAGCTATAACATGGTTATACGAGAAGACAATCAGACCAACCGGCTTCAAGAAGCATTAAACCTCTTCAAAAGTATCTGGAACAACAGGTCTGTCCCTTTAGTTTTGACCACTCATATCATTCATAATGCTAGCTTATGTTTATTTCTGTCTGTATTGTGTAAGACACCGAACCCATACTAATATAAATTCTAAGAGAATGTACATTATTTCAGTGAAGTATTTTTTTAATTATTCATTTATTAAATTTAGATGCCACCCTTCTCACTATCAAGCGACTCTGAATAATTAATATAATGTCCTAAAGATTTTGCTTTATGTGACTTTATACTTTGGTTTATTGCCATTTTAACGGTATATGGGCCTGTTTCTCTAGGTGGCTACGGACCATTTCAGTTATTCTTTTCCTGAACAAACAAGATTTGCTAGCAGAGAAAGTTTTGGCAGGCAAATCTAAAATTGAAGATTACTTTCCAGAATTTGCTCGTTACACCACACCAGAAGATGGTAAGAAAGTTGATAGTACACCTTGAAAAATGTTTTCCTCTGTTACTATAGAAAAGAAAGTGAGAGAAAGAAAGA
This sequence comes from Naja naja, assembly GCA_009733165.1. Classification (NCBI taxonomy): domain Eukaryota; kingdom Metazoa; phylum Chordata; class Lepidosauria; order Squamata; family Elapidae; genus Naja; species Naja naja. The sequence continues at coordinate 17,150,888 of CM019150.1, read as the reverse complement.
AGGGATTGGTTTTTCCTGTCTAATCTTTATGTGATAACAATTGTGTATAAAAATTGTGATAAACAATGTATAAATGTTATATGCAATTGTTATAAACAGTGTACAATTGTTTAGGGTTTTTTTACTCTTTTTGTGATCACTAATTGTTATTATATTATGTTTGATGCAGTTCTCTTTCTCTCAAACTGCTTGCAGTATAAATCAGACAAATGCTTGATCCAAGAATATTGTCAGTGATAGGCTTCTGTTAAAAAATATTCAGAGTCCATAATTTTCAGGGTAAGCAATGAAGAGTCTTCCAAGTATCATCAAAGTATTTAGCCTAAAACCTGGATATTTTTCCTCTCTGAGACAGAGCAGAGTGTATTCACCAAGAGGATTTCTTCTGTTAACAGAAAACTTCTAAAATTTTGGGAACAGCTTTGTATGAGAAAAAAATGTCTCCGATCCAGTGAGATCCTTTTCTTTTTTTTGTATTCTTTTCAGTAACATTTTATGGTCCTGTGTAGTTTCTAGACTGGTTCACTTTTTGAAATGATTATTCACTACATCTCTCTTTCTATAATAAGAAGACTAGAGATCTCTACAAGCAGGTCACCCACGGTCCCCAACACTTAGGTTGTGGTTCCAGAATATCCCAGGTCACAGATCCAAAATTCAGTGACAAACACTGGTTAGAGGTCCCCAACCTTTCCGGCTTTGCAGATTAGGGGGAGAAGAGGGGATGGTTCCATGCAAGTGGCAGGCAAGCACGCGCAGGTCTGTTTGCATAAAAATGCTCATGCAAATGCAGCACACACGTGCCTGCCTGGTACTCCCACAAGGGGGGGACTGCGTCCGCCACTTCTGCGGCCTGGTCCCAAACAACTCAATGCCTGGTAGAGGGCCACAGCCAGTGATGGGATTCCAAAAATTTTACTACCGGTTCTGTGAGCATGGCTTGGTGGGCATGGCAGGGGACGGATACTGTAAAACTCACTGTAAAATCTCTCCCCACCCCACTAACCTGCTTTCCAGCTCTGTTCTCCTGTGCAGGGCAACGAAAGAAGACCCAGCCGATCAGCTGGGACTCAGGAGGCAGAGAATAGATGGGGACGGGGCCAGTCAGAGGTGATATTTGCCGGTTCTCTGAACTACTCAAAATTTCTGCTACCGGTTCTCCAGAACTGGTCAGAACCTGCTGAATACCACCTCTGTTATCAGGGATTGGGGACCCCTAAGTTAAGCTGTCTGCTAATTTTTAGGCCTGTCCTCACTGAAGCTTCACCTTACATCTTGTTAAGATCAAAAAATAAATAGGAGAAAATAGTGTAAAATAGTATATTTATTGTTGTTTGAATTTCAGGTCTTTTATCTGAATCATTTTAATTAATTTGAAGTGAATGGGTGTGAGTGAGATTTATTTTTATTTTATTTATTTATTTAGAGAATTTATATGGCTGCTCGTTCGCTTTCAGGGGCACTAGGTGGCTTCCCCCAAAAAATAAAATCCCAATATGCAAAGAGTAAAAACAATAACCCTTCCTACCCTTTATGATTGCTGGTGTTTTGTTAAAGCCATTTGAGTGCAACAATAATAATGAAAATGCAGCTGCCAGCTGATCTGCTCTTCTGATAGGCAGCCCTTTGTACAATGTGAGTCTATATTTAAAGAGATGTTTTGCAATGCTTATGCTTTTTCATGGAATGACACTAAAATATTTTCTTTAATCCCTCCTGTGAATCCAAATAAAAGTAATTCCTATTGCAAGATAACCTTTTTTTTGTTGTTCTTTACTTTTTTAAAAAACGAGCAGCAACACCAGAACCTGGCGAGGATCCTAGAGTTACAAGGGCCAAGTATTTTATTAGAGATGAATTTCTTGTAAGTAGACTCTCTTTACTGTTCCTGTTTTTATCAAACATGCCCTTGCTCCTGCTTGCTTTTACAGTCAGCTACTTTCAACATTTAGAGCTATTTAAACTTGTTTTGTTTGAGAAGCGTCTCGGTAGCTGCGCAAAGCAGAATTGCCATTTGAGACATATCGATGGACGTTTCTGAGATAATGTGATTGGAGTGACCAAGTGTTTTAACTTGGGGCGTCATAGGCAGTCCTCACTTACCAACCACCATTGGGAGCAACAACTCCAGGGCTTGGGTTGTTAAACAAAAAATAAATAAATAAATCATGTGACAGTGTCAAAGGTATGACATCACTGTGCTTCCATCATTAAGTGAATCCCTGCATTTGTAAAACAGAGGCATTGTGTGACTGCAACTTGCAATTTCACTTACAGAATAACTGTGTTGGAAGGGACCTTGGAGGTCTTCTAGTGCAACCCTCTACTCAGGCAGGAAACACTGTAGACCATTTCAGACAAATGGTTGTCCAATTTGTTCAGAAGAGAAGAGAAGAGAAATATAGAATAGAATAGAAATATAGAATAGAGAGAGAGAGAAATATGGAGTATAGAAATAGAGATAGAGAGAAGAGAAATATAGAATAGAATAGAAATATAGAATAGAGGAGAAGAGAAGAGAAGAGAAATATAGAATAGAAATATAGAGTAGAGTAGAAGAGAAGAGAAGAGAAATCTACTTCCCAAATCCCAAATCTACTTGCCTTCCGCAAAGCCATTAAGACCTGGCTTTGTTGGAGGGCATGGTATTGAGATCTTGAGATTTTGTTTTTTCCCCGTGTATGGTTTGGATTGGTATGAATGAGTTTCTTGTTTTTATATTGTATAGAAATTGTTTTTATCCTTTTTGGCCTCGAGTTCCCCTTTGGGGAAGTGAGGCGGATAAATAAATAAATAAATAAAAATAAATAAATATAAAATAGAATAGAATAGAATAGAATAGAATAGAATAGAATAGAAATGTAGAGGAGAGGAGAAGAGAATAGAAATATAGAATAGAAAGAAATATAGAATAGAACAGAAATGGAGAGAAGAGGAGAGTAGAACAGAAATTGAATATGAAACAGAATAGAATAGAATTCTTTATTGGCCAAGTGTGGTTGGACACACAAGGAATTGCCTTTGGTGTACATAAAAAGGGTTCATTAAAAACCTCAGCATTCTCCCTTGATTCTGCTTGTTGGAGGCCAGTTGTGAAACTTGCAAACGGTGATCAGGTGATTATAGGATGCTGTGATGGCCGTAAATGTGAGGACAAGTCACAAAGCTGCTTGTTTTCCAACCACTGTGACTTCAAACAGTTGCTAAACAAGGCAATTGGTAAGTGAGGACACCCTCTACAAATAGTCTTATGACTTACAACCACAGTTGAGCCCAAAATTTCTGTTGCTAAGCAAGACAACTGTTAAGTGAGATTTTCCTCATTTTCTGACTTTTCTTGCCACAATTGTTAAGTGAATCACTATGGTGGTTAAGTTAGTAACATGATTGTAAAGTGAATCTGGCTTCCCCATTGGCTTTGCTTGTCAGAAAGTCGCAAAGGGTGATCACATGACCTTGGGACATTGCAACAGTCTTAAATAGGAGTCAGTTGCCAAGTGTCTGAATTTTGATCATGTGACTATGGGGATGCGTGGTAACTTCAAACAGTCACTAAATGAACTGTTGTAAGTCAAGGACTTCCTGTACAGCCTTTTCACTTTGGTTGTTCCATCACAGCTTCATGAAATGTAGTAGTGCTTCATTAGCATTGAATCATCACCTTAACAATCATCATCATTTAATGACCCCATAATCCCTTGCGGGTTGGAGTCTGGGGAACTGAATGGAGCTAGCAGAGCGTTTAATGGCCAGATGCCCTTCCTATTGCCAACGTGGAGTTTTGTTCAGCAGATATATTCTCATTGTGCCCAGAGAGAGAAATATCTGCCTCTACCTAGAATCGAACTCACAGCCTCCTGATTGTGAGGCAAGAGTTCTACCCCTAGGCCACCGCACCATTCTTAACCACCACTTTAACAATACTGTTTTTAATCTTTTTTTAATCATAGATTCAGAAGAGCATGGATTTGAACAAGTATAATTTGCATCTACCTAGTTAGCAGCAATTTAGCCCACAAAACCATGTATTTTTAAAACTGAATTCTCCATTCAATTTGCTGGCTGATTTTTCCAGAGGATTTGTATTCAATCTGTATTTGTCAGGACATACCAGATTCTTAGAACTTAGGGGAAAGGAGTCTAGAGAAGGGGAAGGGAGGGGAGGAAATGGATGATGTGCTAGAAAAACTGACGTGACTTTCCTATCCGCTGCTCTTCCAGAGAATCAGCACAGCCAGTGGAGATGGACGGCATTACTGCTACCCTCACTTCACCTGCGCCGTAGATACCGAAAACATTCGGAGAGTTTTCAATGACTGTCGGGACATTATTCAAAGGATGCATCTTCGCCAATATGAGTTGTTGTGATGGAGCGCACTTTTTCCTCATGTTTTGGACTCCTTGTTCCTTACTAAAAAGAAAACAAAAAACAAAAAACTGGCCCACATAGGGTGGAAGAGAACTGTTGCAGTCTCTCTCTCTGATTTGCATCCCTCAGTCTTTTTTCCTTGCTGGACAAAGAGCAGCCTTTCTGTCTCATTTCACTCCCTTGGAACGGTCGGAAATAGTCCCCGAAAAAGAAAAAAAAGGCTATTTCTGCGGTCAGGGTGAGGTTTCTTCTTTAAACACGGCCCTTAACGAAACAAAACCCAAACAGTGCAAAACAAAAGAATTAACGCCGAAAGGTGAAGCACCTGAGAGGATTTGGGATTTCAATTAAATATTTAAAAGCAGACAAAAACACACACCAAAAAGAGAGAGAGAGAGGAGGGGGAACTTTAGATAATCATTACTGTTGTGGGCATGATCATTTATCCCATGATTTCAACTCTGTATCCATTCACTGCGTCCAACTAAGGAAGGTGCCAAGTTCTAAGGGCAGCCACTTCGGTTTGGGTTTTTTTGCCTCTGAATGTGACTTGAGTGGAAATACTGACATTTCTGTGGCAAACCTAGACAGTAGAAAACCATCTGCTACCTTCAGAAAAGCGTTGCTGAACCTTGATGATCCTGATTATCAGGAACAGTGCAAAATGAACTGCATTATAGCCTGTGATTGCAGAAAGATTTAACCACACACTGTTTTCAGTTTGTCCACTGTCGATCCTATCTTTTTATTTTATATATATATATATATATATAAAATCTTTATATATATATAAAATCTTTTTCTCCTGTTCCCCTGTCTTTCCCCTTCTTCTATTTCCTCTTATCCTCCTTCCATGCCTTCTTTTTTCCCCCACCCACCCCTAGTTTTTATTTTACTGCTGGATTATTATTCTTGTACAGACTGTAAAATGTATTATTTTGTACAACTTTATTGAAAAAAAAAATAACTTGTAGAAGATCTTTGTGCCTTGATTATGGCTGTACCTGTGCAATGAGCTAAGATGTAAGTATGTTTGATTGCGCTGTACAGCTTTGTCAAACCTTTCAGCAGCATTCGCTCAAGGTAGGGAAAAATTTATCTGTAGTTTAGGGATTTTTTTTTTCTGGTTTATAAAAGGAGGAAAAAAATACTGTTTAGTATATTAAAAAGAAAGTACAAATCGTGCAAACTTAACCACTTTAAAAGTGAGTTCTACAACAAGCGAGCAGATGTTTCAGCATCATGCTTTTTAATTTTTAGCTTTAATTCATTTAAATCTCTATCCAAATGCAAAACATGGCTTGTTTCTACATAAACCAAATTTTGCTACAAATTATCAATGTTAGTCTTTGTCATTCATAGTATTTTTTTTGTGCAAAAAGATAAAAACAGAATAAAAAAAGAATCTTAATATTATAGGCACTGCATAGGCCTAGAGGCTGTCTTCATGCTGGGTCTAACTAAGACTTTTCCACCCAACGCTAACTCCTCTAACAGGCATAATGATAAAATGTACCTTGCCCCTAGATCTGGTCACTGAATTTCAGTTTCAAATGACATTTTACTTCTCTTTTAATAAAGAGATAACTTAAAACATTGTTTTATATATTAACTATATAAGTAGCTTAAAGTGGAGACGTGTGGATTTTTTTTCTTAAACTTGAATAATTTATGCAAATTATATGCTTAGGACAACATGTGGTACAGTTTTTAAAAAAAGCAAAAATCACTGTAGCAATAAGACAGCATGTAATTTTAGTAACTATTACACTGCTTTATATTTTATACTTAGATGTTTCATGTCTTTGTGAGCATATTACTTTTTCATGTGTCTAAATCTACCTGTACAAATTTGTACAAAGTCTAAAATTACAGCTATAATAACACGTCTAGAACAGTGTTATCCTACTTTCCTCAAGCCCACTTCTTGACCCCTGAAGTAGGGGAACCTGGGTCTTAATACAGCAATTATTTTTTTAAATTGCCTTTTACACACGTGCTTCTATTTTCGCAGGGCATCACCTAAGCTTCCCTGTTAGGAGGGCATCCCTTTCAGAAACTGTCTTGTGTCCCCAATTTCTGCTGGTGGCAGGAAGACTTTGTGATATCCAAGGACTCTACATATTCCAGGTTTTTCACATGGGCAATTGGAAAAAATTGAGAAAATGCATTCCCTATCAGTTTTCACTTTTAATAGACACGAAATGGTGGTGATCATTCCGTTTTTAGTTGATTGGCACCATTAACCAATACAAGGATATATTTCTCCCTGGTAGAATAGGAACAAGTTCAACGTCTTTTAGGGGGGAAAATCCTTCTTGGTGTTGGCCCTCCATGCATAAATTTGGGGTAATGGGGCAATCAAGGGGAAGGAGCACATCTTTTCCTGAGTTTTCCTTTCTAGTTTCTGCTACTGCAGTATCCAAGATCAACGAACCACATCAGATTTTAAGAGACAGCGCCTACCTCCTTGGGTATAGGAGCTGAAGCTGTTGAACAGTTGGCAACAAATAGTTGACTGTGTATCTGCCCCAAGGCCTTTGCATCTCAGCCTGTGTCTGTCTGCTATTAAGTGGAGTTAAAAGATCAGACTGTAATTGTAAAACTCTTTGAAGAGGTACTGCCTTGTGAGCATTAGGAATCAGGGGCAAGGTCTGACCCAGAAATTCATTTTTAGTTGGTGCCTGCTGGGGTTCGGGGGGAAAAGAAAGAAAACCTATACACCAGCATTTTTCAACTTCGGCAACTTTAAGCTGTGTGGACTTCAGCTCCCAGAATTCCTCAACCAGTTGGCTGAGGAATTATGGGAGTTGAAGTCCACACAGCTTAAAAGTTGCCAAAGTTGAGAAACACTGGTATATGTATGTAAATGCACTCTCAGACACATATACACGGACTATGAAATGTGAGCCTTAATTATTATTATTTTTTAAACAAAAGCCAAAACTTGTTAAGTTTAGTGCCAAAATTATTTTATTATCTCTAAATCCTAGGGAAGGGAAGAAGATGAATAATAATTAAATGAAGTATTTACAAGGAATGTAATGTGTGATCTAGGAAAAACAAAATATTGCCTCATCTTTAAAAGTAAGGACTTTGGGTGAATAGATAAAAGTTTATATGATAAAGTATATCTGCGTGTGTGCATATGCACACTTACACACATCCCATTAAAATATACTTCCTATGGAGCTTATATGAATGGAAACATTTGACAGATTTTTTAAAAAAAAGTTGGATTGGAGGGAGCAGTTTGGTTTGCACATGTCTAGAAAGAAAACAAGTGTGTATGTGTGTGTGTGTCTTTCTGCCTCTGTTAGCACGTCTCTTGAGTTTGTGCAATTTGGTGGCCTGGTTAACCGCAAGTCTTATTTTTAACATTTTTCTTGTTTTGTTTTTCTTTTCAATACAAAAATCCCATAAAGCTTCAGTGCTTGCTATTTAGTTCTGTGTTTTCTTCTGTCTCTAATTTAATTGCCTTAACTTTGGAGTTAGTTGGACTATTTTCATCTAATCCTCATCTTTTCCTTCAATTTCAATTTCCTATTTATTTATTTGAACTTTTGGTTCAGGTAAATTACCATGACTGGGGAGAAAACTGGTTTTCACAGGTCCAGGAATGTCTGGTTTTTAACAGCCAAGGTATTTTCTAAGTATTTGTCCCCATCCTAAAATGCACGATGCCCCATAGCACTACCTTGTAAAACTAACATGGATTTTTAGGGTTACATGCATCATCATAACTATCAGAGTGTGACTTTATTACCAATAACAGTGCTATTATGAAAATATTTCTTCCCAGCTACATTACTGCAATGATTCCAACATATGTAGGATTCCCCTGGTTTTTGGTTTTTTTCCCCAAGCTCTTTGGATGAATTTAGGCTGCTGCTGTTTCATGTTTTGCAAGTGTGTAAATCAAGTGAATTTAAAACATAACATGCCATGCTACTCCCCTACAACATTGACTGACTATTTGACATATTTTGTACAAAAAATAAAAATAAAATTGTAGAGATATTTTCAAAACGGATCTTTGTAACAAATGGATGTTAAAATACTGCACACTTCCAAGAGTGGAACTGTACTTTTTCTCAAGTTCTTTTTATACTAAGATAAATGTCCTGGGAATGGAAGAAAGGTTTGTAGAAGTCACCCAGTTCATAACACAAAACTTTGTAGAAGTCACCCAGTTCATAATGAATAAGCCAGAATCATACAGGTAGTCCTTGACTTCTAACAGTTTGTTTAGTGACTGTTCAAAGTTACAATGGAGAGCTGAAAAAAATTGATCTATGACCATTGTAGCATCCCCATGGTCATGTGATCAAAATTCAGACTCCTGGCAACCAATTCATATTTATAATGGCTGCAGTGTTTCAGGATCATGTGATCACTTTTCGGGACCTTCTGACAAGCAAATTCAATGAGGAAGCCAGATCCACTTTACAACACTGTTACTAACATAACAACTGCAGTGAGCCACTTAACAACTGGCAAGGGAAGTTGTATAAATGAGGCAAACTCAACAAATATTTCACTAAGCAACAAATTTTGGGCTCCACCGTGGTCATAAATCAAGGACTATTTGTACTTGGTAATAACCCTTTTTAATTCTCTCTCATCTCCAACATATTTTGCTATTCTGTCTCAGTAAAATAAATTTGCATGTATTTTGGAATGGCTTAAGACCAGATTGTGGAGAAGTGGCTCCTACATCTTAAGATTCATTAGAACTCACTGTTCTCTCTAGAGCAGTTCAAAAGACGCTACCCACTCAGTTATTCTGCCTATTTCATATTATTGTACCCAATTAGATTATGGAAAACCTATCGCAACATAATCCTTAATGAACTCTTAAAATTATTGAATACTCATATTGTGCAAAGCTTATTGATCTTTATAATGCAGTCAAATAAATCAAAAATTGCATTATCCCAACAATTAAACATGCAGTCATGGTATTACAATAAATTCCCCTGACCATTTTCAATCAACCAGAACATTTTCTTGAGAGTTCAGTAAAGATGGGAATAGTTCCTTAGACCAGCATGGATTAGACCTTGTTCGGTTTGCTGTAAAAATGCATACAGGTGAAACTTGAAAAATTAATATCGTGCAAAAGTTCATTTATTTCCATAATGCAACTTAAAAGGTGAAACTAATATATGAGATAGGCTCACTACATGCAAAGCAAGATAGGTCAAGCCGTGATTTGTCATAATTGTGATGATTATGACAGCTCATGAAAACCCCGTCCACAATCTCAGAAAATTAGAATATTGTGAAAAAGTGCAATATTCTAGGCTCAAAGTGTCCCACTCCAATCAGCTAATTAAGCCATAACACCTGCAAAGAGTTCCTGAGCCTTTAAATGGTGTCTCAGTCTTGTTCAGTAGGAATCACAATCATGGGAAAGACTGCTGACCTGACAGTTGTGCAGAAAACCATCATCAACACGCTCCATAAGGAGGGAAAGCCTCAAAAGGCAATTGCAAAAGAAGTTGGATGTTCCCAAAGTGCTGTATCAAAGCACATTAATAGAAAGTTATGTGGAAGGGAAAAGTGTGGAAGAAAAAGGTGCACAAGCAGCAGGGATGACCGCAGCCTGGAGAGGATTGTCAGGAAAAGGCCATTCAAAAGTGTTTGGGACTTTCACAAGGAGTGGGCTGAGGCTAGGGTCAGTGCATCAAGAGCCACCACACACAGATGGATCCTGGACATGGGCTTCAAATGTCGTCAGAAGCGTCTTACCTGGGCTAAAGAAAAACAGACCTGGTCTGTTGCTCAGTGGTCCAAAGTCCCCTTTTTTGATGAGAGCAACTTTTGCATCTCATTTGGAAACCAAGGACCCAGAGTCTGGAGGAAGAATGGAGAGGCACAGACTGCAAGATGCTTGAAGTCCAGTGTGAAGTTTCCAGTCTCTCTTGATTTGGGGAGCCATGTCATCTGCTGGTGTCGGTCCACTGTGCTTCATTAAGTCCAGGGTCAACGCAGCCGCCTACCAGGAGATTTTGGAGCACTTCATGTTTCCTTCCACAGACAAGCTTTATGGGGATGCTGACTTCATTTTCCAGCAGGACTTGGCACCTGCCCACACTGCCAAAAGCACCAAAATCTGATTCAATGACCGCGGAGTTACTGTGCTTGATTGGCCAGCAAACTCGCCTGACCTGAACCCCATAGAGAATCTATGGAGCATTGCCAAGAGAAAGATGAGAGACATGAGACCAAAAAATGCAGAAGAGCTGACGGCTGCTATTGAAGCATCCTGGTCTTCCATAACACCTCAGCAGTGCCACAGGCTGATAGCTTCCATGCCACGCCGCATTGAGGCAGTAATTGCTGCAAAAGGAGCCCAAACCAAGTACTGAGTACATATGCATGCTTATACTTTTCAGAGGTCCGATATTGTTCTATGTACAATCCTTGTTTTATTGATCGCATGTAATCTAATTTTCTGAGATTGTGGATTTGGGGTTTTCATGAGCTGTAAGCCATAATAATCACAATTGTGACAAATCATGGCTTGAACTATCTTGTTTTGCATGTAATGAGTCTATCTCTTACATTAGTTTCACCTTTTAAGTTGCATTACGGGAACTTTTGCACGATATTCTAATTTTTCAAGTTTCACCTGTAGAGTGAATGAAAAAAGTAACAGACTGGCTAGAATCTTGATTAGTGTTTCAAAGATAATTACCATGGAGTTACATACCATCAAAGTAATTGTGTGTTTCTGCATAAACTCTGTGAACCTGACTTGTATGACTTCAAAAACATTTTCCTTGCCAATTTTAAGGAGATAATGTATGATCTATGCTTTATTGCAAGAACCGTGATCTTACTGTATGAATATAATGCAGTTTCTGAAGATTTTAGGTTGTCTGGTGTTTCGGACAACTCATTGGAATCAAAGAATGAAAATTGGATTCTCACTATTTACTATGTTCCTTGGTGGTTCTAAAGAATTTTTAAAAAACCAGGGGAAAAACTAAAGCAACTAATTTGATTAAGAGCAAATCTCTTCAGACAACCAGTTTGCTAATGGGACATCATCATTGAATAGAACAGTGTTTCAACCTTGGAAGCTTGGAGATGGATGGACTTCAACTCCCAGAATTCCCTAGCCAGCATGGTTGGCTGGGGAATTCTGGGAGTTTGTGTCCACATATCTTCAAGCTGCCCCGGTTGAGAAATACTGGAATAGAACAATATTCTATTGACTTTTCCTCCCAAGGTAACTTTTCTCTTTGAAAATCTTGGAGATTCCTATTCTCTTGATGCTTGCCAAACTCATGCATAAATTGACCATACACTTCATTTGTTAGTATCCATGCCAGTTGGTACCTTGAAATAACAGATTACATTATATTTTGGTATTTTCATGAGCTAAATACTAGAACCAGATACTGTATTTGGTGCTGCATTGCTATCTATTTGAATAATGATGGTCTCTGCAATGCATACCAATAACTCCAGCATACTTCTTACCTTTCTGATATTGAGAATTCAGCAATAGACTTTGTTAGCTAAGTGTACAAATCACAATTCCACAGTGAAAAGCATACTTCACCAAGAAATAAGCTCTATTATTAATGTACAGAAATTTGGACTAATACTTTAAGGTGGCTTCCATTAAAAGAACAATCTATGTCCCTATGCTTGCATATCTATCTGCAGCCTTCGGCTTGAATTCTGCTGTTTACTACCTTGTCCAAACAAAGAGAGTATTAACTATGTATAAACCTTGAACTTAACCCTACAAAAAATATTTCAAGCAATTAGCAAAGCCTTTAATTGAAAGATCCAGGGAAGAACTTAGCAATGAATGTGTTGTGGAATAAGCAATTATTTAGATGTCAAACAATTGGAACTTTAACAATTTTTGAAATTTGGACATATTACTACACTGGATAATTGTTGGATAATCCAATATTTTAATTTCATAGTCCAACTATTGGCTTATATATTAGCCCACATTGTATCTAAGCAACCTCCATTATATTGACTGATGCTTTTTCAATACTCAAGTTGCCACTTCTACAGAATTCTGTATAGCAGCTCTCATAACATGTTGCTCTTCAGACTGAATTTTAAAAAAAAACTATGCATTTTTAACTTTCAAAAGGTGTTTAAAGAATTTAAAAAACACATGTACATCTTAGTAACATCAAATTAAGAGACATAATGAAATAAGCAAAAGCCAATGAACCACAACAAAAAGTATCAATGATTATGTGTAATTGGACATTACCTGAACAGAGTAACTCAACTAAGTTCAAAGGTGCATATCAAATAAAATAACATTAAATGAAATAGTATTTTCCCAAAATACGATTTGCTTATAATTGGATTTACTGAAGACAAGCTTCACAATCCCTGGTGTTATTTGTTTGCTTTTATAGGCTACCCTAGACAACAGGAATTATTAATTAGGTAATATTTATTTATTTATTTTATTGGACTAATAGAATGATTATGCACATTATTTTGACTTCATGGATATTTTGGCTCTTTATGTTAGCACAGTAACACAATAAGCATTTATTGAATGAAAAATATGGCTCAGAAAGTTTCATAGGCTTAATGCTACCTTAAAAATACATTGCATTCTAAATAAAGCTATATCATACTATTTTTAAACTGGATATTGTTTCAATATCCCAAATATCTTCCCAAACTTGAAAAGCTTATATATAATCTGTTATAGTATATAAAATATGGTTGTATTATGTAATTATCTTCATGGGGCTGCTCTTGAAAACTATTCGGAAGCTACAATCAGTCCGAAATGCAGTGGAGTATCCCTGGTGTTTAGTGAACTGCACAAGAGGCCAGTTGCCTTCTGGAGGCAATTCAAGATGCTGGTTATCATTTACAAAGCCCTAGAGTCTGCCTACTCCAAGGACCATCTGTCTCTGTATGTTTCCGCCCATCCAGTGAGGTCAGTTAAGAGCCACCCTATGCCAGGTCTCATCAATTAAACTTTGTGAGATCCGGGAAGTGTACCTTGTCAGTGATGGCTTTTCTGCAAATCATTAGCAGCCCCAGTTGCTATGGAGTTGGATGGCCTCAAAATTGGAATTAATAAATACATAAATACTTGTAGCCAACATATGCGGTGATAACCAATAATTTAGATGGTTTTAAAATGGAACTGAAGAAATGCATGAAGAACAAAAAGGCTGAGCTCCAGAATCCCTAGTTCTATCGTTGAAATGCCAGTTGCTGGAGGAAGAGAATAACTGCTGAAGATCCTCCTTTCCCTCTGTGCTTATGTTTCCCAAATGAAACTAGCTGGGCACCGTGCTGGATTAGACACCTCATCTAGCAGGACTCTTTTTGTGTTAACTCCTGCTAACACAAAAGGACAGGAAAGCATTCAGAAATCCACACATCTTTAAGCTGCTGAAGTTGAAAACACTGATTTAGGGCAAGGTGCTGCTATTTCAGAGACATTTGTTGTCCTAAAGTTCACTGTAACATTTTTGAAGGGATGCAGAATTTCCAAAAGACGTTGAACAAGCATGCTGAACCATTTTATCCCATCCTGAAGACACTTGGAGCAGCTTCCCCTAACCCGAAGCAGCCCAGGTGCGTTGCATTTCAGACCACTCCTTATGCTGGACTATGACCATAATAAAGATTGGATTGCAATCTTTATTATGGTCATAGACACAGCAACTCTCTACCATTATATATCAGTTGGGAAACATTTCCTAAGCAAAGAATTTCTTCCTCTGTTAAATTCCAGCTATAGAAACTTTTCTATGTAACCCTTTTTATATTAAAACACAGAAAAGCTGCATAACAGCTTTGATTTTGGTGGCTCAGGCTGTTAATTGCCTGCACTTAAGATCCAGCTGCCTACAACTGCTGTAGGCTCGAATCCCACCAGGCTCAAGGTTGACTCAGCCTTCCATCCTCTCGGGGTAGGTAAATTGAGGACCCAAGATTGTTGGGGGCAATTAGCTGACCTTGTAAAAATGCCGCTTAGTAATTAGCAGGCATATACAATGGAATGAAGGCTATTGCTGAACACACTGGGTTGCATCCCAAAAATTGTAAGCCGCCCTGAGTCTCTGGAGAACATATAAATGTAATTAAAATAAATAAATAAATAAATTTATGTAAACTCTGCAGGATTATATGGTTTTGATAGTTTTATCCCAAAATGGAAAATGGTATTTTAAGAAAAGATAGATTTTTTTTTTTATCAGGCAGTGTAAAAATTAAGGTGTGCTTTGAAAATACTAAGACAGCCTCCTCAAATCCAACATCCAGTTCCGAGTCATAGGAACTCTGCACATGGTCAGACATGTCCTTGTACATAGTGAAGGAAGCGTTGAAATGTTAATTCATCTTCCCCAACGAAAGTTGATGATATGCTGGCTGCAGGTTACCAGCATCAGATCGGACAAAAGCACCGTGGGAGATCTACATGCAGTTAACCCCCTTTGCAGCAATATTGAACGGGCGCACTGCTCCTTTAAAAACACTCTTTCTTTGTCATTCCGTCCCCTGCGGAGGCGGCCCCATTCTCTCCTGTCCACCAATCACCGCTTGCAGCACGCAAGTATCGAAGAGACACAGAAAGGCTAAGTTTCATTAACTTCAGGTTTCAAATGGGTTGCCTCTCTACATCGTAGGTTTGCCTGCGGGAATAAATCGATAAGCACGGCCGAACTCTAAGAGAATACCCGTATGTATCAACACAGCCAATTAGGAAGTAGGGGTCTTTGGTGCCGGAAATATTGTTGGAATAAACGGAAGCGCGCTCTCTTTGCTTTGAACCGCCTAACCGTCGAGAACCGCTTTTACCCAGAAATCTCTGCGGCGGCCTCTAGCTCTCATAGAGATAGATAAGTTAAGAGAGGGCTTCCTCTTTTGTCTGAGAATGTTGGGGCCTTTTAGGTTCCTACAGAGAAACATTTTTAGGAGCAACTTCGAATTGAATACAGAAATCCATTTTTTTTATAAAGCTAAAAGATTATGAAGCGACATATTTAGTAATCTGAAGAGATGTTCTTGATGTTTCTAATTCTGGTCTTCTTTCCTGTGAAATGCTGTGGAATAAATGTTTATCCTTATATCCTTATCTGACTTCAGAACTTTTAGAAAGCAGAAAGATTTGGGGAAGCTGCTTCAGTCTTGAGCCAACTCTCAAATTGCTACATATCATTTTGCTGAAAGAAATATCCTTCTGGGTTCAGTTCCAAGTGGGGAAAAAGACACTGGAAACATGGAGGCTGTTTGGAAGGTTTAATGGTGTACAGGACCATATGGCCTGGAGCTCCAGAGAAGGATGATCACATGCTTCAAGGTGAGAAGAGATCAAGAAAAAAAAAGACTGAGGTGCTGAGAGTGCCTGGGTTTTATACCCTCTGTTGGGATTTGAATTGAAGCTTGTATTCTAATTGGTTGTCAGACTCCCATGAGGGGCAACTCTGTAAGCTGTCCTGAGTTCCAGGCTTGGTTGAGCCTTGCTGGATGATTTATGCCCTTAAAAGGGCTTTTGGCAATTGCTATAGCTTTACCTGGAGATCTTTCTTATGTAAAGTATTCTGGCCCAGGCCTTAATGGCCCACCCATTAACAAAGGTGGGGATGAGATTAACAAAGGTGGGGGTTAGCTTCTACTTCTGAGGTGAGTTTCTGCTTCTGAGTTTCTACTCTTTTTAGAGGAAATATTCTGCCTTTTTAATATTTCTTAGGATATTTCAATTTTCTAGGAGAGGTGTGGGTGCTAACTTCCTACAATCCCTCTTTTTTTTTCCAAAACACATGAGAGTTTTGACAAAAGATTAAAAGGTGATCAGATCAGGGAGACTTGATGGGTGCTTTTAATTTTTTTGTGATGCAAAGGAAAGGCATTGAAAAAGAGGCAACAGAAAAGGATTCCTTCAGTGACTCCCAAAAGCTTTCAACCATGAAGGTCTAGCAGCCTGGGAAAACTTCTGATTTTTTTTCTTTTGCTGTATCCAATTTTTCATGCCAATTAATTTTCAGATGTTTTGATGTACTTTTTGTGAGCTTACAGTCAGGTTTTAAGCACAAGCCTCTACATTCTTCACAACCTTTAAATTACAGGCTGCCCATTTCCAAAGTTATGGTTACTGCCTGCCTAAGCTCTTAGCTTCCAGGGTTTGTGAGGCCAAATTGAGGTTAGCCAGTGTGCAATCCAGGCTATTTCGTATTTTTAAAGTTACACACAATGAGTCCTGGGACTTCTACTCATGAGACCACCAGTACAACATATCCTGCTTTACTGGGCAACTGGGCAGCATCATTTGTGAGTCACAGTCAGGACTTGGGGTTTGGAGATCTCTTTTCTGCTATCTCTTCAGGAATTGCCTGAAGGAGATGCCCTCTCCCCCATGGAATTAGCAGGGAGTTTTGCTTGGGCCTTAATGCCACAGAGCAGCAAAACAAAAAAATAGAACAAAAAACACAGCAGGAAAGGAGCAGCTAGCAGCTTTGTGTGGAGGTGGGTGAAAGGGGGTAACCTGTGTCTAATTCTGAATTGTCTGTCTGTGTATATGTGCCTGTGTATGCAGCTAGTTTTACAATACAGATAATACAAACATGCTGGACAATTTTCCCTCCCACCAGACAGAATTCCAAGGTGTTCAGAACTTGCTGGGCCAGCCACTCTCAAATACAATAGCTATATAACGAGAAACAAATCTTGCCAGTTTAGCAGACAGATGGCATAGGGAACAAAGTTCTTATAGAATCTGGTAGTCATAGATAGATAGATAGATAGATAGATAGATAGATAGATAGATAGATAGATAGATAGATAGATAGGATATTTTAAAAGCAGTCTTTCTCAAGCTGGTTGGCTGGGGGATTCTGGGAATTGAAGTCCATAACATCTTCCAGGGATAAGGTTGGGAAACACTGCTCTACAAGGAGCTATGAAGGTTTGTTGTTGTTGTTGTTTTTTTTTGCAAAATTGGCAATGAAAAGCTTTCCAGCTCTTTAGAGCAGAGGTCCACAAACTTGGCAACTTTAAGACTTGTGGACTTCAACTCCCAGAATTCTCCAGCCAGGATAGCTGGCTGGAGAATTCTGGAAGTTGAAGTCCACAAATTTTAAAGTTGCCAAGTTCGGAGACCTCTGCTTTAGAGCAAAGTGTCAGAATACTTCAGCTCGCGGAATTAGAGAGGAAGGACAGACATGGGGGCGAAGCAACTCGCATTTGGGGCGAGAGCGTTTGCTCCCCTCTCCGGGGATGGCTTAGTTCGCTGGCGGACCGCCTTCCCAAAAGCCCGGCTTCCCCTGGCAGCGCCCATTCTTCAGCGCCCCACGACGGAGGCTCCACGGGGCTCTCAGCGTGCCGTGGGAGGCGCGCCTCTACCCTTTTCGCATCTCTGCGGCCGTGCCGCTGCCGGAGCGGGAGGCCAGCGGAGCCCATGGAGGAGCCAGAGTATTTCGCGGCCGGCACGGCGGAGTGGGGCGACGACACCGACGGAGGAGCGGTGAGCGAGGCGCGGCCGAGCGGGAGGTGGGGAGGGGGAACGGAAAGGCTCCGAGGCTCCGCGTCCAACCCGGGAAGCCGTCGCGGGGTCGCTCTTGCCGGGCTGCGGGATGGGCAGAAGCGGCGGCCGGATCGGAGGGAGGGAGAGACCGGCAGGTTTTATCAGAGACCCCCGGCAAGCACGCGACCTCTTGTGATATCTAGCAGCCACCGATGCTATATGCAAAAAAACAACACACATTTTGTTGCAAAAAATCTGTGCAAGGGACATGTTTCTCGCGCTTCCTTGCAAATGCAGCCTTGGAATATATTTTATATGTCTATACATGCATACACAAACACACACGTATACCATATATTTTGCTTATGTGCGTGAAGCTTATTTCCCATACGTATAGCATATTGTATAGCATATAGCATAATGTTTTGCATATTGTGCACACATTCGCCTGCAAACACGCGTATTATATCTGTACTTGTGTGTGTGCATTCTTGCAACAAAACACACACGTTGATTTTTTTTCCAGCAGCGAAACCAATGGGAAAAGCTGGATTTGTTTTGAACAATCGTGTGATTCAGTTAACTGGGCGATTTGCCCAGTCCTAGCGATAAAAAAATTGATCATGACTCACTTAACGACCATCTTGTTTTAACAACCGAAACTCTGGCCCCAGTTGCACTGGTAAGGCAAGGGCAATCAGCAGTGTTCTAAGGCCGCTTTTGTCACACAAAGCCACCCCCTTTTTTCACTGAAGCCTTCTTCTTTAGGAATTATAATTATAACAGAACCCAAACTGAAGTGGGTGTCCAGAGTCAACTTCCCAAGGAGGTCTTTAAGTTTGTCTTTGTGTCTCAGAAAGTGGCAGCATGAAAATATAGTTGGTTGATCTTGGGAGGGAAAAAACAAAAACAAAGCAGGCCATATCTGGTTGAATGAGAAACAACTAGAAAATCCCAGCAATATTGTTTGGACTGAGAAATTAAAAGAACAGCAAACCCCTTTTGTTGATCAAGAAAACTGCTTCCCAGTGACCACATAATCACAGAGTTGGCTTCTTTTTGTAAGCCAAGGAAAAACATTTTAAAACACTGCAGACTTTCTTCTACAATTCCTGCCTGGGGGGCTCCAATGAATCATTGTAAGTGAGCCTTATTTTGGCCAGGCTGTTGCAATGTGTCCTCTGAAAGTGTCCAGAAACAGATACATCAAAGTGTAGCATTTTTTTAAAAAAGGCATTCATTTCAGATTTTGGTCCTGTGTAAATTCACTGAAATCCGAATACCACTCCGAGGTTCAGAAGGGATAGCCCTAAGCAAACAATAAATAGGGTACGAGGTTTGATTTGGATGGCCGCATGACCACATTTTATGACACTTTTGCCAAAACTTTGTGTGGCAAATTTTACATTGGGTTTTTGTCAAAGCCATCTCATAGCAAACAATTGGTTCATGTAATGACTATGGCATTCGTTTAACTGCTTCCACCAAAAAAAGGTCATAAAATTGGATTAGTCACATGGGTGACTCATTTTATCATGACTTATGACCGAAACGGACAGGCTCTACTGCGGTTAGGAGTCAACCTCTACTGTTTCGGCCATTTTGACTTCTTACAATCCCACCATAGCATGGGGATAGGCAGCCTTTGATAGGTCGTTGATTTAGACTTGTCCACAACTACACATAGATGCTGATGCATATCTGTCTGGCAAAAGAGTTGATGGATATGTAAATGTAGGTTGTAGATGGTTGCAGATTGACTGATGCGCACACTTCCCAAATCTCAACTAAATGTTATGGTGAGATGAGTATCCTGCATGCTGATTGGTTGATCCGACTTCCTTTTGCTGCTTTCTTCTGAGCGCCCCCTTAAATCTGCAGATTTAAGTGAGCCAAATGTATTGCATAGTTGAGAAGGTTGGCATTTCAATTCCTCCCCAATAATTTCAGCAGCCTAGCAAGGACAGAGTGCTGGAAATCCCAAAGCTAAAACTTGAGACTACAAGTTGCCCTCATCTACCATGACTTGAGGCATCCTAAGATACAGAAATCTGGCTGCCATTAGCATATTTCTTTAAGACTCTGGAACCCCAGTTATGAAATAGATTCATGCTTAGGCTAATGTTGTCTGTTGCCACACAAAATAAATCCAGAGTGGTGGTAAAAATAATGTTGACAATTTTAACTTCCAACCAGCAGGATGATGAATATGGAGGAGAAGATGATGCTGAGGTTCAACAGGAATGCCTTCACAAATTTTCCACCCGAGATTACATCATGGAGCCCTCCATTTTTAATACTTTAAAGCGGTAAGTGCATATCAATTCAGGCATTGTGGTTGGAAAGGGGGATTGTGGGTACAATAACTGGCTGAGGAAGTAGTTCTTCTGCCTTGAGATCTGATATCTCTGATTTTCTGGGACAGTGTTTCCTTGGAGCTTTAAGATGAGTAGACCAACTCCCAGTTTGCTGGCTGGGGAATTCTGGGAGTTGAAGTACACAAATTTTAAAGCTGCCAGGGTTAAGAAATGCTGCTCTAGAAATTTCTTAAATGAGGATTCTGCATCCTTTCACAGGTACTTCCAAGCAGGTGGTTCTCCAGAGAATGTGATTCAGCTCTTGTCGGAGAATTACACCGCTGTGGCTCAGACAGTGAATCTTTTGGCTGAATGGCTTATTCAAACAGGTAATTTGCTTTGGGGCTGCAGCTATTTTTTCCACTTAAGACCCCACAGTCGAAAAATACAAACCAATCAGTTATAGCATACCTCAAATGATAAAACATGAGATCAACACATATATTTTCAGTTTTGGCTTTGTATCAGACACTCTAGAAATATTTGTCTGTTCTTTGAGTCCTGTTTAGTGCAGCAACTACCCATCTCTATGATACAAAATTGTCTGTATATGAATGAGTACAGATAGTCCTTGACTTACAACCATTCATTTAGTGATTGTTCAAAGTTACAACAGCACTAAAAAAAGGGAGTTACAGCCAGTTCTCACACTTACCCATCCCTTTGGTCATGTGATCAAAATTCATGTACTTGGCAACAGGCATGTACTTATGACAGTTGCACTGTCCCAGGATCATGGGTTCACCATTGGTGACTTTCTCAGCCAGCTTCTGACAAGCAAAGTCAATGGGGAAAGCCCAATTCACTTAATGACCACATGATTAACTTAACAACTACAGTGATGTGCTTAACAACCATGGCAAAAAAAGTCATAAAATGAGGTACGACTCACTTAACAACTGCATTGCTTAGCAACATTAATGTTGGGCTCCATTGTGGTCATATGTCATGGACTACCTGTACCTAACATTTGAATATGTGCTACAAAGATCATGTTAGAATTAGTGGTGCCGAGTCAAATTATTTTGAGAATCAACATATTCTAAAGCTGACTCCAAGTGAATTTCATTGAAGGACTATGCTTTTTTGCACCAAAGAATATTGTGAGAATTTTGAAGGTTTTGCTGTATGAAATCTGTAGTGAGTCTCTTTTACTGCAGGCGCTGAGCCCATTCACGTGCAGGAAACCGTGGAAAACCACTTAAAAAGTTTGCTGATTAAACACTTTGATCCACGTAAAGCGGATTCCATTTTCACAGAGGAGGGAGAGGTAATTTGAAAAGCTTTATTCTGCCAAGTGGCGTAACAGCACAGTCTCTTTCTCTCAAGTTTAGAAAAGAACATAACTGGAAACTCAGAAACTTTTGCTGTGTTTTTTAAAATTACATTTATATGCCGCCCTTCTCCAAAGACTCAGGGTGGCTTACAATTTTGGGGATACAACCCAATGCGCTCAGCAATAGCCTTCATTCCATTGTATATGCCTGCTTATTACTAAGCGGCATTTTTACAAAGTCAGCTTATTGCTCCCAACAATCTTGGGTCCTCAATTTACCTACCCCGAGAGGATGGAAGGCTGAGTCAACCTTGAGCCTGGTGGGATTCGAGCCTGCAGTAATTGCAGGCAGCTGGAACTTAAGTGCTAGGCATTTAACAGCCTGCATCACCAAAGCTCTTTTGAGAACACCGTGTTCTCAAAACACACAGATTTCTCATTTATTTAACTGTTGTTTTATCTTTCAAAACAGAGATTGTTTCCCAGGACAAAAACATTTCAAATTTACATTTAAATTAAAAATAGCAACTAAAAATACCAAGAAGCAAATGTGATGAGTTTTAAGTAGCAAAAAAGTAAAACAGCAGAAATAAGATGAAATATACTGAGTTCTGGTTGTTTTCTGAGCTGTTCAAAGTGATACATTCCTGTCCATGGGGTAAAACTGACAGTGAACCTGTATAGCCCCATCCTTTCAAGGCAAGCAGAAACCCACCCACCCGCTTCCAAAGAAAATAAAAAAGAATAATGCGAGCAGCTTTCTCAGACTTTCCCATGTCGTGCTTTTGCATACAGTTGAATAGAAATGCCTCGGCCTTTTTTGTGAGCTGGCAAACCTTGGAAGCTGTTGCATTCAGTACCTTACTAGTCTGGTTCTTATAGAAAAGATATACACATTGCCACTTGCACCTTATCTGCGTCTTTTTCCTTATGTGCAAGTTATCTTCAGACCACATGCTTAATCTGCTCTCTGAAATAATCCATGTTTGGGCTTCGCACAGTACTTTGAACCACGTACTCACCAAGTGGGCTGAGTTTTGCTGAGTCACAGGTGTCCTTGGGAGGGCAAGTGAATGACACCCTATGTACCTAAGCCATCAAAAAAAGTAACCAGGTTTAAAATTCACCACGCTTAGTATACTGTGTGACTGTATCTGCTTGGGTCTTGATCAAGACATGGCAGCGTGTCACCTGACATGGCCATAGATGGTTTGTAAATACTCTGTAAAGTGAGTAGTAAAGAGTTCTTGAGAGAGGAAGCACTTGGGTCAATTTTGTGTTTTTCTTTGGACACTTTTAAAGCTATTCTAAAAGCAGGGGTTGGCTTTCTTGACCGCCCAGTCCATATTGGTCTGTTGTTCTGGCTTTTGACAGACTCCAGCCTGGCTCGAGCAAATGATAGCACACACAACATGGCGAGACCTCTTTTACAAGCTGGCTGAAGCCCATCCAGATTGTCTCATGCTGAACTTCACCGTTAAGGTAAATACAGTTCTTTAATTCAACTAGCAAGCTTGTCAGCTCTCTCCTGTTTTTTCACGCAAATTTCTAAGTAGATTGGGGAGGCTAACATATTAGGACGCCTGTTGCATAGTTGGTCTTTTGGGCATTATATTGCCATGTTTATGGTTGAATAAGATGCACACAAGATTGCCACGTGGGATGTGAGCTTCTCTATTGTCATAGTGCAAGAAGTTCTGCATGCATTCATCCATATATATAAAGATTGTACAAATTCCTAGGAGCCAAACTGTTTCTAGTTTCCCATATATAATATTTGATCTGAAGTATGACTTCTGTGGAGTTGGTGGCAGGATCTAGCCAACCATGGCTGTAAAGCAGAGTTGGACTGCCAAGAAACTTGTTGAGACTGACTTATACTCAAGTTGAATGTGTCTTTATTTCCTCCTCCTCCTAATTATTCTCATTCTACTAATTCTAATTCTTATAATCCTCCTCCTCCTCCTCCTGCTGAACTAGGAAGAAATTAAATTTTCAAGTGTTTTATTTCTTGATTTTCATCCCCTGGCCTAGGTGCTGAAGTGCTCTCGTTTCCCCTTAAGTCCTAGTCCACATATTGAATTAAATAAAATGGTATTTGCGATAATGAGGAATGAATCCTCTTGGGTTGCAAAACTGCTACCATCTCAGTTGGAAATCCTCTGGTTGGTTGCAGCTTATCTCCGATGCTGGATACCAAGGGGAGATCACCAGCGTATCTACAGCTTGCCAGCAGTTGGAAGTTTTTTCTCGTGTACTGCGGACATCTCTGGCTACTATCTTAGATGGTGGAGAAGAAAATCTGGAGAAAAATCTACCAGAGTTTGCTGTGAGTTTGCAGCCTTGTCTCCTCTTTGTGAATGTGTGTGTTTAAGGAAATGTCCAGTTCTTAAAAATACTTGCTGTGGAAAATGTGAAAGGAAATGGTAACATTCTAGGCCTGTGGCTAGATCTGTGTCCTATGATGTTATATCTAGTTCTGTCTTCTTATGCTTGATATTCTCACCTACAAGCCCTCTACTAAGTTTTGTACTGCATGGGATAGGGGTTTCCATAATTTTTCAGGTCCTGGGTTCTCATTTTTCTTTTTACTTCTAATCTCTCATGGAACTCCCATCAAGTTCTCATAGAATCCTAATATCATTATTTTTAATGGCACGAGGACCAAATCATTCAATATTCACACAGCTCTTCTATCAGTTAGTGGAAGGCATTGCAAGAATGAAGCATTTGATCACATTTCAAAGGAGGTCTGTAATTTTCTAGCCAGCAGGACTTATTCATTCCTCATGCTGGTGGGTGCCCATGTTCATGAAGCTCAGCCTCACCTCCAGCTTCTTCCTCCATCCCATAAGGCAAAGGGGAAATTTCTCAGGCCTGGGTTTCAATTTATCTTTTTTTCATGTCATTCATGTTGGACTTTATATTTGAAGGCAGAAGTTAAGGTATCAGTTGTATGATACCTTAGCTTCTGAAGTCCAGCAGAGGGACAGGTGAACTGTTAACTTCAAAGCTTTGGACATATCAAGGAAAGAAGAGAACTATGTAACTCTAAACAATGCTTTGTCTAAAGGAATATTTTTGCCTTTTGTTTTTACTACTTAAAAGATGGTCAATCTTCGGTGGCAATTATTATTGGTAGAAGGGGGAATGGAATGATAAGTAGATCAGTCTGTTCATCCTTTGGGCAAACCCAAGATTTTTAAAGGTTTTTTGGGGGGGCTGATATGAAATATTTAATATTTGGTTAACTATCTTTTTTTAAAGAACAATGTGAACTATTCAACGGCTTATGTTAAAGCTTTTATGGATTCCCACCTCAAACTGACTGGAAACCCTGGCAGATTTTCAGCACTGATAGTTCAAAGAAATTTAGGTTCTGAGCTGTTTTGTGGTGTTTGTGTTCTTCTATAACGGAAAACTATAACTACCCCTGATACTTCCATGTTTCTGAATGTTCTGTGACAATGTATTTGCAGAAAATGGTGTGCCATGGTGAGCACACGTATCTTTTTGCTCAAGCTATAATGTCCATATTGGCACAAGAAGAACAGGGGGGCTCTGCCGTGCGTAGAATCGCTCAAGAGGTCCAGCGATTTGCTCATGAGAAGTAAGATCTTGCTTCATTTCTTTTCCAATTTAATTTATGGCTCTCTTGGTTGCATGCCACAGGATAAAGGATGCCTGATTCAATTCTAAGCCTGATCCCCAAATTAAATTTTGCTTGAAAATGGCATCATTAATCCAAGATGTTATCCCAAACACAGCATGTCATCAGAACAACATCAAGTGCACCATGATATCAATATGGCAAATGTCACAGAGTGTGTACTTTCAAGGTGACATTTTTTGTACCTCTATGTACGCACTCATGCCTGGCAGATCATTAAGTGTACAACACACGTTAGAATTGGTAATTTAGAAATACAAATTTATAAAGCTTTTTCTGAGTTCTATATTCTTTACTATAAAACCTGCTTGTTCTAAATTGTCTTTTCTAATTGGGATTCTGTCCACGTTGTCCAGATATCTAGAACAGTGTTTCTCAACCCATGGCAACCTTAAGATGTGTATTCAACCCTCACAACACCCCCATCTAGTATGCATTGGCTGGAAAATTCTGGGAGTTGAAGTCCAAACATCTTAAAGTTGCCAAGTTTGAGAAACTGATCTAGAGAGAATCTGCTTAAGGTCTACAGGGAGGTAAGAGGGTGTAGACCAGAAGGCAAATCTTAATAGTGATCCCCCCACAAATTATAAAACCCACAGCCTTGAGAGGTCTATACCTACCTCCTTTTCTTAGGGACTTTTCAAAGAACACAGAAAACAATGCAGTTTTAGCAGGCTTTTGGCTTGGAAATTGTAGGCAATCATTTATTTGTTTCCGCAAAATTTAAACTCACATTATCCAGTCTCTTAGATTGGGTCAATACATAAAAATAGATGGATGGACAGACAGATGGATGGATGAACACAGGTTACATACTACATAAATCTAGTCTACCTAATGATGACAGTTGTGAGACCCAAAGCTCATGTGAGCAATTGAATCTCCTCTTTATTTTGTCCATGCAGCACCATTGATTCTGTTTGGCTCTTAATAAGTTTTAGGAGATAGCTCATTAGGTCTCCACTATGATTGGTGATCTGTTACCTCTTCTTTTGAAGCGTTCCTAAAGCAAGCTTGCTCTGTCTTTTGTTCTTGCTGGGTCTCTTGAAGAGGGCATGATGCAAGTCAGATCACCCTAGCGTTGGGCACTGCAGCTTCCTATCCCCGCGCCTGCCAAGCCCTTGGTGCCATGCTGTCGAAAGGAGCTCTGAACCCAGCAGACATCACAGTCCTCTTCAAGATGTTCACAAGCATGGATCCCCCTCCTGTAGAACTGGTTAGTAGCAGCCTTCCTTGGGGGGCATAAAACCCCTAGGCTTCTTCAAAGCTCCCCATCCTCACTCGTTAAGAAGCAAACGTGATTTAGATATGGTTCAGTGACGGTTTCAAAGTATATGGTAGCTCTCTCAGAGTAGAAATGTTCGTTTCTGAGGCTGGTTACTTTTTCTACTGGGTAGCAGGGAGAAATATCTTAAAAGAGTTTCTCAGTCTTAGCAACTTTTAAGATAGATGGACTTTAACTCCCAGAATTCCCTGGCGAACTCTGGTATACTATGCAAACCTGGGGAATTCTGGGAATTGAAGTGTACCGAACTCTTACAGTTGCCAATGTTGAGAAATGCTGATCTAAGGAATTATCATTGCCATTGTAATTTGAATTAGAGTCAAAGGAGATGTATGGGTTATCCTTGTTTCTGATCCAAGATGCAAGGTGAAATCTGCAGATGTCTTCCACTCTCTACTTTTCAAGTCAGGAGTGCAATTTTGCCCTGTTGTGCCAGAGCAGACAAGGTGGTTTTCTTTCCTTGATCCAACCCAGTGCTTCAAAGGATCTCTGGCTACCGTAGAGCATTGGCCATCCAGTTTTCTACACATCTTTTGGCCTTTTCCTTTCATATATTGACGCCCCGCTAGGGCATACATGCCTGTAATATTTGTGCATGGAAAGACAGCCTCCACCCTACTGGATTTTAGCAGGACCTTCTTCCCTGTGTTGTAGGTATTGAAAAATATGATCCCATACTTATCTGTTGGCCCTTATTTTATGGGACGTCCTCTTTATAAGACATCATTCCTGAAGAGCTTTATGAGCCTTTGTTGGCAAGGTTGACTCAGCCTCCCATCCTTCTGAGGTGGGTAAAATGAGGACCCAGATTGTTGGGGGCAAATATGCTGACTCTGTAAACTGCTTAGAGGGGGCTATAAAGCACTGTAAAGCGGTATATAAGTCTAAGTGCTATTGTATTGCTAATGGGGACCAACATTTATCTTCACCTTGTTTTGTAACAGGATAATGTTACCATGTTCTGTAGACACCTCATTCCTGTTGTATTTTGGATGCTTTGGGGCAGCATCCCCTTGGTAGCTCAGGCTGTTAAATGCCTGCTCTTAAGATCCAGCTGCCTACAATTATTGTGCTCAATCCCACCAGGCTGTTGACTCAGCCTTCCATCCTCTCAGGGTAGGTAAATTGAGGACCCAAGATTGTTGGGGGCAATTAGCTGACCTTGTAAAAATGCTTAGCATACATGGAATGAAGGCTATTGCTGAGCACATTGGGTTGTATCCAGAATTGTAAGTCACTGAGTCTATGCATATGTTGTAATTAAAAATAAAAATAAAATAAATAAAAAAGCTGTTGCCTCACAGTTATGACAGTTTGATGCAGGCTGGTCATGCTATCCCTTTGTGACCTTCTGACATAACTTAATGAAAAAATGTCTTAATCTTAGTTCCAAAATTCACCTTCTTGGAAATGGAAGTATTTTGAGATGTAATTGGTGCTTTTTTTTAAAAAAAAACTAATCTGGTTTTCCCTAAGCCAGTGTTATGTTTTTTTGTTTCATTTCTCTACAGATTAGAGTTCCCGCCTTTTTAGATCTCTTTATGCTGTCACTGTTTAAGCCAGGAGCAAAAATCAATCAGGACCATAAGCACAAATATATCCACATTTTGGCCTATGCAGCTAGCGTGGTGGAAACATGGAAAAAGGTAAACATTGGATGGCTGAATGATAGTTTAGAAGTAAATTGGTGATTTGGAACAGGATAATAATTAGATTATTTTATGTGCTTGCATTGTTTAGAATAAAACTGTATGCTTGGCTTCCAGGTTTACAGAAATAGCTTTCATTTTCTTTAACCGAAAGAGGTCTTTTGACTCAAGTAGTCTTAATTCTTTTTTTTCTTGTTCTTTTTCTACAAATGCAAAAAAGCTGAGTGGCAGGTGATCATGATAGATGTTTGGGATTTCAACAGGAATGAGAAACTGTGATTTCCCTATCCTTGATTTCCTAAACTACAATTCCCATCATTTTTACAACTAGGGCTGTTGGAAGGTGTACTTATGCTACAGATTCTGCATTCTTGTTTATGTGTGTATTTGTATGTGTCGAAGGGATTTTATGGAATTATGTCATTGGAAGGGACCTTAAGGGTCATCTAGTCCAACCTTTTGCTATGTCCAGGAAGACAATCCATGAGAGCTGGCTAGCCACCCTCTTCTTCTGAACCTTTGACGGAGAATCCACAATTTCCGTAGTCGGACTGTTCCACAAATCCTACCATCAGAAAGATTTTCCATAAATTGAAATGAAATCTGGGTTTTTGAGCTAGATCATAGGTAGTCCAATAAATAGATAACTTTGTTTAACAGTTACAAACAAGCGAAGTCAATTGGGGAAATCAGATTCACTTAATGACCACATGATTCACTTAACAATGCTGGCAGAAAGGTCATAAAAATAGCATGGCTCACTTAACCACTGCTTTGTTTAGCAACAGTGTCCCAATTGTGGTCGTAAGTGGAAAACTCTAGTATCAATGAGTCTTCTACTTACTCAGAAATATACACTTTTAAGAACAATTCATTAAACAGGGCTTTGTGCCAATTCAGGTTTCAACAAGAATGTTCTTGTGTCTCCTACACCTTATTTCAACATTTCTTAGAACAAGAGGGTGAGCATCAATAAAGATGAGCTCAAGTCAACTTCAAAAGCGGTTGAAACAGTTCACAATCTTTGCTGCAATGAAAACAAAGGCGCTTCTGAGCTTGTCGCAGAGCTGAGTACCCTTTATCAGTGCATCAGGTAAACCTCACCTTAAAACATGGTTTCTGTTTCTGTTGCATTAAACAGAATACTAAGGAAGTGTGCAATTTCTGCTTAAAATTAAATGGCTTTTAAATCTGTGTTTGTGGAGAGCAAACCTAAGAAATCTGCAGGGTCATCTGGGTAATTATTTCAGAGTCTTGTTGATCTGAGTTTACAATAAAGGACAATAATAAAGGGAGCAAGTTTCTTACCTTTAGTTTTGTAGAAGAAAATTGAGTGTGCAACTGGAATAATTCTTGAAAAGGCTGTGGAAGGAAGAGAACTAGGCCCGGCCTTTGACCAATTCTAAATTTGATTCTGGAAAACATTATATGCTTAGCAACTGAAAGATCTATACTGGGAATATGTCAGGCAGTAACTAATTGATTAATTAGTTGATGACTTAATTTCCCACAATGCCCCACAGTGGAGACATTTCCTGCTATCCGGTAAACCATGTTCTGGTCCTACAGTATTTCATCTTTTTCTAGTTGGTTTTTAAAGGCTGTTTTTGCACAACTTGACAGCCCTTGTCCCAAAGGTGCTTTGGGCAACCAGACTTTGTTTTTCCTTGAAGACATTTCACGTCTCATCCAAAAAACCTCCTCAGTTCTCATTGAACAGGCTTCTTCAGAACTGAAGAACCTTCTTGGGTGAGAAGCAAAACCTCTTCAAGGAAAAACAAAGAAAGTCCAGTTGCCTTTTGAAACAAAGTGTCTGGATTCTGGTGATTGCCCTCATTAAATCATGAGCCTCGAACCAAGCTTCAAAAGAAACCAAAAGATTTATTAGGAGTAACATGTCTGGCATTAACCTGTATGAAGCCAACTCTGGCATACGTAATTTACAGTCACCTGTGACCCTGTTTCCCCCCCTCTCCCCTGGGTGTCTCATAAATCAGATTCTCCAATGAAGCACATCTGCTGGATGTCATCAATCATGTTTCATGGGCAGAAGATCAAGTAGCTTAGGTACAATCTTTTATAAGATAAGTGTTGGAGTACTTCTGGTTTTAAACTGCCACCTTGCTCCTTCAGATCCCCGTTTATGGCAACTCTAAAACAGGCATAGGAATGCTTTACGAGTTGACACAAAGCACCTTTGGAAGAACCATGACCATCTCCATAGACTTGGTAACCCTTGCTTTACTCAGTAAGTCTGTGGTCCATCCAAAAATGTAACTATAATTTTATCTGACCTTCTGAAGAGAGCCAGTTTGGTCTGGTCATTAAGGTTCCAGTCTAGAAACTAAAAGACTGTGAATCCTAATCAGCCATAGGCATGAAAGCCAACTGGATGACTGGACCAATCACCAGGAGACTGTGAGTTCTAGTCCCATTTTAGGCATAAAAGCTGGCTGGGAGACCTTGGGCTAGTCATTCTCTCTCAGACCACGATATCAGGCTTGGGGAGCAAGCTGGTTAGTCAGTTTCTGTCACAACCAACATTCTGTTGATCCAGATAAAAAGCAGAAACTGCACCTGCACTAGGAAAACACTAGAAAAAAGAACTAGCTTTCTAAACACAGTTTTGAAGTTTAAGGAACGAGAAGAGTCCAGCCTCTTAACCTATCCTCCTTCCCACCCAGCAGGCTACAGACCTGTTAAAACCTGCTGAAATGCAGTTTATCTGGGTTCACACAGCACGGCCAGCCCCAACTCAACCACATTTTATCCCAGTATATGAATCAAGCGGCTTCTTTTGTAGGCTCTTGCTTTCTGTTTTCTCTTCCTCTAATTTTTCTGAGAGTTTTTCCTCTTTCAGGGGAATTGTTTAATATCATTTTGCATTTTATGGTTTTTGGAGTTAAATTGCCAGTTTTTAAACTGAACTTAAAAAAAATCTGATTGAAAAACTAATCTGATTGGAAATAAAAAATAATAGGGAACCTTCTGATAATTGTTCTGATAATGTCCAACAAATAGTAGATTAAAGATGATGTCATAGATATTGGGGGCATTTGCCTCAGTTTGATATGTCTTGCTCTGCTTCCTGCTGTCCTTAGATTTCCAGTTGTAGCCATGGGGGTATTGAAATGGGTTGACTGGACAGTGTCAGAACCCCGATATTTCCAGCTTCAGACAGATCACACTCCGGTACATTTGGCGCTGTTGGACGAGGTGAGGTTTTGAGCTGTGCTGAGTGACAAGTCAGCCTGGCTTTATCTTTATATATATGTTTGCCATGATAAGATTTTCTTGCTGTCCTTTGGAATGGTGTTTCCCCCAGGGACCTGGATGGCCCCAATCTTTTGGGCAATTTTGTAAGACTTTGAAGAGATGGGCATTCCCCCAAACGATGAGGCTGGGAGGCTAATTCTCTAACTGTTGGTGAATCAGTTTGTTTTACTGTCTATTGACCCTGGTGTATGCCGTAATCATTACTAATATTTTGGATCAGTTGAGTTACAACCATCTGTTTAGTAACTGTTCAAAGTTGCAAAGGACCTGCAAAAAGTGACTTACAACTGGTCATCGCACTTAGGATTGTCACAGCTTTACAACGGTCATGAGATCAAAATTTGGGCATTTGGCAACCGGCATGTATTTACAATGGTTGCGGCATCCCAGGATCATGTGATCACTATTTCCAGTTGAAGACAAGCGAAACCTTTTTCAGGCCACAGTTTTAAAAATAACTGGGGAAAACACTACAAGTGGAACTGCAAACTTTCGTTCCCTGTCTGTTAAATAAGTTCCATTTTTATTACATCAAGGGTTTCAGCTTGCAGGCTGTTCATGGAGGAAAATTATATCTGACTGCAAGAGCTTCATACCCTTTGAAAGGTTCTTTTTAAAAAAAACTTATAAGTAATCAGGTTTCACTGTCCTTGGTGGCTCAGGCTGTTAAATGCCTGCTCTTAAGATCCAGCTGTCTACAATTACTGTAGGCTCGAATCCCACCAGGCTCAAGGTTGACTCAGCCTTCCATCCTCTCGGGGTAGGTAAATTGAGGACCCAAGATTGTTGGGAGCAATAAGCTGACTTTGTAAAAATGCCGCTTAGTAATAAGCAGGCATATACAATGGAATGAAGGCTATTGCTGAGCGCACTGGGTTGTGCTCCAAAAATTGTAAGCCACCCAGAGTCTTCGGGGAAGGGCGGCATATAAATCTAATTTAAAAAAAAAAACTGCATGGAAAAAAAGAGATAAAAACTATTCTCTTTCACTCTGTGCTTTTAATTCACGGATAATTGTTTTCATACAATCTTTGCAAAAGATTTGTACACTAGATTATGCTAATATATTTCACAGTCTCATCCTCTGGCATAAATCTGATTAAGGACCAAATTTTTGTATTTTCCAGGGGTCATAAATCCCTAGTGGTCATCTACCTTGATTGGTAACATTTCTAAATTTGGGTTCACTGGCAATCGTATATATTCTATATTTTAAGTATTCAGGAGTTCTTAGTAAGGGTAGTCCCCAACTTACAGCAAGAACTGAGCCCAAAATTTATGTAGCTAAGTGAGATACTTCCTAAGTAAATTTTGACCTATTTTACAACCTTTCTTACCACAGTTGTTAAATGACTCACTGCATTTGTTAAGTTAGTAACACGGTTGCTAAGTGAATCTGGCTTTCCCATTGAATTTGCTTGTCAGGTTGCAAAAGATGATCACATGATCCCGGAACATTGTAACCATCATAAATATGAGCAGTTGCGAAGTTTTGATCATGTGACCTTGCTGATGCTGCAGTGGTCATAAGTGTGAAAAATGGTCATGTCACTTTTTTCAACACCATTGTAACTCCAAATGGTCATTAGACGAATGGTTGTAAGTCAAGCACTACCTGTATTCTACATTTTAAGGTTTGTGCCTTATCATAGTTGTCTCATAATCAAGGTTGACTAAGCCTTCCAGCCTTCTGAGGTGGGTAAAATGAGAACACAGATTCTTGGGGGCAAGATGCTGACTCTGTAAATGCTTTGAGAAGGCTGTAAAACACTGTGAAGTGGTATATAAATCTAAGCGCTATTGCTATTGTGCATTAATAGAAATGCAGATCGTACCTTTTGCTTTTTGCTCTGCAGATCAGCACCTGCCACCAACTGCTTCATCCTCTAGTCTTGCAGCTTCTGGTTAAACTGTTTGAGACTGAGCACTCTCAGCTTGATGTCATGGAACAGGTAATGACAACTCAAAAATATGGGATTCTTGACTGTTGAGACATCCTGAAGCTGATTAGCTGAAGAGCTGGGGTGGTGCAGTGGATAGAAGGCAGTATTGCGGACTAATTCTGCTGATTGCCAGAAGTTCTGAGTTTGATTTTCACTAGCTCAAAATTAACTCATCCTTCTGAGGTTGGTAAAATGAGAACCCAGATTGTTGGGGCCAGTATGCTGACTCTGTAAACCACTTAGAGAGAGCTGTAAAGCGCTATGAAGCAGTATATAAATCCAATTGCTATTATTTTATTAAATTGCTGAAGTAGTTGCCTGCTTGTAAAATTACTATTCCCAAGGAGAGAAAAGTGTTGGGAATCCTAGGGTTCATACTCCTGAAAGATCCATTACAGAATGGATCTGTAGAAAGAATTCAGAATTATTTTTATTTAATGTAAAAAAATGAAGTCAATCGTATTTGAAAGTCTATACTTAATGTAATTGGCTAGGAAAATTATCATGCATTAAAAAGCCTCTTTGTTCCCTGTATATTGATAAAGAAAGATGCATTCCTGAGTATTGTCTGCAGTTCAGTTAAATACGAAGATGCTTCAGAAGAAAACTCCATAAATTATATTTCAGTTGAATTTGCTGCTTATGCCCTTCTTTATGTAGTGTTTAAAGAGCCCCAGTCCAATATTGTAGGGAGTCAGAAGGGAGAAACTGCTCTTTGTTCTGTTCTGTTACTTTATTTTTCCATATTGTGATATTTTTCTAATAGAAAACTAATAAGACTTTTTCGAATAACCTTACTAGCAAAAAAAAAACCACTGCAGCTATTTTCTTTATAAGTAGAGGGCACTGTGACACAGACTTTTCTTGCTCCCTCTACTGATCAAATAAAAAACAGAATTTTTTTAATTTGGGGGAAAAGTCACCAGAATAGGTTGAGCCAAAATACCTAGCGGTGGTGGTGATGATTATTATTTATTTAGTATATGATGAGAACATGACAAAAGAAAAGTAAACATATAATAATAAACATATTGTAAACATATAATAATGATAACGATGCGATATGAATTCACTTGGGTGCTTTCATTGCCCCAAAGTAATCCCTCAATCAACTTCTTGATGGAAAGAATGGGTCTGATTGTTAAAGGGCTGCCAGGCTTATGTTACCCCTTAAAACTCCAAAATCGCTGTATTTAAAAATCCTGAAAAAACTTTACAAACATTTTGGTCCTGTGTGCAGTGTATTTGTTTCCATTTATGCCATAAACAGAGGAGAAAACTATTTTCTTATGGAGCCAAGAAAATAAATTCCATGATGTAGTTCTGGATAGATTTTAGTTTTTATTTTTCACCTCTGCTGATGTAAGCAGGCCAGAAATTGCATGAGAATAATATTTTCTCCGGTAATAATAGAAATCGCTATACAATTTCACGGACTTCTCTTTTCTCAGCTTGAGCTTAAGAAGACGCTTCTGGACAGAATGGTTCACTTATTGAGCCGTGGCTACGTCCTGCCAGTGGTGAGCTATATCCGGAAATGCTTGGAGAAGTTGGACACAGATATATCTCTGATCAGATATTTTGTGACCGAGGTCAGTAAATATTTGGTTAGAGTTTTAAAATGCTGTTCCGATGGATTGATTTGCACTGGTGTGGTGAAATGTAATCCAGATTCCCAGGAGGGAGGGGCTGCATCCCAGAGGACCAAGAGACAGTTGCGAAGTTTAGATATGTTTGGTTGGAAGGTTCTCAGAGTATATCTTTAATGATGCAAGCAGTTGCTTTAGTTTGGCAAGATTTCTGTTTATAAGTGAGGAACAATAAAGGAAAACTGCCTAAGAACAGGGGTGTCCAACCTTGGGAACTTTAAGACTTGTGAATTTCAACTCCCAGAATTCCCCAGTCAACCATGCTTGCTGGGGAATTCTGGGAGTTGAAATTACAGCTCTTAAAAGTTGCCAAGGTTGGACATCACTGTCTTAAAAGAATTTCAGACTGTCTTTCTTGGGTTTTGGTATTGCAATAACACTGCCACAAACTGCTTGTGATGTAATTGGTGCGCCCTGTGGGTTTGTTGTGATTCTTACATTTTTCCTCCCCCTTGGGGAATGGGGAGGAGGGTTGTTTTTTATTGTGAGTTTTTATTTTATTGTGAGAGTGAATGGGCAGCCATATAAATTCTCCAAATAAGTAAATCAAATGATTTCTGCAAGATGAACAACAGGATCCAGAAACCAAGAAACACAGTTAGAAAACTAAGAAACCCAGTGTTATGACCATTGTAAATTTTATTTACTATTTTGATTCTCCATTCACTATTCCTTTTTGAAATAATCTTCTTGCTTTCTTTTGTGTAGCAATTTATTTTCAAAATGTTTTAAAATAAAATTACTTCCCACCCACTCCCAAAAAAGCAACAACAACAACAATCACAGTGAAGCTCATAGTCTTTTGTGCTACCTGATTTCGTAGGTACTGGATGTGATTGCTCCTCCCTACACCTCTGACTTTGTGCAGCTTTTTCTTCCAATTTTGGAAAATGACAGCATTGCAGGAACCATTAAGACAGAAGGTGAACATGACCCAGTGACAGAGTTCATAGGTAAATCTTTCTGGCACTATTTTTATTTCAAGTTTGCAACATGTTTACACGCTTGAACGCATACACATCTCGAAGAATTTACCTCAAGAACCTCTGAGCAGAATCCCTCCTCAGATGCTTTTCAGCACCAAAAAGGTCAGATGTTTCTATGACTTTCATGTTTTTAGGGTGTTTAGACTGCACAAAACACATTTCCACAGTAAAAATAGGACAAGATGGGAGCCATGATGCTACAGTTGAACTCTGCATGCAATGCATATTAAAAAGGAAGGAGCTTCCATCAAACTTTCATGGTTTCCATCTTGATTTTTGATTGTGGATATGCCTGAAGACATGTAAGCATCTTGAATTAAGGCTGAGCTGGTAGGAAGAGAAGTGTGTTAGTTTATGGTCTTGAGGTACCATTTTTTAATAGTGTGGTCCTACCACCCCTGGGGATCCTCCAAGACTCTCAGGAATCCTGGAAATCAGAATCACTTGCCAGCTTACAATATTTTCTCATCAAGAGACACAATAGCAACTGTAAATGCATCCATTTTAATTTTGCGGTATTTATTATAGCTGCCCACTCTAGCAGATATTGGGATATATTATACTGTATGTGACTGTGGACAACTGGGGAATATTTTACAGGAATAGATTAAAGTGTTGAAGAATGCATGCAATCAGACCCTGCTTTCCACTTGAATCAAAAGATTTTGGCACATAAAATTCTGCTCCAAGTCAACTTGTCTTGTTTGTCTTCTTTAAAGCTCATTGCAAATCGAATTTCATCATGGTCAGCTGAAGAAAGGGAGAAACTCCACATCCAGAAGCCATTGGTGACCAGGCCCATTTTGTGTCGCATAAAGAAAATTCAAATGGTTTGCTGATAGTTTTCAGGTTAAGTAGGAACTCATGCGGGACAATTTTACTTGTGTAGAAAGCAATTACTGGCACAGATTGCATCAATACTTCAAACCTTGGTCCTCTTGAAGAACTCAAAAGATGGTGTAGTTTGCCTGCTCCACGTATATGACCCAGTGAAGTATGGTAGCCATGATATTCTTAAGAAATTCATTGTTTAGTATGTGACTGGTTACTTCTAGAAAGTAGAGCTGACATCTCTGTGTTCCAGTCAGTTTTGTAGACTGGAAAAGCAGTGTCATAATCTCTCAGATTTGCTCTCATTCTTGACAATCCTATAAACATCTGGTGAAAATATTTATCAGATATGCCCCATCTGAAAGCACCCTTTCTCAAACCTTCTACTTGGCCATCCTTACGTATGTTGGGTCTACAGAGCCCATCCTTTGGTAGATCCCCAGGCTGGATAAACCTTACAATGTCTTTATAACATTGTAGCTCATAAATCAACCATCACGGATGATTGTTGAGAAACAGACCTATACTTAGCATCTGTTGCATTCGAGTTCTGAATTTATTTTTAAAAAAAGAAAATAATTTGTGCATCACAAATATTTATGTTTGTGAGCCCTAGCAAAGAAATATAGGTAGTGTGTCAGGGTGTTCTTTTAGGAGAAAATATTAAAATATTGACCATTATCAGTAAGTTTCATTACTTTGACAGAAATACATATATTTGTTGTTACATTTCTCTCAATGCACAGCATATACAGTAATGTATAACTTTTTCAGATCTGTCTTCTTGCTACATATCAGATGAGTGAAAAGTATGATAGCCTGTAATTTTTAATAAATTTTCTTTTGGTTAAAAAATTGTGGAATGTAGTCTTCACTATTTCAATTTGCAAAGCAAACTGGGGAAAAATAACTGAAAAGATTCCGTATAGTTTTTAATAAGTTGGATAGAGAAATAGACATCAGTTTTCTTCATACTTATTGGCTGACAAAATGTTGAACTATAATGTTACTGAATTTACTGGGTCTTGTGAACCTAATCAAACAGAAATTATTAGTCATCCAGGTCATAATTGTCTCAGGGGTGTTTTTTTTCCAAAAGTCAACTGGACTGGACTTTTTCTTTTCCTTCAGGAAGAAGAAGAAGCTTCACTTTTCATCCAAGAAGTTTCATCTTTTTGGCTGGATGGTGGGGGCAGGGGATGGAAGGATTCATTCTGACCATTAGTCCTGCTTTGGGTATAAAAGCTGGCTGGATAATTGTGCCTGTCCCTCTCAACTCCAGGAAGATGAAATGCATGTGAGAAACCTCTCCAGAATAGAGTAGAAGAGGAATAGAAGAGGAATAGAGCTGGAAGGGACCTTGGAAGTCTTCTAGTCTCAACACCTTGCTCAGGCAGGAAGTCCTATACCATTTCACACAAATGGTTGTCCAATCTCTTCTTAAAAACTTCCAGTGTTGGAGAATTCACAACTTCTGGAGGCAGTTCTAGGTTGCTTCTCTCCTTGATTAGTTTCCATCCATTGCTTCTTGTCCCGCCCTCTACCCTTTGAGTAGAGTAGCCAGCTTTTAGGGAGGTCTCTAGTGTACCTTGGTGAGAGAAGCAAGTGCTCCATGCTCCTTGGGTGTTATAATTGTGCATGGAAATATTTGGCCAGAATTTGATTGCACTTACGGATATACCGTGTTTCCCTGAAAATAAGACCTACCCCGAAAGTAAGACCTAGCACTGTTTTCTAAACCTGCCCTAATATAAGACCTACCCCGAAAATAAGACCTAGTGTAAATCTCCAGTTCCAGGAAGACTTTTCAGGGAGCAACCATGCACCCGTGAAACACCCCCCCCCTACACACTCACACCCACTATTTGGCACCATAAATATATAAGACCTACCCCGAAAATAAGACCTAGTGTGTTCTTGGGAGCCCAAAAAAATATAAGACAGTGTCTTATTTTCGGGGAAACACGGTAGGTAGTCCTCAAGTTACAACAATAATGGAGCCTGCCTACTACAGTTCTAAATTGTAACAATTGTGAAATGGGTTGGTCATGTGACTGACCCAATTTTACAAAAAAAATTTGCAGTAGTCATTAAGCAAACCAACCATTCACCATTGGTGTGCTTTTGCTGAAAACTGGAAGAAACTCCTGGGTTGTTTTTTTTTTACAAAAGTATTATAAAACACAAGACATGAACATGGGACATTGCAAATGGCCATGAATGTTCTGGAATTTTGAATCTGGGTCATAAGTGCACTTTTTCAGGTTGGTAGTAAGCCAAGCTCTATTTGTATAATATCTGGCCATTATCACTTGGCCTCTAGATGCTGCTATATTTGATATATAGACCATGAGGTATTTTGTTAGAATCTTGAAATATCAGCACTTTTGTGTTATATAGATTTATTAAGGCTGCTCAGTAACTCACAAAAAGGTCACTGGAAGTCATTGTTTAGATTAGAACAAAATCAACCAATATGATTAATCATATTTTTTTTATTTTATAGAACAACTTTATTGCAAGGATCTCAGGAAGATTTGTCTTATCAAGGACAATGTGCAAGCAGCCTAGCCTGCGTTTCCTTGCCTGTCAGCCTAGGGTTTAGTCTATCCATTCACCACAGAGAGTAGGAATTCAACATCAGTATTAGTTTCAGATAATAAATAAAATAATTTAAGAAATTTGTTCCCCAATTGTTACACATTTTAAAAGAAGCATGATTATTTGTATTATTTATTTATTTACTTATTTGATTTTATTTCTATAGCTGTCCATCTCAAGTGAGTCTGGGTAGCGTACATAATAAAACATTAACTAATTTAAAAGTACAAAATATATATTGCACCAAGTAAAATTGCTACTATGGATGTTAACACATCCAGGAATGGGGTCATTAACACACTTGCTCTCCAAGACTGGACACAATTTCACAGTTGTGTGAAGGCCAACAGTAATGAAAGACCTACAGGGTTAGGGTCATCCTGACACCTGAAGGGAGAATCTTCTGGATGGCCCTAGAAGGATCTTCTCATGGTTTCTGCCAGGTGTCATTCCTTGGCTAACAGGACCTGCAACATGTCCAACCTGCCTGACCAAGTTGGATAGGTAAAAATGATTGGGAGAAAATGGTCCGAAGGTAACCCAGCCTCAAACTGTGTAGAGCAGGGGTGTCACCCTGGAAATAGCAAAGGACCGGCCCGCGGTGCTTCTGCCAGTGAAAACGGAACTCATGAGGGCCACACATGCTCCCCTGAGCTCCATTTTTGCTGGCAGAGTTGCAGGAGGCCATCACAGCCGAAAACAGCTCGGGAGCCCATTTTCACAGGCAAAGCGCTCAGGCCACCACAGGTGCTCCCCCGACACTAAGTGATGTCATGCTGGCCACACACCCCTCCCCCTCCTCCCGAGGTCAAATATAACTGATGCGGCCCTCAATGAAATCAAGTTTGGTTTGAGACCCCTGATGTAGGGCTTCAAAGGTGATAACCAGTACCTTGAATTGCACTTGGAAACCTACTGGTAACCAATGCTACTCACAAAGCAGTGGTGCTATATGTGTTGAATATCTGACACCCTTTACTCCCCATGGAGCTGCATTCTCTACCAGTTGGGGTTTCAGAATGCCCTTCAAGGGCAGCTCCATGTAGAACTCATTGCTGTAGTCCAGAAGAGAAGTCATGCAGGCATGTGTGACTGTGAGCAAAGCCTCCCAATCCAGACACGGGCACAACTGGCACATCACCCTAAGGTGTGCAAAGGCCCTCCTGGCCATGGCTGCACCTGCTTTTCTAGAAGCCGTGAGTCCGAATGCCACCAAATTAAGGACTCCTGGTGAAAAACCTTGTCACAGGAAAGAAGGCTCAAAGACCCAAAGCCACTCTGTCTTGTTTGGCCCATTGTGCCCCATATAGACCCTTACAGCCTCCAAGCACTAAGACAAGAAATCCATGGCATCTTGCAGGCAGTCCAGAAGGGAGATAGAAAGCTTGTGTTTTGATACCTTACCACAGACTGTTGGATTACCTCATCCTGCATTCATGTGTCAACTGGGAGAGGAAAAAGAACTGAGCCCTGGGGCACCCGCAAAGTAAGGGCTGTGAGCTACATCTTCCCCCTCCCCCAAAATCAAGTGGAACTGACCCCAGAGGAAGGAGGAGACCAAGACAGTGCCATTCACCAGTCCAGAAGGATGCCATAACCGATGATATTGAAGGGTGGTGAGATGTGATTTTGCTTCTATGCCCTGGGAGTAGGAGCCCCATCCCGCTCCCAGCAGAGATAATCTAAGGGCACATAGATGCAGTTTCACTCCCATATCCCAGCCCGAACCCTGACTAAAAAGGGCAAAAGCTTAAATTGCAGCTCACTTCCATTTGAAAAACAGTGCCAGGTTTTCTCAGCAGAATCAGTACATTCATTTTGATAATTTATGAAAAATCTTTAATAGAAAAAAAAAAGATTGAAAACTCAGTTTAATTACATGTCCATAGGTTGCCAGCCAATCCTGCAGAGAGTAATTTTCCCTTTCAAAAGCTTTAAAAAAGAACCTAGCTGAAAGAGTTCTCGCAAAAGTATTCAAGGTACAATGGGGTCTCCGTAAGTGCACTGCTCTTCAATCGCCAGGTTGTAGTCTACTCCTTTCCCACCTTTATATGTACTCGTCACAATGCGCAGCCAGCCCTTTTCACCCTGCAATTACAAACATAGGCACATCACAAAAGAATTCTGGCCCAACCCTCGTTCTCATCTTACAGCTTTGTTCAGAAATGCCACTTAAGCCTTGATTATGCCTGGACTTGCGAAACAGGTGCCAACAATGGAATGGGGCAGGATCTGCCTCACTGTCCCCTACCTGAAGCAGCCACTTTGGATGGTGAGCTAGAATACCCAGATGAACTGGGCATCAAGACCTCACCTCCTTGTACCTCCCTTGCTTTTGTGATGGAATGCAGAAAGGAAGGGGGGTCCCTGGGAGGGAAGGGTTGCATTCCAGAGGAGTAAGAGGCAACTTAGTCCAGATCTTATGGTGTGAGAGAAAGAGGATGTAGACAGTCCCTCCCCAATAGTTCACAAAGAATATTGTACACGCAGGTGGTAGATTCTTCAGTCTGGCAGGAATTTGTCTATAGGTGTGAAACAATAAAGAACTCAGCTTGGAATAATCCCCATGTGCTACTCTGGGTGTTGGGCCTGACAGCATTGCTGAATCTGAATTATTGCATAGCTCTCCATGGCTACGACACCACCCGCATGTTTGTGTGGAAGTCTGGTGTCCATGAAGATGGGGACATCATTCTGAAGGTCCTCTTCAAGCAACACAGAGGATAAAGTAGTTCCTGCCATCTCTCATGGTGGCTTCTTTCGGTTTCAGTGCTTAACATACAGTAGTAATGAGGAGCCCTGAGACTTGGTTGCAGCTCAAGAGCAGTGGTAGTATTCTACCGGTTCGGCCTGGTTCTGCCGAGCCGGTAGCAGTGATGAGCAGTGGAAAGCGAACCAGTTCTCTCCACTCTGCTGTTGGGCCCGCCTGCGCGGGCTCCCATACTCACCTTTATCCTCTGAATTTGAAGCGCAGCTTCTTTGCATGGCACAGAACAGTGCCATGCAGCAGCTGCTGAAGCAACTGGGATCGTGCAGGCTTGCAGGTGAGTTAGAACGCCTCTGACCCTGCACAAAGTGTGCAATTGGTGCACGCACGCAAAGTGTGTGTACGCGCGCAAAGCGCGCCCACCAAGCCACATCCACCGAACCGATGGTAAAAATATTTGAATCCCACCCCTGCTCAAGAGGTAATATTGGCCTTAATCAGGGGTCGCCAAACTTGGCAACTTTAAGACTTGTGGACTTCAACTCCCAGAATTCTCCAGGCAGCTATGCTGGCTGGAGAATACTGGGAGTTTAAGTCCACATGTCTTAAAGTTGCCAAGTTTGGAGACCTTTGGCCTAAACAGACCCATCCTCTGGCTCCACAAAAGTTCCTATATTCCAGCACAGCCCAGTAACCCCAGTCCCTCATCTTATATTTTCCATCCTCTTTTCATTAAAAGGCATTTGTGAGATTCCGAAGAACATCTTTGTTACTTAAGGAATCATTTAATGCAACTAATATGGAGAAGAGTCCTGGAGGGTTTATCTCTCTGGGTTCATGGGCAGCCCTGGGAATTAATTAAAGCAGCTCTGACGTAAGGATTTTGTGATCACAACTGCCACCTTCAGTTTTGCACACTCATAATACACACACACAGACTCCCATGCTTGTGGACACCCTGATCCTCACATATCTATAGTCCCACTGCTGGTTTCTATGCCATTTCTCATTCAGGAGACAAAAGCTGGAATTTTAGTGATCTAATCAAGATCACATACCAACATGCCCTGATGGAGACCAGATCAAATACTACAACTGATTTAATGTCATTTAAATGTGCTGTATCTTGACTTTCTTGGCATGTATTTAAGCATTTCCCTCTTTTGTCATACTCAGAATTACTACTTGCTGAAATTTTTTGCAGATTTCCATAGGTTGCAACCAAGGGCTTGGTATAGTTTATGAAGAGTAAAAATAATCTCTGCCCTGAAGTGAAACATACCACACTAACAATCCTCAAAGCTTTTTTTTCCTTAAAAGAAAGATCTGCTTACCCATGGCTCGCCCCATGAGTTGCGAACAATCCAGTATTCAGTTCCATCTTCCACACCCCAACCAGCAACAGAGATAATATGGTTGATGAAAGATGAAGAGTGATATTCAGTATAAATTCCTCCGGTATAGTTTTCCAGGCCTGGGGTAGCCATGATCCCACAACTGTTTAAATTAAATGAAATTAGAAGGTTAGCAAAGTAAACAAGGCTGAAATGTGTGCAGTTATCACAGAAGTGAAGAGTTCCCAACTAGTTTCCAAATTAGCTAGGTGGCCTCAAGTTATACTTCATGTGCAATGACACTTGCTGTGAACCAATCATGGATTTGAATAGACCTAGGAGAGAAATCAAACTTGTACATTTCTAGTGAGATATAAGCTCTACCTCAACCTGTTACCGAAGGACTACATAGTCCTTCAAATATATGCTCCATGAACTCCCTCAAAGTACTAATGCTGGAGGAAGGGCAGACAAAATAGGCCAAATCCCCCCTCTCCAAGCCCCCAGTAAACTTTAATTTCAGACTCCACCTTTAGGGAATTAAATAAATAAAATAATGGGGGACGATTTTTCCAGCTGGTGGCAGAGGAATTCTGGGAGTTGAAATCCACACATCTTGAAGTTGCCCTGGGTGGAAAACTTGGCTTTAAACAATTTTTCCTCCCCCAGTGAACCAGCACTACTATCTACACCTACTTCAACTTGCCACATGAATCTTTCTGAGTCATTAAAACTTATGTTCACTCCAGTACCTGATGGGTCCATTTGCATAGATTTCCGCCATCATCTTCTCTCGACCGCTCACAGATCCATAATCTCCCACTTTCCAGAGGGTGTAATTTTTTATCACGTGGCATTCCCCGAAGGTGGTACACGTTCCGCATTGGTTAAATTTCTTGCAGTCTTCAAAAATAATTGCACAAGATAAATGGAAACAGCAGTTAATTTTCCCCGGCTAGCCTATTACAGGCCTTTGAATTATGACCCCTCCCAATAGAGCCCAAAATTTCAGTGGCTAAGGAAGTCAGCTGTTAAGTGAATTTTGCCCCATTTTACAACCTTTCTTGCTCCAGTTGTTAAGTGAATCACTGCAGTTGTTAAGTTTGTAATACGACTGTTAAGTGAATGTGGCTTCCTCGTTGACTTTGCTTGTCAAAGGATCACAAAATGTGATCAAATGTCTTTGGGACACTGCAACTGTCATTAGGACATGCCAGTTGCTAAGCATCTGAATTTTGATCACACGACCATGAGATACAACAGTTCTAAGTGTAAAAACCAGTCATAAGCAACTTATTTCAGTGCCACTATAGCTTTGAATAATCACTAAACAAGTCAAAGACTGCATTTATCTGCCACCTCAAATTATGAAATGAAGGTTCCTTGCAGGGCACCTCTTTATTCTTACTCCACTTCCCATATATTTCCACTGAATAATGAAATGTGGGAATTATAA
The DNA here is from genome assembly GCA_009733165.1 of Naja naja. NCBI lineage: Eukaryota > Metazoa > Chordata > Lepidosauria > Squamata > Elapidae > Naja > Naja naja. The sequence goes on along the minus strand of CM019150.1, from coordinate 17,106,013 downwards.
AACAAAATACAAAACTGGCAAGCCTAAAATGATATTTTAAACAAATCAATTCCCCCCCCCTCAATTTTTTTTAAAAAGCCAGGAGGTTTGTGTCATATAATAATTTTCAAAGTAACTCCATCATCAAATTCCTTTCCAAAACAGGAGAGATAGAAGCCTGCTTCACACTCCACAACTGGGAAGTTGTGGGAGAGAACAGAGGTGATATTCAGCCAGGTTCTGACCAGTTCTGGAGAACCGGCAGCGGAAATTTTGAGTAGTTCGGAGAACCGGCAAATACCCCCTCTGACCAGCCCTGCCCCCATCTCTTCTTTGCCTCCCGAGTCCCAGCTGATCGGCTGGGTCTTCTTTGGTTGCCCTGCACAGGAGAACAGAGCTGGAAAGCAGGTTAGTGGGGTGGGGAGGGAATGGGGATTTTGCAGTAACCTTCCCCCAGGAGTGGGGAGGGAATGGAAATTTTACAGTATCCTTCCCCTGCCACACCCACCAAACCACACCACGCCCACCAAGCCCCGCCCACGGAACTGGGAGGGAAGGTCCTATTATCCACTGGTTGGACTTTAGGTAAAGGTAGAAAAGAGAGCTGGGCCTTTAATGTGAATCTGCAGTCCTAGGCCAGGGCTGTCAAACTCCCAGCCCATGGGCCGGATGCGTCACACGCTGGCCACGCCCACGCCCGATTTAGTGAAGGGGGAAAATGTCCCAATACGTCACATGACGCTGCATTGACAACGTGAGTTTGGCATCCCTGGCCTAGGCACATTCTGCTAAACAAGGCTAATGTAGATAAGAATCCATTTTTTAGTGCAAACCATGTGAATTGAAAAATTATGAATGCATCTTGTCTCAGCAATAAAAGAATTGTTGGTTTAAAGCTGGCTGCTCTCCTTTTAACCATAGTCAAATGTGGAAGTTACATATTTATAAAGGCAATTATAAGTTTTTAATGAAACAATTATCAAAACTTTTAGATGTCACTAGGCAATCCGTGACCCATTGGGTCATCATTTCAGAGATATTTCCTTACCTGAAGAGAGAAACACAGTGACCAGAGAAAGTCAAAACAGCAGTGGAAGCAAAAGCAACAGAATGCATCCTAAATTCATTATGAAGCAGCTCAATGTACATTTAATGTTTTATGTGCTTGAAGGCCAAGTTTGTAATCAGCCTGGCTACCTTGGATGGATGCAAACTAATTCCAACCAATCTGAAAGGGTTTTAGATAAATAACATGGGCATTGGGGAGCTAACAGCCAAACTATTTGTGGGCCTCAACCTTTGTGGATATATTACCAAAGTTGCTCAATTTCATTTTCCAACATTATTAGTGTAGGGTTTTTTTAATGCCTTTAAACACCACTGCATTAATGTGTTGGCTGGGTAGGGAGGACAGGAGTTGTACTCCAAGAATTTGACAGAATATCTCGTTGGAGAAGACATCGTGAAATTTACAACAACTTTTGCCAAATTGGGGTGATCGTTACTACCATTCCTTAGAAGTAACAATCATAGTCTCATGTCATTAAATCAGGCATGTAGGCTAGTAAGCGTTGGCATCTATTGTACGGCCGATACACATGATGGTTGGCCCTTCCCTTTTTCAGAGCCCAGCTCATACACACTTTATTGCTCTGATCATACACACCTTGGTCTTTAGCTTGATAATTGTTGCATGTTTCATCTGGGATCCCATGTTCATTAGCATATTTCCACACGCCAAAGTCGTCTCCACCTTCACAAGACCCAGCATCGGCACAGTCAATGACATTTTGAACAGAGAGATACGCTGAGGGCCAGGCCCCTTTCTTCTTGATATTTATGCGGTCTAAGAGAAAGAGAAAAACAAGCTTTGAAAGTAACAAAAACTGCAACCCTTCTAAGCCACAGATTGAGTTCCCACAACGTGCTAAGCCAAGGTAAAATATTTTTCTTTTAGGTCCTTGGCGGTCTCTGAGCTCGGCTGTTTTCTTGCAAATGTTTTATTACCCAACTAGGTAACGGTGCATGTTTTACTTTGATTTGACTGTGTTTTGGTGTGTTTTCTGAATTCAGCCGCGTTTTGTGGTTTCCCATGTCAGACCAACCCAGATCACTTTTATTGTGATTTATTTGCAATCTACAATACAGCAAGCCATGACTTAATTCAAACCTAGTCATGAAGTAGAGATTGTCCAGGTCTGATTTATGTAATACAGGAAACAAATGATCCTCCATTCCATTTTCCCTTCCTGTCACTCACTATTTGTACCAGACCTTACATTCCAGTAAAAAAATAAAAAAATGGATCCTAGAAACCTGCTTTTAGCTCCATACAGTGACCACATGAATTCCTTCCCTTTTAAATCTCAAATGTTCTTTCATTTTTCTCTTCAGTAAGACCATTCTGGCCAATTCAGTTTTTTACCACAACCATTTCCCATTGTCCATTGTCTTTTAATATGGCAAAACTTTGGCCAAGAGCCTGAGCAATGTTGAACCTGCTTAGTACTTAGGTAAGAGTCAGAAAAAGACTGTAGGCTAAAGCAGGGTTGAAAAAAAAAATGCCCAGTGGACGACTGTGACAAATGGCTTCCATGCCACTGCCAAGAAAGCAATAGCAATAGCATTTATATACAGCTTCACAGTGCTTTACAGCCATCTCTAAGCTGTTTACAGAGTCAGCCTATGGCCCCCAACAATCTGGGTCCTCATTTTACCCACCTTGAAAAGGATGGAAGGCTGAGTCAGCCTTGAGCTGGTCAGGATTGAACTGCTGGCAGTCAGCAGAATTAGCCTGCAATACTGCATTGTAACCACTGCGCCACCAGGGCTCTATCTAAGAAATCAATGTGGATGTGAAATTACCAGGATTTGAACTCAGCTTGAAGGAGATTTTGCCTTCAATCAAGAGGCAGAAAACTGCACAACTAACTCAAAGGTAACACCAATGAGAGAAGTCCTCCAGCTCTCATTCAGTATTGCCCAACCTCAAAAGGCACAACCACATTTTCAAAAGGAAACACTTAATTTGATTTGAAAGGCAGATTGTGGTGTGAGGTGTAGTGACTAAGATTTTTTTTTTTAAATCTATGCATTTCCTCCCTTGAGATTTGCGATTCTCACTGCTGAGAGGGAGGCCTCCCCACTAGGTATTCCCTTACCTGCAAAGGCACTGGTGCTGCCGTGAGCCCAGCAGGATCCACAGTATTGGGGAATGTGCTGGTTTCGGGTGGTGCTGGCATAATTGACTCCATCTCTGTTTCTCCAATCCCAGCTCTTGGGCAGTTTAGAGATATCCAAGTATTCATGCGGACGAGGATAGGTTCTTTCAGGGGGAGGGGTGGTGGAGGAAATAATAAAAAAAGTTAACTTGCTGTGAGCAAAGGTAAGAGGGTTATTTCTCAGTGCTTGCTCTGATTTATAACCATGCCTATCCTGGTCTGAACAGCATATATAATTCCCACTTCGTTTGATCCTCTGACTGTTTGTGAAATAACATAGGCAGACAGGAAGTGACTTTATCACGAGGTGCCTTTTTTTCCTCGGAATTCTGATGACCTCAATGACTTTCTAAAGTGAACTTCGTTCTCGTGCCTGTTTTGCAAAACTCCAGAAGGGAGAGGTGGGAATGTCTTGGGACAGCAAAATTTTAACGTATCAACATTTGCAAAGGGATAGAAAGGAGAGCGGTCAACTGGCCCACTCCGTGTTTTGAATTATATGACCCATAATACCCAGCAGCCATGCTGGCTGAGAAAGATAGGTAATGTAGCTTAATTATCCCGAGGAGGAGAAAACTGTAAAAAGAAGCTGCAAATACATTGTGTGTCATCAACAGTGTGCCACTCAGAAGGATCAGCGATGGACAAATATATGTTTTATGGAAAAAGCAGAACCCCAAGAAGACCCAGCCTGCTTGGTAGATAGACCCAGGGCACTTGACAACAAAGAATGTTCTTTCTGCGCCAGCTCAGAAAGCTCAAACTGCCCAAGGAGCTGCTGATCCAGTTCTACAGAGGAATTATTCAGCCTGTCATCTGCACCTCTATAACTGTCTGGTTTGGTTCTGCAACCCAACAAGACAGACACAGACTTCAGAGAGTAATTAGGATTGCAGAAAAAAACAATTACTACCAACTTGCCTTCCATCAAGGACCTGTATACTGCACGAGTCAAAAAGAGGGCTGTGAAAATATCTACACATCCCCTCACATCCTGGACATAAACTGTTTCGACTCCTACTCTCAAAATGACGCTATAGAGCACTGCACACTAGAACAACTAGACACAAGGACAGTTTTTTCCCGAACGCCATCACTCTGCTAAACAAATAATTCCCTCAACACTGTTCAACTATTACAAAGTCTGCACTACTATTACTGTTAATCTTCTCATCACTCCTTATCACCCATCCCCTCCCACTCGTGGCTCTATGACTGTAACTTTGTCGCTTGTATCCTTACGGTTTATATTGACTGTTTCCTAGGATGATTTGATTGCTTATTGTACCCTATGGCTATCATTAAGTGTTGTACCTTATGATTCTTGACCATATATTCTTGAATGTACCTTTTCTTTTATGTACACTGAAAGCATTTGCACCAAGACAAATTCCTTGTGGGTCTAATCACACTTGGCCAATAAAAGAATTCTATTCTATTCTAAAAAGAAAGCTGATGTAGGAAATGCTAGTGTGTGGCTGGTTTGCATTCTGATGATTCCCATGAATTAGCAGTTTCTTCGGAATCCCTCTTCTCTGTTTCTGTTCTCATGAATTATTAGATAATCCTCGACTTACTCATTTAGTACAACGGTATTTAAAAACATGACTGATGACTGTTTTTCACATTTATGACCATTGCAGCATTCCCATGGTCACGTGATCAAAATTTGGATGCTTGGCAACTGGTTCATATTTATGACGGTTGCAGCACCCCAGCATCACTGATCACCTGTTGAGACCTTCTGACAAGCAAAGTTGATGGGGAAGCCGGATTCACTTAACAACTGGGCCCTCACTTAGCAACTGTGGTGAATTACCTAGCAACTGTGTCAAGAAAGGTTGTAAAATGGGGCAAAACTCATTTAACAACTGTCTCGTTTTCCAGCAGAAATTTTGGGCTCTATTCTGCTCATAAGTTGAGGACGATCTGTACTGTAAAGAGAGTTAAATGCTGAACACCATCATCAACAAATGCCAAAACGATGTAACCAGGTATTACTCCATGCCTGAAGATCAGTTGCTAGTGTAAACTATCAGAGTCTTTTCTATGTCCTGCTTAGACTGACTGTCCCCCTGTCCTTACCCAAGAGACAGACAGACCCAGTGCTAACACCTTTTTTCTGGGGTACCTCCATTAGGTTGACTTCAGCAGTCCCCAGCCCAGACCATGAATGAGAGTCAGCCTTGGCTGCACAGCTATTGAAGTAGCTTTTCATTCCATATTTAGCCATCAAGGGCTCAGCCTCAAGATGTATACAGTTGTTCCCTCTTACCAAGGTCTAGTGAAGAGAAGGACCAGGGGAGACATGATAGCAGTCTTCCAATATTTGAGGGGCTGCCAGAGAGAGGAAGGGGTCAAGCTATTTTCTAAAGCACCCAAAGGCCAGACAACGAATAATGGATGGAAACTGAACAAGGAGAGATTCAACCTGGAAATAAGGAGAAACTTTCTGACAGTGAGAACAATCAACCAATGGAACAGAAGCTGCCCTCAGAAGTTGTGGGAGCGTCATCACTTGAGACTTTCAAGAAGAGATTGGACTGCCATCTGTCAGAAATGGTGTAGGGTCTCCTGCTTGGGAGGGGGGTTGGACTAGATGACCTACAAGGTCCCTTCCAAATCTGATTATCTGTTATCTGTTACCAGGAGGGAAAGAAGGTGAGGACAGTGACCTGGAACAAGGGGCAAGAGAACCAATTTCAGGCTGGATAGAAGATTTTATTTTTTTTGCTGACAGCAAGGATTGGTTGAGAGAACTATAAACTGGAGTTGGAGAGATGCCCTTAGTAAACTTCACAGCTGTAAAGTTTTTAACTGCTATTTTATACTTCAACCAGGGATGGGCTTCAAATATTTTAGCAAGGGGTTCTCTGCCCAGTTGCTGGGTGGGCGTGGACATGTCTGCACCACGGCCTGTGCGGGGGGCGTTTTTGCCCTCCTCGGGCTCCGGACACTTTCTTTGAGCCTCTGGGGGAGGCAAAAACAGCATCCCCGGGCGACAGAGGCTCTCGAGAGCTGGAAACAGGCCCGTTTCTGGCCTTTCCGAACTTCCGGGAGGCCCGTTTTTCTCCCTCCCCGAGCCTCCACGAATGCCCTGCACTTACCTGCATCCAAAATGGGCTGCATGGGGACTCCTGGGAGGGGTGAGATGGGCGGGACCAGCCAGGAGTGGGATTTGAGGGGTTCTCCGAACTGTGCAGAATCTTAGCTAGGGGCTCTCCCAAACCTCTGAAAACTCCCAGCAGCCCACGCCTGACTTCAACTTATAAGAAGCTGCTTTCTGTGACGGATTCATCCAGCTCTGACCCATCTCCACCCAAAAAAAAAATTTTTTCCCCACCCTGGGCAACTTCAAGTTGTGTGGAAAACAAACACCCCAGAATTCCACAGCTGCCTGGTGAATTTCCCCACACTGGCTGTGAAATTCTGGGAATTTTTGTCCACAAATCTTGGAAGTTGCCCAGGGAGGGGATCAAATGGGAGATATGGCTCAGAGCTGGAAGGATGCCCAGGTTGAGAAACTGACCTACGCTGATCAGCCCAGGGAGTCCAACTTTTCAAGAAGAACATTTCCCCGCTTCTGAGATGTCACAGAAATAAATTTGAAATTCAATCTCTTTACAAATTTTCATTAAAAAAAAATGCAACGCATTGTACTTTGCTGCTGAGCTCCAGTCTTACCCTGAGGCAAAATGCCCATTTCTGCTAATAACCTATGCCTACCTCTTTCTCACCCGAATAAATAATTAATTTATAATAAATTAATAAAACATAAATAATTTATTTTAAATCACATTTGTTTGCCAAGATACTCAGAAAGTTGTACATGAGAATACATTTTTAAGGTAAAGTTGGAGACTCAATGGTTGCACAAGCCCGCTAGCCAATTTCAGGGTCAAGCAAGGAGGCGCCGTGAACCCGGATTCAACCCGGGCCACCTTTTCGCTCCGTGAAAACAGCCTTGAACCGGCGGCTCGTCCAATGCCGCCAAGCAGCGGCTGCAGCCGACTCCCCCACCCCACCCATCCGCATCCGCGGAACATCCAGAGCCCGAAAAGCGAGGGAGACTCCCGGCGACTGGATAAAAATCTTACGGGTTTTCCCCAAGCCCGTTGCGCGGAGATCTCCGGCTCTCTTCCCTCCCTCCCTCCCTCCAGCCGCTGCTCCGGGATCGTTCCCCCCCCCCCAAAGCTGTGGGACCGGCGAGAGAATGGCCGGACGGGTCGGGCTACTTGCTCAACCCACCCTCCAACATTGGAAGTTTTTAAGAAGAGATTGGACAAAACGTTGTCTGAAACGGTCAAGGCTTGCCTGCCTGAGAAGGGGGTTGGACTAGAAGACCTCCAAGATCCCTTTTCCAACTCTGTTATTCTGTTATTCTGCCTCCCCTTTCCTAAAATCTCCAGCCGTGCCAGATCGCCGTCCCAATGCCACGCCGGCTGGGAATCCTGAGTTTTGTAGTTCTAATCTAACGCGCTTCACTGGCTCCGATGAAGGAAAGGCTCCCTTGAGCTTCCTTCTCCCTCTCCTTGGACCGGATCAATTCCAGAAAAGTCTTTCCGGCCGGCTCAGCCGAGCCTTCCCCCTCCACCCCCGCCGCCCGGGCATCCGATCTCTGCCCGCTTATCCCCGCCGACGCATCCTCCCGAACCCGAGCGATTGACCGGGCGCCGCCGCTTTTACCGGACGCCGGGAAGGTTGCGCGGAAGCGGCTTGTAGCAGCTCTGCCTTGCTTGGAAGTTGGGGACGGCGGCGTCCACCGAGGCCACGAGCAGCCCCGGCAGGAGCCAGAGGGTGAGCGAGGAGAGGTGGCGCCCAGCCATGACGATCGCCGGTTCAGCTGGCCGCCGTCGCCGTCGCCTCTCGAGACAGTCGCCGGGAAAGGAGCGCGCAGAGCCGGCTGGGACTACTCGGGTCCTTTGTCCGGAGGAGCTGAGGGGAGCGAGGTAGCCAAAGGCCCGTGCAGGCGGCGACGTCATTGGGGGAGGTGGGGGGGACGAAGAAAGCAGCCGCCGCGCCTTGGTTCGCTGCAGGTAGGCTGACGGGTTTGCCCGGGTTTGCGAGAGTTGGAAGCGGTTGCGAAAGAGGAAACAATCAGGCGGCTCCTCGTGACTCGGAGGCTGAGACGCGCCGGCGGCCACTGGGCAGTAGCGGATCGCAGCCAAGAGGGAAGCGGGGAGCCTCGGAGGGGCCAAGTTTGAATGCCAGGAGAGGAGCAGAACAGCAGATTAACAGAGTTGGAAGGGACCTTGTAGGTCATCTAGTCCAACCCCACCTCCCCAAGCCAGACAAGGAATAATGGATGGAAACTGAACAAGGAGAGGTTCAACCTGGAAATAAGGATAAACTTTCTGACAGTGAGAACAATCAACCCATGGAACAGAAGTTGCCTTCGGAAGTTGTGGGAGCGCCATCACCTGAGACCTTCAAGAAGAGATTGGACTGAGACACCAGAAATGGTGTAGGGTCTCCTGCTTGGGTGGGTGGGGGTTGGACTAGATGACCTACCAGGTCCCTTCCAACTCTAATTATCTGTTCTCTGTTATCAAGCAGTCCCATTCGAAGCCAATTGGGGGGAGGGGCTGCCAGCATCGTTTTGGGTCAGCTGTACTGGCAGTCCTCAACTTACAGCGGTTCATTTAGTGGCCGTTCGAGGTTACAACAGCACTGAAAAAAGTGACTTGGGGCCCTTTCCCACACTTTATGACCATTGCCACATCCCCACAGTCACATGATGTACATTCAGGTGCTTGGTAAGCCTCTCCACATGGCCATGTGATCAAAAATTTGGACACTTGGCAACTGGTTCATATTTATGACCGTCGTGATGTCCCAGCGGGTCGTGTGCCCATCTTTTGAGACATTCAGAGGAGCAAAGTCCATGGGTCACTTAACAACCAGGTTGCTAATTTAACAACTGCAGGGACCTACTTGACAGAGACGGGGAGAAAAGTCAGGCTTCTATGGAGGCCATGGGCCTGACCCAGTTGATTCAAGGTCCTACTCATGGAGGGAAACTCTTGACCTAGTTTTTATCTCTGAACAGTGGCGGAGTGACAGAGGTCACCACACGACTTGCCTGTTCCATGGTCTGATCACTATCTCCCACGGCTGGTCTTCCAACAGGCCGCCCCCACTGCTGGGATGAGGAGCCACCTAGATGGTTCCCCAGGCTTCCTAATGGACCCTGAGAGGTTCCAGGCAGAACTGGGTTTTTTCCTTCTTCCCTTGCTCACAGCTCTGCCGAGGATCTGGCAATAGCCTGGCAACGGGCGCCGGAGGCCCTCGACAGGGGTTGTCCCCGCGCCCCTTGTGCGCCGTGGATCCCGGTTAGCTCCTTGGTATACTGAGGAGCTCCGGGATGAAGCCATCAAGGGGTTTAGAGAGCAGGTGGAGGTCTACCCATTCCCAATCCGATCGAGCCCAGCTGAGAGCCTTTATTAGGACTTACCTGGTAGCTATGAGAGAGGCGAAGATCTTATCTCTCCATTCTCATAGGCCCGCAGATAATCGCCCGCCTTGTTTCGGGTTACTCGCCCTCCTTCGCTAGAGGGGCGGACCCGCGGCGGGTAAGCCAAGGAATTCGCTCAATATCTGTCGGATAAGATTGCTCGTGACGGGACGGGTTATCCTCCATTTGCAGTGGTCTGGGAAGGGGTGCAGGGAGTCTGGTTATCTGGGATGAGTTTGATCCGTTTCCAGGATGAAGTGGACAGGATTATGCGGCGTATGAGTTCCACCACATGTTTGTTGGACCTGTCCTCCTGGCTGGCTTATGCCGCCAGGGAGGCCACTCTGCGGTTGGTTCGTTAGTTATCAACGCTTCTTTAAGGGAGGGTGTCTTTCCCGCCTTGAAAGAGGCAGTGAGGCCTCCTGAAGAAGCCTGCCCTGGACCCACTGTGTTAGACAACTGCTCCAGTCTCCAACCTTCGCTGGCTAAGGTTGTTGAGAGTGTGGTGGCTCAACAGGTTCCGCTTTTCCTGGATGAAGCGGACTACCTAGATCCAGATCAATCGGGCTTCCACCTGCAGCACGGAGACGGCATTGGTCGCTGATGGATGATCTCTGGAGGGCTCGGGATAGGGGTTTTTCCTCTGTCCTGGTCCTATTAGACCTCTCAGCGCCTCATACCATCACCATGGTATCCTTTATGTTGCCTGGGGGTTGGGAGGGGGCACTTCTTCGGTGGTTCTCCTACCTCTCGGGCGTTGCATCGGGGCTGGGGGTCAGGTCGCCTAGGGTGCTCTTCTTGTGGGGTCCCTCAGGGTCGGTCCTTTCCCCTTTATTTAACATCTACATGAAGCAGCTGGGTGAGATCATCCGTGGTTTTGGGTGAAATTCCATCAGTACTGATGATACTCAGCTGTACATTTCCACCCCAGGCCAGATCAGTGATGCCCTCTCCCTGATGACCCGGTGTTTGGATGCGGTACGGAACTGGATGAGCGGAAACATGCTTCGACTCAACCCGCCAAGACTGAGTGGCTGTGCACCGCTGCCCCGCCCAGTCAAGATTATCCATCTGGCCATAGGGGAGAGGTGTTGCCCCTGTGGATAAGGCTGAATCTGGGGTCCTCCTGGATGTACGCTCTGGAGGAGCAGGTGGGGCTGCCAGGGGGCTTTGCCCAGCTCGCTTGTTCACAACTTCTGCCTTTTCTGGATCGGGACGCCCTGCATGATCACTCATGCCCTTGTTAACTCTAGGTCGACTACTGCAACGCTTCTATTTGGGACTGCCCTTGCATACCATCCGAGATTGCAGCTGGTAAGAATGCAGCGGCTGGTGGTGATGGGAGCTACCCGGTTCCATGACCTCCCTGCACGCCTGCATTGGTTGCCGGCGCCTCGGGTGAGATTCAAGGTTTTAGTGTTAACATATAAAGTCCTTCGACATGGGTCCTCAATATTTAAGGGAGCGTCTTCTTCGATGTCAAATACCGACGCCCTGTCCGAGCTCATAGGCAGGGACTCTCGGGTCCCGCAGGCCAATGCTGCTGGCGGTTCCCTGACGACGCAGCCTTTTCTGTCATGCCCCTGACCTCTGGAATCAACTGCCTTTGGAGCTCCGCCTGGCCCCTGACCTCCGCACCTTCCGCCACGAGTTGAAGACCTGGTTATTTGACCAACCCGGCTGTGACCCTTTGGGGAGGGTTATTTTTAATTATTTTTAATTTATTTTATAAACGTTTGGACTTATAACTTAATCTAATTGTTTTTTAATGTATTTATTGTTCCTTGTTTTAGTTATGTAAGCCCAGTCTTCTGGAGATGGGGTGTATAAGTTCAAATAATAAATAAATAAATAATAAAATGGGGCAAAAGCTCACTTAAAAGATTTCTCACTTAGCGACATCAATTCTGGGCTCAGTTGTGGCCATGAGTTGAGGACTACCTATATTTCAGAGTGCTGCTGGCATTTACCTGAACACCCCACCTGGCTCAGGGAAGGCAACCGGAAGGAAGGGCTGAAGCAGATCAGTTTGACAGCATGGAGCAACATAACATATTGTGCCCATTACTTTTAGAGTGCAATAGTTGGGCACACGTGTTACTTGAGAAAGAGATTTAGGGTTGTTTTCAGATATAATTCACGAGTGTCAAGGCAGCTATTTTCTTCTGTATCACCATCTGAGGCTCTAGCTGGTTGAAATAATTATTTCTAGGAAGTAATTCATGACCAGGGGGCATGATTTATGATCTGCAGCAGCAGCTGTGTTATTTTCATAAGAATATATTCCTCATAATATTATAGTTCGGCTTTTACTTTTAAATGAGGAAGTTAACAAATCACCAGCTTTGGTTGATTTCCTGTTTTTATCATACTCTTTGCAGATACCAACTATGATTTGATGGGGATTTCCAATGCTCACAACAGCTGTGATTCAAAAAGAACTGGCCTTATGACTACTTTGAAAGTTATGTTTCAAGAAATAGACAGTAAAAGTGAATTGAAAGTGAATGAAAAATGAATCACCTGGCCAAAAAAAAAATACACAGGAGGTGGTAGAAATTCAAAGCAGCAGAAACTTTGAAAGACTGTCAATCCAGGCGCTGTAGGAAAGGATTTTTTAAAAAAATCTTGATTAGAGATAGTAAGATATAGGATCCTTGATCGTACCATCATTTGCCACCTATTGTGCTACTTTTGCAGTCAAAAGAAAGCCAAGTCATTTCTTTCTTACTCCTTGGGTAACAGTTTTCTTAACTTGGCAAAATATTTGCATTAAATGGATTTGCATTCTCAGATACTGGCAGGAAAAAAACCCAACAGGAACAGAAAACAGTCCTGGCTTTTGGAGATAATCAGTTCTTCTTTCTGTTGAATAGGCAGTAGTCTCATGACTTTGCTAAAACAGCCAGTAATATAGTTATAGCCCTTAATTTAGAAACACCGAACGTGCCAAGTGTTGAATGAAATGTCTCTGCAGATCCTTGAAGGTGCTGAATGAAGTGACTCTACAAGAGCTCTCCTGCCTCCATGGCCCAAAGCCCATCCCTGTCAGGTTCATCAGAATTGATGAGAACAGTAATTGATGAGCCACCTGAGGTTTATATAAATAAGTGTTCATTGTAGAATGAATAATTCAAGTACGAATCTTACAGAAACCAATCTGCATAAAAATAAGTTTCCATGAAGGAAATAATATCTTGTAAAAGTTTTATGGTTCATATGTTTGATTAAAGAACTGCCATTTGCTTTTGAAGAAAGAACTTCTGTTTCATGAAGATAAACATGCATATGTCAATATGTTGCATAATATGCTGCTAATTACCTAACCTAGCATAGCATAGCCGGCTGGAGAATTCTGGGAGTTGAAGTCCACAAATCTTAAAGTTGCCAAGGTTGGAGACCCCTGGTCTGAAGAAATCACAGAATGTGGCCCACATGGTTATTGGGCTGTGCTGGAATATAGGAACTTTTGTGGAACCAGAGGATGGGTCTTTTTAAGGCAAAGGTCTCCAAATTTGGCAACTTTAAGACTTGTGGACTTCAACTCCCAGAATTCTCCACCTGGCTAGAGTTGAAGTCCACACGTCTTATAGTTGCCAAGCTTGGAGACCTCTGCTGTAATGTGTAGATTTTATTCAGCCACCCCATCTTACATGTCAAGTTGTGAACTGTGGATGGCTAACAACAAATAATATTTTTTTTAAAATTAGAATAATTAGGCAGGCAATCCTTACCTTCCATCTGGTCACTTAGCAATTATTTGAAGTTACAACGGAGTTCCCCAGAGATATGGTTGTGAGGGCCACTGCCTCCACCGTCATGTGGCTGTATTTTGGGCACTTAGCAACTAGCATCCCACAAATGTGACTACATTGTATGACATTTTTGCCAAAAACTATCATATGCTTTTGGGTTTGGGCTAAATTGGCCCATAATGAACAATGCCTGCTGCAAAAAAAAAAGTTATAAAATCGGATCAGTCGTGTGGGTGACTTGCTTTATCACCATCATGACTTACAACCTTGGAATGTAGCACCCAAACCATACCTGGACCGTACTGGGTTCATCTAACTCCTGGCAAGGACCTGTAGGGGAAAGCCATATATGCACAGCTTCCAATCTAAAGAGGATTGGAACCCGCCGGATTTTAGAGAGTAGACTGTTCCATAGTCTACTTTGATATTCTACTGTTCTTTGTACTATACTGGGTTAGATATAGATACAGATTAACAGAATTGGAAGGTGCCTTGTAGGTCATCTAGTCCAACCCCCTGCCCAAGCAGGAGACCCTACACCATTTCTGACAGATGGCAGTCCAGTCTTCTTCAAAGCTTCCAGTGATGAAGCTCCCACAACTTCTGAAGGCAACTTTTGTTCCATGGGTTGATTGTTCTCACTGCCAGAAAAGTTCTCCTTATTTCTAGGTTGAATCTCTCCTTGATCAGTTTCCATCCATGATTCCTTGTCTGGCCTTCAGTTGCTTTGGAAAATAGCCTGATCCCCTCCTCTCTGTGGCAGCCCCTCAAATATTGGAACGCTACTTATGGGTTGCATAACATCCTAAGCTTTAACTTGGTGTGAAAGGAATAGTAGCTGGAGACTTCCAGGGAGGAACCATAGAACTATAGAAGAACAGAGCTGGAAGGGACTTTGGAGGTCTTCTAGTCCAACCCTTACTCAGGCAGGAAACTCTTTACCAGGGGTGTCAAACTCAGGTCATCACGGCATCGTCACATGATGTATTAGGACTTTTTTCCCTTTCGCTAAACTGGGCGTGGGCATGGCCAGTGCGTGACTCATCTAGCCCGTGGGCTGGGATTTTGACAGCCCTGCCTTATACTATTCTGTACAAATGACTGTCCAATTGAACATGAATGGACTCGCCTGCATTTTCAACATACCTGCTGTGGTATTCCTGCCCAAGTATTGGAGAACAAGTCCCCTTGTTCTCTTATATGCCAACCCTTCAGGTATCTGAAAAGAGTGCCGTCATTTTTTTCATTAGTCTTTCCTTCTGCCCTAAGCACACTTAGTTCATTTAGTGTCCTTCATAATATTCAATACTCAGTCTTGTTTGCAGCTTGATAGTCCTTCTCTGGATTTGTTCGTTTGTCATGCCTTCAGTTGGCAGTGCCCAGAATTTGGTTGCAGTATTTCAAGTGGGGCCCAGTCAAATCAGAATGCAGAGGAACACACTTCAACTACAAACTCATATTAGAGTATTACACAAATCCAACTCCTGAAAAGTTTTCAGAATATAGGATTAAATCTTAGATTGGAAATATAGTGATGAAGGAGATATCTCTGTTTTCATGTAAACCATTCTTCTTTCCATTGTATAGCAATGTTTCTCAAACTTGACATGCTGACTGTGGAATTCTGGGAGTTGAAGTCCACACATCTTAAAGTTGCCCAGGTTGAAAAACACTGCTCTAATGTTAACCTCCTTTTACAACAGCTCTTTTAAATACAGTCCTATTTCTCAATTCTGTTAGAAAACTATGGTAATATGAAGGTAAGACTCTGGAAATGTGTTGGCACCATAATTAAGTGCATGCAACAGGAAAGAGGGGGAAAGCGTTCATTAAGTCAATATAAATCCCATCCTTTCAGCTCCACCCTTTAACTTGCCAACTCCATCCCCTAGAATTAGAGGCATCAATTTAAAGGCAATTCAGCTGTTTTGAGTTTTTAAAACACAGCCCAGCATCAAATGTAATCTCATTTTGCCAAAGCATAGATGACAACTCATGAATATTTTCAAAAAGAAAGCAAACTTTCTGGCATTTATTTTCTGTGTACCCAATGAGCAGATGCCCATTTGGGAGTGGATATTGGTGACCCAGCAGTTAAGTTACTGGGCTTGTCAATCAGAAGGTTGGCATGATGGGGTGAGCTTCCGTCCTTAGTACCCCAGCTCCTGCCCACCTCACAGTTCGAAAGCATGCAAATGCGAGTAGATAAATAGGTACCACTTCAGTGGGAAGGTAATAGCACTCCGTGCGCCTTGGTGTACAGCCATTTTGGCCACATGACCGCAGAAAATGTCTCTGGACAACGCTGGTTCCCATGGTGGGAACAGAGACAAGCACCTCTCCCTACAGTTCAACACAACCAGTCAGGAAAAACCTTTATCTTTATTCATCAATAAAAAGAAAAACTGAATTATGGTGATATTCCATCAGCAAATGCTACTGAATAGCACTGAGCCCTTCTTAAGAAGAGTACATTTTGCAGGACATTTTCTTTCCTATCAAAATCTCCAACAGCACCAGTCAAAGAAAGTGGCAGAGGCAAATTCAAAGGAGTATGGGGTCTCCATAAGCACACTCCTCTTCCAAAGCCAAATTGTAGTACCTTCCTTTTCCATCTTTATATGCACTGGTCACAATCCGAAGCCAGCCACGCTCTCCCTGAAAGACATTAAGTCACACCCATTCATGTAAGTCTTGTGTTAAGGTAGCACCCCAAAAATATTTCAAATCATAATAGAGCAGTTGGGTATAAGATACAAAATTACATCGAATCAAGAAGTAAATTTTCCTAAACCACAACAATGGAATAACATGATTGATAACCACAATAGGCAGCAGAATTTCTGTTGTTAAGTGAGTCATGCTGATTTTACAACCTTTTCATGAATCAATTAAGCCAATCACTGCAGTTGTTAAGTGAATGATGCAGACACTAAGGGAATCTGTTTTCCCCTATGGACCCTCCTTGTCTGAAGTCATCTGGGAAGGTCCCATGATCACGTGAATTGCAACCATTGTAAATAAATGCTGGTTGCCAAGCACCCAAATGTTCATCACATGACCAAGGGGGATGCTGTGATGACCATAAGTGTGAAAATTGGTTGCAATTTTAGTGCCATTGTAACTTTAAATGGTCACCAAATGTATAGTTGTAACTCGAGGACTATCTATTAAGATTTAACTAAACCCAACCCCTATGTAACTTGTAGAATAGGAATAATAATAGAATAGAATGGAATGGAATAGAATGGAATAGAATAGGAATAAGAATAGAATAGGAATAAGGATAGGATAGGATAGCATAGGATAGGACAGAATAGAAAAGAAATAGAATAGAATAGGAAGAAGAGTAGAATAGAATAGGAATAAAAATAAGAATAGAAAAGAAAAGAATAGAAAAGAATAGGAATAAGAACAGAATAGAAGTAGGAATAGGAATAGAAGTCTTTATTGGCCAAGTGTGATTGGACACACAAGGAATTTGTCTTGGTGCATATCAGAGGTGGTATTCAGCAGGTTCTGACCAGTTCTGGAGAACCAGTAGCGGAAATTTTGAGTAGTTCGAAGAACTGGCAAATACCACTGGAGATTTTACCCTTCTCCTGCCACGCCCACCAAGCCATGCCCACAGAACCAGTAGTAAAAAAAATTTGAATCCCACCACTGGTGCATATGGTCTCAGTGTACATAAAAGAAAAGATACTGTTGGTACATTTCAAAGCTGGAACACTCATAGCCTGCCATATCAAGCAGGGAATTTTACCAACCCAGCTAAATCCTTAACAAGTAATAATACAGATTGATGTATCATGTCTTCCTTACCCAGGGATCTCCCCAAGAGTTCCGGACAATCCAATACTCTGTTCCATTTTCTATTCCCCAACCAGCAACAGAGACGATATGGTTTATTATAGGCAAGACACTGAATTCTTCATACAGGCCTCCAGTGTATGCATCCAGTTTGGAAGTGGCCATGATCCCACAACTACATTAAAACAAAGAGCAAGAATAAAACCTTCAGGATGAAAACAACCAAAATGAGCAGCTTTAGACACCATCGTAAAGACAAAGGACCACTATCAAACCACAAAGTCTGATTTCGGTAAGATTTAGTGAGAGTCGGTATAGTGCAGCAACTAAGGTATCAGGCTGACTTTAAGTCCATTGTTAGCCATGGGAACTCAAGCCACTGAATCTTTGTAAGAAGGGGGGGAAATAGACTTGGAGAAGTTGGGTTTGTCACTCAAGTACAACATGGACCTGTCCCTGCAGTTTTCTTGACAACAAGATAGAAAAGGTTTCTTCTACAATGGTTTTATTCTTTCCAACCTGTTGGCATATTTGAAAGAAAATACATAAAAAGATTCCCTCTATTAGCAGGATAACTCTTGAAAAACTGACCAAATCAGGACTGTGTTCAGTGTGACTCACCTTAGGCAGGAAGGCAGCTGGGTAACCATGGGCCAGTCCCTGTCTCTCAGCCCCAGAGAGCAGGCAATGGCAAACAACTTCTGAAATCTTGCCAAGAAAACTGCAGGGACTAATCCAGGCAGTCTCCAGCAACCAACACTTAACCCAGGGGTCCCCAAACTTAGCAACTTTAAGACTTGTGGACTTCAACTCCCAGAATTCTCCAGGCAACTGTGGCTGGAGAATTCTGAGGAAGTAAAGTTGCCAAGTTTGGAGACCTCTGACTTAACCAACATGTAAGATGGGGTGGCTGAATAAAATCTACACATTAGAGCAGAGGTCTCCAAAACTGGCAACTTTAAGACTTGTGGACTTCAACTCCCAGAATTTTCCAGCCAGTTATCCTATGCTGGCTGGAGAATTCTGGGAGTTGAAGTCCACAAGTCTTAAAGTTGCCAAGTTTGGAGACCTCTGACCTAACCAACATGTAAGATGGGGTGGCTGAATAAAATCTACACATTAGAGCAGAGGTCTCCAAAACTGGCAACTTTAAGACTTGTGGACTTCAACTCCCAGAATTTTCCAGCCAGTTATCCTATGCTGGCTGGAGAATTCTGGGAGTTGAAGTCCACAAGTCTTAAAGTTGCCAAGTTTAGAGACCTCTGACTTAACCAAAGGCATTCCACACAAAAAGTTATAACAGACCAACCTGAAATAACTACATGAAGGCTTCTGCATATTACCTAGACCAGTGTTTTTCAACCTTGAAGTTTAAGATGTGTGGACTTCAACTCCCAGAATTCCCCAGCCATCCCATCTGAAACTTGTGAAGGTGTGAGAAACACTACCCTGAGGCGTAGCATAAAGTTTGCACTGCTTTACCTGATGGGTCCATTTGCATAGATTTCCGCCATCATCTTCTCTCGACCACTGAGAGTTCCATAATCTCCCACTTTCCAGAGGGTGTAATTTTTTATCACGTGGCATTCCCCGAAGGTGGTACACGTTCCGCATTGGTTAAATTTCTTGCACTCTATGAAAACCAGAAAGAATTTTGGCACCAGAAAATCGCCTTTCTTCCCCCAAAGATGGGGACAATGAAATGCTGTCCTGCTTGTTGTATCTGAGGTAGTGATTTTTCATCCAGGAATCGCCTCCTGCTTGGCTACTAAAGCCCACCCCCCATTTAAAGTGGCAATTATAAATATAGCAAATAAATAGTTTCATGTAAAAGGCTAAAAACTGACAAGGGCCGGTTTGGTGCAGTGGTCAAGGCATTAGACTAGAAACTGGGAAATCTTAAGTTCTAGTCCTGCTTTAGGCACCAAGTTAGCTGGGTGTCACCTCTCTCTCAGCCCTAGGAAGAAGGCTGCAATGGCAAACCACTTCCAATATTCTAGAAAATGGCAGGGAGTTATTCAAGTAGTTCTCAGGACATATATTTAAATCTATCCATCCATCATCTCTCTCTCTCTCTCTCTCTCTCATCCCAATTCACCCACAGGGCTGGTGTTGTGGAAGAAACAGGATAATGAAGGAATATTAGGGAACTAGTTCGATACCTGTGCTTCGCTACGAAACTATGTGATCGGGCTTAGTTTTTGGAGAGGAAAATAAGGGAGGGATTGTGCCTCTGCCTACCAGCATCCATCAGTATTCATCTGGCTAGCGTCCTGTCAGTGTGTGAGAGAGTTGAGGACTGTTTGGAAACTGAAGCAGTATTTGATGTGTGAGCAAGGAGACAGCAAGAAGCCTGGGCATGGCTTAGCTCAACTGTTCTGTACTAAAGCTGGTTGCTGCTGTGAAACTAAAACTGAAACTGAAACTCCTGTCCCCTGCTTGTGTTTTGCATTTGGAACAGATTTCTTTTCAGGTGGGGAGGGGGAGTAGAACTCCTTAGTATCAGAGCGTGTTAATAATAATATGGGAAATACTAAAGCTCTGATGGTCATTTCGAAAAATCCTTTCTTAGTGAGCACCTAGAAGCCAAGAGGAACATACGTGCTAAATTTCAAGTTTGTAGGCTTTACAGTTCTGGAGATTTTGTGATGATGCATGAGTGGTATTTTGCTTTTATATATATAGATTTATCTTTTTATGACCCTTTAATCTCTTTTATTTGGGGTGGTGTCGGGGTGACCGAATTGAGCTGAAAGTTTCCTGCCCTGATGCCCTTCCTGACACCTATGTGGAGTTCCCAGCAATATTTTTTCTTTAGATATATATTTAAATATATGTAACTATGAGAGCCCTATCTGATTAAAACAAGAAAATATAATCTTCTTAAATACTCTACTATATAAATGATCTCTACATACCTGCACCAGATATTTTTGACTTCTACTCCCAAAATGTCCTAGGCTGGAAATTTGTATAAAATTTTTAAGTGTTATCCTGAGTCCTTTTCTTTTTGTTAGATGTATATCCTATTTGGTGCATCCCAAGGCACCAGGCATACCCAATACTCCTACCTCCTATATTCCCATCAACAGCCACCTATTACATAGGTTGGGCTGAGACTGACTGGCCTAAAGTCACTCAGGCCAGCTGCTTCCAGGCCTAAGGGAAGACTCAGGGTGTCCTGGTTTCTAATCTAGCACCTTAATCTCTACATCAAACTGGTGGGAGAAAGCTATTCCACAGATACTTCCAAGAGTATCATGACTGATCATGGCTCAGGAAGCTTGGTAGCTGTGATGCATCTAAAAAAACCTGTAGACCTTTGATATCATATAAGCCTCCCCTATTCTTTCTAACTACTTTGCAATAGAGGGCTACATCAGAGCTTCTATGGGTGGGATGGAGATGAAGGCCCCTTGGAGCTGATTCCTATATGCAAGACTTCACATCAACACATGGAGATGCAAGGATGGAGATGCAGAGGTGAGCGTATTTTCAAGTTGCAACAGGTAAGGGTTAGGGTCAACTCGTAAATCATTCCTATGCCTGTTTCCGAGTTGCCATAAGGAGTGGGGGAAAGGCCTGAGGGAGCAGTGCGGCAGATGAAGGCCAGAAGCACATTCCATGCTTATCCTGTGGAGATTGTAGCCTGGGCTACTGGATCTTCTGCCCGAGAAAATCCTTCATTGGAGAGTGTGATTGATGACACCCAGCCCCTGAATGGGTTTCCTTGGAGAATCTGAATTATGACACACCCAGGGGGTTTGCTCCTAATAAATCTTTTGAATTCATTTGAAGTTTGGCTCAAGGCTCATGATTTAATTAGGGCAATCCTCAGAACCCTGACAGTCCCATTCTCTCACTTTGATCTTTTGCCTGGTAGTTGTTGCAGGTCTCATCAGGGATGCCATGCTGGTGAGCATAAGCCCATACGCCTATGTGGTCTCCACCGTGACAGGTCCCTGCCTGGGCGCAATCAATGACGTTCTGAACTGAGAGGTAAGCAGAAGGCCAGGTGCCTTTCTTCTTGATGTTGATGCGATCTGAGAGAAAAGGAGCAGAAGATGGTTGGTGTGTAGCTTGAGTTGGGGCCTTCAGCATTCTGGACTTTGAGGGGTGCTTTCTTCTGGGGAGAAAGGGAGCAGCCAGCCTTTGGGGGATAAGGGGCCCATGTTGACTTTGAAATTATGTCCGTTATGTCCAGGTGGACTTACAAGATAATGATCCCAGTTACATCGTCCCCTGGGGTACTTTTAGTTTCTAAGAACAATGCTGTGGCCTTTGTGGGACCATTCCCAGGATGGCAGGCCTAGGAAGGGATCAAATAAGCAGTAATAAGCAGGCATATACAATAGAATGAAGGCTATTGCTGAGCACATAGGGTTGTGCTCCAAAGATTGTAAGCCGCCCTGAGTCTCCGGAGAAGGGCGGCATATAAATTTGAATTAAAAAAAAAATTCACCTGCCTGATCAAAGCCCCCACCCTTTTTTTTTTTACAGGAGGTAGGGCTTCAATCACACACTTACAACCATCATTTTGACTTTTTCAAACTTCTCCCCATGGCTATTTCTTATTTTTAAAAATTGCAGGTAGTCCTTCAGTTATGACTGGATGCTAAGTAATAATGGACCCCCAAAACCGTACCTATTACCTGGATGAAGTTACAACGGTCACCCCACCCCACTCTGTGGGCCATTCCCTAAAGCAGGGGTCTCCAACCTTGGCAACTTTAAGACTTGTGGACTTCTACTCCCAGAGTTCCTCAGCCAGCTTTTCTTGGCAAGATTTCAGAAGTTGTTTGCCATTCTGGGAGTTGAAGTCCACAAGTCTTAAGTTGCCAAGGTTGGAGACCCCTGCCCTGAAGAACCTGAGAACTTCTAATTGGACATTGACTGACAGCAGGGGTTGGCCAGGGGAAAAAGGGGGAGTTTTCTGCATTGTTTTCGTGCCAAGCCAATCAATTCTGCCTTGCAAATATCTGAAACCACTTTGTTCTCAGTAAAGTATACTCTTGGGGAAAAAAAATAATGTGCCAGGACAATGATTTTTTTTTGCTGGAAACCAGCTTTTATGTCCAGGTTTGGGCAAAAAAAAAGAAGAAGCAAATTGTGGACAATGGGTTTACTTAATAACCAACACAAAACATGTCGTAAAATTGAGTCAGTCACATGGTGAACCTAATTCCGGTCTCAATCATGACTTAGTCGTAAATCAAGGACTACTTGCATCTTGAGCACCCTTGCCCATTCTGGGCTGGGGGACACCAGATGTACAGAGTTTGCTTTGCACAATTTCACAGCAGCGGACATGCTCTGAATTCTTGAAGCCCACTCATTGGGAGGACACCCTAATGGAGGAAAGTTACTTTGCAGTAGGCCAACTTTCCTTTATCATGGAATTAAAAACATCTTGGAAAACAAATAGAATCCTGTGGGGCAAAAGGAACTGTTTGTGGTTATCATGGGAGCTGGCCACAGACTCAATTCTGCATATCCCTGTTGCTACTCCGTAATAGGCACTGATTATTATTATTTTATTATTATTATTTATTAGACCTGTATGCCGCCCTCTCTCCCGAAGGACTCAGGGCGGCTTA
This sequence comes from Naja naja, assembly GCA_009733165.1. Taxonomy (NCBI): domain Eukaryota; kingdom Metazoa; phylum Chordata; class Lepidosauria; order Squamata; family Elapidae; genus Naja; species Naja naja. The sequence goes on along the minus strand of CM019150.1, from coordinate 17,083,197 downwards.
CAGAATAAAAATACAATACAATAAATTAACTAAAAAATAATTAAACAGTACAAGCCTAATATTAAACATTAAAACTATTAAAACCATTAAAATTTTTAAAAGAAACCCCCCTCCCCTCTTGGTTCAGTCCAGGCCGGCCTGCTGAAATAACCAAGTCTTTAGGTCACGGTGGAAGGAGCGGAGATCCGGAGCCAAACGAAGGTCCAAGGGGAGTTGATTCCACAGGGCGGGTGCCCCCACAGAGAAGGCCCTACCCCTGGGCACTGCCAGCTGACAGTGTCTGGCCGACGGTATCCCAAGGAGGCCCTGTCTATGGGAGCGTACAGGGCGATCGGAGTGTGATGCTGGCAGGAGACGTTCCCACAAGTACCCCGGATCCAAGCCATGCAGGACTTTATATGTTGTTACTAAAACCTTGAATTTCTGATAAACCCCATATGTGTTTAACCTTTGAATCCAACAGAATTCATCTCTTCAGACTAGACTTGGGAAAAAATTATAAGAAGTGGGAGAGCTGGTGGAAATATGGGGCAGGCTTAAGGGAACAGAAAGATGAAGGAGAAGGAATGGCGGAAAAGGGAGTGGAATCAAAAGAGGAATTGGTTTAGAATCTCTACATAGTCATAAACAGACTAAGTCCACCCGCTCTTCAACTCCGTTGACCTTTTTCTTACACCAACATAGTGCTATTAGTTGAGTAGATTCTTTTGCATAGGCATGTTGAGTAATACATTAATTTAACTGGAACTTCACGAGCAGTCTTGATCTTTCATTCTGACAAAAGTCAACTTGGGAGCCAACCCACAGAGAAAAGCACTATCGACTAAGGTTAAATTATAATAGACAGGAAGGGAGCCTCCATAGTCAGGCACAGTGTATCTTTATAAAGGAGGAGACAAACACAGCAATAGAACAACCACCTACCTGCTAGAGCACTGGTGCTGCCGTGAGCCCAGCAAGAGCCACAGTATTGGGGAATGTGCTGGTTTCGAGTGGCACTCGCGTAATTGACTCCATCTCTATTTCTCCAGTCCCAACTCTTGGGCAGATTTGAGATATCCAAATATTCATGAGGACGAGGATAGGTTCTGTTAAGAAGAAAGATGAGAATGTCAGAAGGGAGAACCAACTGATACTTTTTCCCCATTTGGCGGGTGAGGGGGCAGGGGAAAAGGGGAATAACGCGTGCTACCCTTGCTGGAAGATTTTACTCATTTTTCCACTTAGCTGGCAATTGTGTTTAAGCTCCTCGTGATTCTATTGTCTTCCAGACATGCAAATCAATAACCAAAGTTACAAAATGTATTTAGGGAAGTTACTCAAAAGAGAAAAGTATCGAAGACCAAGACGTGACACCCCAAAAAAGTATGTGTTTTGTGAAAAAGCAAAAAGCAAACTATGTGAGTCAAACAGAGCCAGCAGGCACAGACAGGAAACTCTGGTCACCCCATTTACTACCAATAATGAAATTACACCTTTATCATCATCATCATCTTATGATTGCACCTATGTCAGTGGTGATGGTGAGGACACCTCAACCTTCAGGCACAGAATGAACAATTCTTTTTCAGACCTTTCTAAAGCCAGAATTTTCTGGCATCAACCAGGATCTTTACGAGGACCTAAGTGACCTAAATGATAATGTTAGTAGCCAGTTTTGGGCCAGCTTCTTTTGAGAACTTCAGAATGAGGTCCAGGATCTCCCCAATGTTTATTCTCTAAGAAAATGCTTCTGGTTCTTTCCTGTGACCCACCAACTGGAAGCAACCCATGGATATACTGGAAGTTATCTGTAGGGCACTTTGGTGTAGTAAGATCAAGCAGGCTATTTAATCCTGGTGGAAGAGAAGATACCTGGTTGTCCAAGAAAGCAAACAAATGGATCATAGAACCAACCAATTTAGGGTTCCCAATTGAGTAAGAAATGACAAACTCAAGCTATCATATCTTGAAGACGTTACGAACATCTGGCTCTTTTCAGAAGTCCACAACACTGGGAAAGATGGAGGGGAAGAGATGAAGATGACAACCAGTGGCAAAACGGACGGTGATCGCAAAGAAGATGCATTGTTGGAAGATCTGAAAGGCCAAGTTAGACACAGATCATCCTGAAGAAGGTTCATCTATGATGTGGTCACCAATTGTTGACCCTGACTTGATCACACATAATCTTATCAAGTAGCAGATTGAGAAGGAAGGAGGAATGCCTGACTTTGTTTACTGTGAGTCAAAATCTTAAGTCCTAAACAGAAAAAGAATGTCAAAGAGGTCATTAGATAATGAAAAGGGGGGAAGTGAATCCTCTCTCAGAAGAGAAGGGAGGGGGCTATTCCTTACTCAGAGCAGAAAGGAGGATTCCCTTCTCAATGATGAAAGGGGACAAATGTTAAGTACTGTGCTGTCCAGACAGTATATAGGTAATGGGAATTGAGTTAGTTAAGTTAGAATTGGGAGCTGTCCCCTTAAGGGAATGCCTAATGCATTCTGTAATCCTGATTGGTCATTGAATTGACCCTTGGTTGGGTTGGGGGAAGTTCCTTCACTCTTGCCTGGACCCCAGCAGTGTGCTGGTGCTTCACCCCCTTGCTCCTTCGTCATGGGATGAAAGATCACTATTGGTTTACACTATGAAGTCAGCTATGCAAAGAATTGGACATTAGATGGATCTCGACATAACATTGAGTTATATTTGAGGATGCCTGGTGAACCAATAAAGAAACTTTGTATGGAAGCCTTTGTAGAGTTGTCTGTCTGTCTTTATATTCAGCCAGTAATTATAAAAGACAGAACAAGTACCATATTTGGGAACATCCATTATGTTGGATCCCTTGAAATTTGACACATATCCTATAGTACGACTATTTCTGATCTGCTGAGACACACAAAATTACTTTATGAACGTAAGCATTAACACCCACACTGTTCTCTGGATGTATTTAATGATGCTGATCATTAAATGTGGACATCATATCTAAGGAATTGAATAACTAGTCTGTTCATTTGATCCTTCCCATCAGGGAAACAGACAACAGAAGTAGCTGCATGGGAGAAATTTCCATGAGGAAATTCCAGGACTCAAGGCTGTAATGACCACAGTTGGGGCCAACAACTAGGTCGTTAAGGGAAGTGGTCACTAAGGGAAACCACAACTGTGCTTACGGTCTGACTTCCGCTTTCCTTTGGTTCACAGACCTTTGAAGGTGGCAAATGTGAGGATTGGTTGCAAAATGACTTTTTCATAACTGCAAATAGTCACTATTTTTTTTAATTACATTTATATGCCACCCTTCTCCAAAGACTCAGGGCGGCTTACAATTTTTTGGGATACAACCCAGTGTGCTCAGCAATAGCCTTCGTTCCATTGAATATGCCTGCTTATTACCTAAGGGGCATTTTTACAAAGTCAGATTATTGCCCCCAACAATCTTGGGTCCTGAAGTGGTGCAGTGGCCTAGAGGTGGAACTCTCACCTCACAATCAGAAAGATGTGAGTTCAATCCTAGGTAGAGGCAGATATTTCTCTCTCTGGGCAAAATGAGAATATATCTGCTGAACAAAACTCCATATTGGCAACAGGAAGAGCATCCGGCCATTAAACACTCTGCTAGCTCCATTCATTTGCCCGGACTCTACCCCGCAAAGGGATTATGGGGTCATAAGAAGAAATAGCAGTAGTCACTAAATTAGTAAAAAAAAAAGTAGGAAGCTTTCTTTTAAGACATCTTACAAGAACAGAATGGCAAAGTACTTCTAAGGTGCCACAAAAATAACCCAATATTTTTAATCTCTTTATTTTGCTTTATTTTTAACCAGCATCATCTACAAATCTCCTCTTCCTCGGTCTATTTTCCCCTTCCCCAACCCCACAAGCCTTTAATGTTTTCTGGGCTCATGTAGCACCTCCTTGGCTTCTCTTGGGTAAAAATTAAGCGGCCTTCCAAGGTTGCAGCTGGGGGTTGAGATCCTAAATGCTGCTGGATTGGACCCTGAAGGAGGAGACCGAATTCCACACCGTCTCTTGCTTTGCTCTGACCTCCATTTAAACAGCCCAGCCAAACCGCTTTCCAATGTGTCCCACAGCTGCCATCAAACGGCTTTTCCCTTCTGCGGGTTTCTTAATGCACCGCTACTTACAAATGAGCACAGTTGGGCACAAAAGCTGAATTCACACCCAAGAAGATGCTCGAGTCGGGTTGCCACATTTGCATAAAATGAAGCACCGGGATGCAACTGATGGCGGAGTTCACCCAGCATGTTAATCTCCTCCCCATCCTCATTCAACTGAGCTTAGTGTGATGTGCGAATGCCTCGCTTAACCCGGTTAAAGGGGATCACGAGGGTTCTCGCTGGGGAATCTCATCTCTATCATTTGCAGCCAAATGTTGGGGAAACAGCGAGCTGCTGCCCATATGGTCAGCCTGGGAGTGGCACCGTTCTGGGCACAGGGGTGGTTCCTCTGGTTCAGGAGAGGCAGAAGCCTGACCGGGATCAGAGATGCTACCTTGTAGAACAGAGTCTCCAAACCTGGCAACTTTAAGACTTGTGGACTTCAACTCCCAGAATTCTGGGAATTGAAGTCCACAAGTCTTAAAGTTGCCAAGTTTGGGGACCCTTGTTTAGAATATAGAATAACAGAGTGAGAAGGGACCTTGGAGGTCTTCTAGTCCAACCCCTTACCTAAGCAGGAAACCCTACACCACTTCAGACAAATGGTTATCCAACCCTTCAGAACAGTGCTTGCCAACCATTGGTGATCCGTGAGAAAAATTTGGCGGTCTGCACAGAAATGTCACCCCCAAACACCACCCCCTAAGCAATTAATCCAGGCTGCGCAGGAACACAATGCTGCACCGCCCACATGACCTGCAGGAACACAAGGCTTGCATCCCTTGCATTGCAGACAACACGAGGTAGTGAGGGGAGGGGTGAAAGGGCGGAAGGGGGGACTCTCTCCCCCAAATTCCTCCAGAAATGAGTCCTTGGGACCCTGCAAGGCATCCTGCGCCAAGAGGCTGCGCCAGCGTGACAAGTCTCACAAAGAACCATTTCTGGTAGAGTTTGGGGTAGAGAAAGAAAGACTTCTGCTGCTTCCCTTGCATGAAGCCAAAAGTCTCTCCCTCCCTCCCTTCCTCTCCCCCTGAGAACTGAGCTGGAGATGATATCCTGTGATCCCAAATAAAGAATGGTTGATTGGTAGGAAAATGGGGTGAGGAATTTTCCTGCAGACTTTTTGGAGGATTTTTCCCAGGGTCTCTAGTGGGGGGGGGGATTTAAAATTATGAGTTTGGTGTCCCTGAGGTCCAAAAGGTTGGCGACCCCTGCTTCACACCAATGTAATCCAGCCCTCCAGCCTCCTCCCTATAGGAGAGGGTTACTCCTTCACTCCGCCGCCCTCCTCCCCTCATCCCACCGCCTTTGCGCCTTTTTGCCCGATTCGACAAGATCCGAGTGGCCGGTCATCGCCGCGCTCACGGCATAGCCTGCGTCCCGGGGATGCCCGCAGCGGCAGAGGCAGCGCCGCCGCCCACCCCCACCGCGCTGTTGCAACCGGGAGCCGAGCCGGAGCGACGGACGGGATCGCGCCTTGATTGCCTGCCTTACCGGACGCCGGCGAGCTTGCGCGGCAAGGGCTTATGGCAGCTCTGCCCTTCCTGGAAGTGGAGAGCGGCGGCGGCGGTGGTGGGGAGAGAGGCGCAGGCGCCCAGCAGCAGCAACAGCAGCCGCCTCAGGGCAAGCACTGGCGGCAGTCGAGGCGCCGGCATGGTGGCCTCTGGCGACGCTTCTTACCCCCGGCCGGTTTTCCACAGCCGGCCCCTGCTTTATGAGGGAAGACCGGGTACCGGGCGTGGATGACAGCAGCAGCACGCGCGTGCACACATACATACACACGTGGGCGCACGCTTAAGCTTACCCGCGCGCGGCTTCTCGCTGGATTTCCTCCCCCGCCCCCACTTACACCGCGGAAAAGCAGAGCCTCGGAAAGGGATCCCACCCAGCGTCCCCGGCTTGCAGTAGCGTGGCCCACCTTGGGCCGGGGGGGGGGTGGTGGAAATCACCGGCGGGGTGTGGGTTTGGGTGGGAGTCTCTGTTGTTCCAGAAAAATCCTTTGGGGTGGCTCAGCTGGACGCCTTTCGCTCTAGAAGATCAGAGAAATGTTTGGGGAAAGGGGGATCTTCTGCTGGCTCTTTAGGAGAGAACAGAAAATCCCTATAACAGGGTCAGGACAGAGCTCCTCTGATCCAACTTGTGGGTCGAGGTCCCCAACCGTTTTTTTGTAGGTGGTCTCCAAATCCGGACAAGGAGGATTCCTATTCTATTTCATTCCATTCCTATTCTATTCTATTCTATTCTATTCCAATTCTATTCCATTCCATTCTATTTCATTCTATTCTATTCCCATTCCATTCCCATTCTAGCCTATTCTATTCTATTCTATTCTATTCTATTCTATTCTATTCTATTTATTCCTATTCCGTTCCATTCTAGTCAATTCTATTCAATTCCGTTCCATTCTATTCATTCTATTCAATTCTATTCGCTTCTTTTCCCTGATTCTGCCCAGCAGTTGATCTTTCAAGAGATATTTATTGTTTGGATCTTTGGAGGAGCATGAGAACCTTCAAAATCCTTAGCAGGTAGTCCTCGACTTACAACAGTTCATTTAGTGATCGTTCACAGTTAAAACAGCAGTGAAAAAAGTGACTTATGACCATTTTTCACACCTGTGACCCTTACTAGTTCATGTGATGAAAATTCAGACGGCTGGCAAGTGACTCACATTTATGACGGTTGCAACGTCCCGGGGTCATATACAATCACCTTTTGTGACCTCCTGACCAGCAAAGTCAATGGGGAAGCTGAATTCCCTTAACAACCTTAAACTACTGAAGCGATTCACTTTTAACAAACATAGCAAGAAAAATGGTAAAATGGAGCAAATTTTACTTAACCATGTCTTGCTTAGCCACAGAAATTTCGGGCTCAATAGTGGTTGTAAGTCAAGGATCCACCTGTACTGATGTCTTCCTTCCCTATAAATTTGACTCAGGGCTTTAAACAGAATCGACATGGGTGATCATTGCCATCTATCTAAGGGCTAATAAATTGATACGCTTCTTTGGATTGTTTGGTGGAACTTGTGTGCAGAGCATGTTCGTCTCGTCAGTTACTCCCATGTAGTCCTTGATGCTTCTTGATGGTTGTTTGCCTACAGAGTTTCATTACCCAACTAGATAACATCATCAGTATCTAGTTGGGTAATGAGATATCTTCAAGTAAACAACCAAGCTCAGGGAGCACCCTGGAGTTCCCAGTTCTACCCTGAGCTACACAGAAGCTCTTCTGTAGAATCTCTTTTGTAAGTTCCTCTGTGGTGCAAAAAAAGAGTTTAGCAACATCGTTTTTGTGGCAGAGACAGGTCTTGGCTGCAAAGGGAGGGAGGGAGGGAGGAAGCTAGAAACCCACGCAGGGCAGGTTGCTGATGGGATATGCCTCTCCAGCCCCTAATCAGAATAACAAGAGTTAGAAGGGATCCCGGAGGCTCAGCTGAAAGTGGAAGACGAAACAGGTATAGGGCTGGTCCAGGCATTTGCCATCTGAGAGAAAGGATAAGAAGAACCTCCTCCCACTTCATGTGCAAAATGATTGGCAGCGGAATCTTCCACATTGCTCATAGGACACGTGCACACTCTTTTCCAGCATGTACACTGAGAGCTAGAAACCCATGCAGGGCAGGTTGCAAAGCCATAGGCTGCTTCGCTCTTTCATCTCCTAGCATTCCAGCGTCAAGTTTCTGAATAACTTTTTGGAACCCAAAATTCTCTTTGTTCTGCTTTTTCTGAAACTCCTTAACCTCCAGCAGGATGATCAAAGTTGAACGCAATTAATCCTACCTGAAAAAAAAACCACTGGAGAAAATTACCATTTATTTTAAAACGATGGGCTTGCTGGAGTGAGAATTCTCTTCCAGCACTGATACTAACCTGTTGCTTAATACTGCCACATTCTGAGTTCCGTCCAAAGTGGCTCTGGATGAATTTTTAGGAACTTATTATTGAAGGGGTGATCCTGACTGGCCTGAGCAACGCCACTACTTTATAAGCAGTACTGGTTACCAGTTAGGATCCCCATCTATTCAGTGCGGAAGAGCGGGTTGCAGTAGCCAGCTGATTGGGCTAATATTTAAAGTAAAGCATGGTTGAATGTGTCACTGCCATGGTGGCGCAGTGGTTAGACTGCAGTACTGCAGGCTACTTCTGCTGACTGCCGGCTGCCTGCAATTTGGTAGTTCGAATGTCACCAGGCTCAAGGTTGACTCAGCCTTCCCTCCTTCCGGGGTGGGTGAAATGAGGACCCAGATTGTTGGGGGCAATACACTGACTCCCTAAACTGCTTAGACAGGGCTGTAAAGCACTGTAAAGTGGTATATAAGTCTAAGTGCTACTGCTATTTCAGTGTTAGAAGCTTGATTGGAAAATTGAAATGTCTTGAAAGAATTTTTGATATAACTGCCAAGAAAACTATGTGAATATGTTCGTGTCAGGAGTTGACTATCATTTGTACATCATCGTTTTAGCCACTGTCTATCCATTGCAAGATGAAGGCCTCTTCCATAGGTTTCCAACCAATATGGAACTTTCCTTCGTGAATTGGGCCCGCAATACTTGCTGATGTCTTCGATCCATCTTGTTTTATATCTCTTTCATGAATGTTTTTTTTATCAAATGGGATCCATTCTATGCCTTGGTCCACCTGCCACCAGTTCTTCTTGCTTATGTGAACAGCCTGTTTCCATTTCAGTTCTTTTACTCTTGATGTATTCGGTAGTGAATAGGGCTTCTTGGAGGTATGTGTGTGAGAATGTAACCTGAATATCTACTCTGTTATGAACTGAGAAATTTGGGCAGGAAACAGCAACATCCACAAGGTCACACTGCTTTTGTCACAAAGACTCACTGCTCTTGTCAGCCCTTCTTCACTCTCCTATCATCGGGTAGGAGCTATAGAAGCATAGCCAGCCTCACCAACAGGCTGAAGAACAGTTTCTATCCATGGGCTGTCAGACTTCTGAACAGAAAATAACTTCATGCCAACATAGTATGATAGACTTGCGGGGCCACTGCATTGTGCAAAAAGGTCACATAGTGTAATAAGATTGGGACTGGGTTAGGGACTTCTGTCTTCACTGTGAATTGTGTTGGGGGGGGTGCATGAAGGGAGTCTCAGCCAGTGGTGGGATTCAAATATTTTTACCACCGGTTTGGTGGGTGTGGTTTGGTGGGCACGCTTTGCGTGTGTGCACACACTTTGCGTGCACATGCGTGCCAAATGCCCACTTTGCGCAGGCGCAGAGGCATTCTAACTCACCTCCTGCAAGCCTGCACTCTCCCGGTCGTTTCAGCAGCTGCCATGCGGCACTCTTCTGTGCCATGCAAAGCATCTGCGCTTCAAATTCAGAGGATAAAGGTGAATATGGGAGCCCAGGCAGGCAGATGGGCCCAACAGCAGAGTGGCGGAGAGAACTGGTTCGTCTCTGCTGCTCATCGCTGCTACCGGCTAGGCAGAACCGGGCTGAACCGGTAGAATACCACCACTGGTCTCAGCCAATCTCATTGTACACATGTTGCACTCTGACAATAAAGGTAGTAATAATAAGATGAAAGCTGTTTCAAGGCACCATATTATATTTTCTATTCTGTCCTATGATTCAATTGTTGAATATAAAGACAGATAATTCTTCCATACAAAGTTTTGTTTTTTGGATTATATTAGGTATCCTCAAGGTAACTCACAGTTATGTCGAGATGCATCTAATGTCCAATTCTTTGCATAGTTGAAATCATAGTGTAAAATGATAATAATCTTTCCCCTATTTCAGCTCATAGTAGTAGAGCCAAAGGAGAAGTGCTAGCACGAGGCTAGGGTCTGAGCAAGAGTGAAGAAACCTCCCCCAACCCACCAAGGGTCAGTTCAGTGACTAATCAGGATTACAGATGTGGCCACATGACATGAACTACATTTCCCAGGATACCTTAACTACATTAACATGATGCATTCCCTTAAGGGGACAGCTCCCAATTCCTAACTAACTATCTGAATTCCCATTACTATATACAGGCTGGACAGCACATTTTCTGTGCCTTCTGGTTGTGTGTGTGGTATTGCAATGCATGTGGGAAAGCAGAGGGGTTTGCATCACCATTTCCTGTCTCTGCTTTCCTCAGTCCAACCTGCCCACTCCTGTGGACACCATCAATAGAAAAAGACAAAGTTTCCTAATATTTGTAATCCTTGGTTTGTAGGAGATGTTACCAAATGATTCCCTTTTTCTGCCCAGACCAGATAGATTTTGGAAGCAGAATTTAGTTTCGCGTTCTGGGAAGTGCCAGAAATTCTCAAAAAGAACAGTCCTAAATCTTAGAACAAAAATGCTAACACTTTTGGAAAACTCTGGTGGCCCCCAGAGCTGTTCTTTTGAACTAATGTTCATCTTTGCCCATGTGGTGCCAGTTGATAAGGCCAAGGGCAGTTCACTTGAGTTCCAGCGACAGTGTATTTCTGGATACAGCTAAAGAGCTGATTTCACTAAATTAGCCTTTTCTTTAAAAGGAACACATCGTGTATTCAGTGACTCCCTAAGAAACAAGTTTAGAAAAAGTAGGATGGGGGAGGGAGGAAAGACTGGGTTGGTTGTAGTTTCTGCTTTTTCTGTTTGTAGAGTAGAAATATATATATTAAATGAGCTAGTGGCAGTTTTGGTGCTAACCAATATAGCAAAACTTTTAAATACTGCCTTAACTGCTTGCCAGATACAAGATTGTCAATGTGTTGGAAGGTATGCAAAAAAAAAAAAAATAGATCAACCCACTGTGAACAGTGAATGTGTAAGATAGGAGTGAAGAGATCTTTGACATCTTTGACCAACTTCCACAAGCAAAGTCAACTGAGGATTCATTTAAAGAACATGTGATTCACTTAATGATTATGTGATTCACTAACAACCCCAGGAATACACCAGGAAGTCTGTCATGTGATAACTTGTTTAATGATCACATTGCTTAGCGACTGAAATTCCAGTCCAATTATAATCCTCATAAAGTGAGGATTACCTGTACAATACAAATAGATGACTATCTTTTCTAGGCTCTGTAACAAATCAACCTGAAGAAGGTAGTTGTGATTACCCAAAAGGCAGTACTGGAAATTCAAATACTTCAAGGTATTAGTGACAACATATAAAGTCCTACATGGCTTGGGTCCAGGGTACTTGCGGGAACATCTCCTGCTGGCATCACACTCCGATCGCCCTGTGCGCTCCCACAGGCAGGGCCTCCTTGGGGTACCATTGACCAGACATTGTCAGGCGGTGCCCAGGGGTAGGGCCTTCTCTGTGGGAGCACCCACCCTGTGGACTCAACTCCCCTTGGACCTTTGTTTGTCCCCTGATCTCTACCCCTTCCACTGTGACCTGAAGACCTGGTTATTTCAGCATGCTGGCCTGAACTGAACCAAGGGTGGGGGTCTCTTCTTTTAAAATAATTTTAATTGTTTTAATATTTAATATTGGGCTTGTATCGTTTAATTGTTTTTTAGGTAATTTATTGTATTGTATTTTGTGAGCCACCCTGAGTCCTTAGGGAGAGAGGGCGGCATACAAGTCTAATAAAATAATAATAAATAATAAATAAATACTTAACATCTGTCTTTCTTTGTATTAGCTAGTTTGATCATGAACAGAGCTTTCATCATCAGACGGAGCATCATATTACACTGAATAACTATTATTTATACCAAGAAGCAGAGGTTGTTGCCTACACCATGGACTTTGCAGGAAACATCTGGGTGATCATTATTGGGCATACAATGTAGATGAGATAGCAGAGCAGTTGCAACATGGACAGTTTTTAAACTATACAGCACTCACCCAATGCAAGAGAGCCAACCTCAGATACTCTAATGCAACTAAATCAACCTCAAATCCTCAAATGTAACTCATTTGTGAGGTACATTCAAGAGAGGTACTAATACCACCCTATAAAGCCTTAATAAGAAGACACCTAGAATACTGCATCCAGTTTTGGTCACCACACTATAAAAAAGATGTTGAGACTCTAGAAAGAGTGCAGAGAAGAGCAACGAAGATGATGAGGGGACTGGAGGCTAAAACATACGATGAACGGTTGCAGGAAATGGGCATGGCTAGTGCAGTGAAGAGAAGGACCAGGGTGGACATGATAGCCGTGTTCCAGTACTTGAGGGGATGCCATAGAGAGGAAGGAGTCAAGCTATTTCCCAAAGCACTTGAAGGCCAGACATGAAATAATGGATGGAAACTGAACAAGGCGAGATTCAACCTGGAAATAAGGAGAAATTTCCTGACAGAGCAATCAACCAATGGAACAGCTTGCCTTCAGAGATTGTGGGAGCTTCATCACTGGAAGCTTTCAAGAAGAGACTGGGCTGCCATCTGTCAGAAATGGTGTAGGGTCTCCTTGGGTGGGAGGTTGGACTAGATGACCTACAAGGTTCTTTCCAACTCTGTTAATCTGTTAATTTTTTAAAATTGCATAAACTTTGACATTATTTAAACTAAAATCACACAAAGATACAAAAAGCAAAGTAGAAGATAATTATTAATAAACATAAGTAAAACATTACAAAGGAAAAAAACATTCAGTCACATATTCTTCCCTTCCCTTCTATGTGTATTTCCCAAACCTCTAACCATTACACAAGTGTTTGTACTGGGTTTTTAAAAACATTAAACATTGGAAATTATTTCTAATATCTAAGTAATTTCATTTATTATTTTTGATTGTTCTCTTCATTGTTCTCCTAAAGACATATTTCAAGTGTGTGAAATTGCTTTGATAGAGGTATATATCACCAATGAAATATTTTGTACCAGATTTTCCTCAAATGATATCCTGGAATAGATTTTACTGATTTTCCCTTAGCTCATCCCATTGTCCTACTCTGATAACTTCTTTGAAGTTTTGCATCCACTTTATCATACAATTTTTAATTTGTTCCATCTCCATCATTTTTTTTCAAACTAAAAAATGCTGCCTGCAGCGTTTATTTGTTATTTCCTTGCAATGTCATCTTGAGTTCTGACATTTGCATCCCCCATGGAGAACTGAGCTGATTTTATCCAGTTCCAATAAAATAGCCAATAGATGAAATCAGGCTGGAAAATAGTAAGGGCAGATAGAGACTTAAACATGTGTCTTCCGTTTGGTTCTCCAAAATGCCTGCTTTGATATCTTAGAGTTGGTTGTAAAAAAAAAGAGTTTTTTTCTTTTTAACAATCCTCTAAGGAAAAAAAAGTGGGATGGTATACATTCTACTTCCCCATGCTCTCTGCTTTTCAAGGCAACAGCTTTTATATATAATTATCTTTCTGACTTAACCATCCTATCTGGACCTTAGTCATTGCAAGAGCCCTGGGCACATAATTTCTAGAGTTGTCTTATCAGAATTTGTCCAGAGTCCCGGTGCACAATTAAAAATAAATTGGGTAGTCCTTCCTCTAATGAAGCTGTAGCCTAAACAAATAAGGTCCCATTCTGCAGCCGAGGAAGGATAACAGCATCACTGCAGCCTTTGGCCAACACTGCTGGGAAGCCTGGTGCTTACAGATAAATAGATCTCTCCCTATCACAGGGGAACATGCTTTGCTATGGCTTCTCCTGGAACAGAATGCTTTTGTTTTCAGAATGGTGTCTCAGGAAAGACACAGAGTGTTTTGGAGGCCATGAAAAAGAAGACTAAAAGAGATAAGCTATGGGGGGAATATGTGGCAAAGACCAATTTTCTTCCTGGGAAAGGATTGCTTCACGATTAGCCACAATCAATCATTAGCCTCTTGGGGAATGGCAGATATTTTGTGAGAACCTCCAAGACAGATAACCAAAATTTCAAAAATGTTCACTGTTCCTGTAGTAAAGTTTGCCTCTATTTGATGCATATCCAAAAATAGAAGAAGAGAAAACTAAAAGCTTCTCCAAAATCTATAAATCCATGGATTTGCCTATAAATCATTGGACAGCCAAAGTGGGAAGGGTTACCTTTGCCTTCTCCTAGCGGCAGTTGACTTAGAAAAGAGAAAGAAGATATAATTATGGCTTTGGTGGCTCAGGCTGTTAAATGCCTGCTCTTAAGATCCAGCTGTCTACAATTACTGTAGGCTCGAATCCCACCAGGCTCAAGGTTGACTCAGCCTTCCATCCTCTCGGGGTAGGTAAACTGAGGACCCAAGATTGTTGGGGGCAATTAGCTAACCTTGTAAAAATGCCGCTTAGTAATAAGCAGGCATATACAATGGAATGAAGGCTATTGCTGAGCGCATTGGGTTGTGCTCCAAAAATTGTAAGCCTGAGTCTTCGGAGAAGGGCGGCATATAAATGTAATTTTTTAAAAAAAATAATCAATCTGTAGAAAATAATAAAGCCAGGCTACAGATCATCCAGGAGTTAGCCAAGCCATAACGCCAGAATTTCACAAAAAGAAATATCAAAATTATATATATATATATATATATATATATATATATATATATATATATATATAGGTCTTTGTTGTCCGTGTAAGATTGAGAATACCTTGGCGTTGAAATCTCATCATCTTCAGGCTGGTGTCTTCTGCTTCGATTGTGTGCCACAATCACACACTTCTCCCAGGAGAACGAAGCTGAAGACACCAGCCTGAAGATGACGGATGAGATTTCACAAACGCGCCAAGGTATTCTCAATCTACACGGGACAAGACCAATACACCAAGACCTACATATATATATATATATATATATATATATATATATATATATATATAAAAATCTATGAAAACACACACACACACACACACACATATATATATATATATATATATATATATATATATATATATATGTTTGAGAGATCAAGAAGAGAATGCAAATGTTCAGAGCAGGGTTCAAGACACTTGACAAAGGAGCATGCAAAGTACAGAGCAGGTTTCCAACACTGGGTCACACCTGGATGGATAGTTTTATAAAGCCAGAATTTCCAATGCAACATCATGAATATGAATAAATTGGATTGAAGGGCAACTGAATGGCTGATCCCTAATACTACTCCAAGGAGGTTTTTCTTCCAGTCCCACTTCCTGCATCCCATAGTTTTGGAGATTGTTCCAAAGAACCCAGCCAGAACTTCACAATCCAGATTATTGACTCATCCTTGCTAGTTCTGCTGATTCTGGTCAATACATCTGTGGCTTCCAAGGCCCCTTTAGGTTCTTCTTATCTTCTCAAGAAGAATTTTAATGGTGGCTATAACAATCTCTGTATCTGGTATGGCTGGCATCTGCCTGTACTATTTGGACACGAAATGTTGGATTTGATAGTCTTGTGCTCTGATAATTATCAATAAAAGGTGGGGAGGGCAGACACCAGGCAGCATATATGGTCATGCATTATTATTTCATCACAGTGAGCTAGGATAAAAGAGAAAGACCTGATCTTCTACTAGCACCTGAAGTTACACATTTGGAAATATGAGTAGCTGTTGCAAGTCACAGTGGGATTCCACAGCTTGGGCTGGATGGGCTGAGTCCTTGTGCATAAGATTACCTGGATGCATTCATTAAAGGGCCCCTGAATTATTGGAATGTTTTCCTTCTTTGGGACTTTCTTGTGAATATCATATCAGAAGAGCTCTTGTAGTCAGCAGTGGGAGGTGCCAGATGTTCCCGTGTTGATGCTGTTGCTTGCATTTGCTCTAGAAGTTGCATTCAGCAGATGATAAGAGTAGTTATAGCTGACACTACAGGGACTGAGTGAGCCTTTGAGAGAGAACATCTGGAAAAGAGGAACCCACCTTCGTTGCTGGATCTAGGCAAGATGCGTGAAATTGTGCACGTCCAGATTGGCCAGTGCGGGAATCAGATCGGTGCTAAGGTAGGACATTGCCTTCATTTTGCCGCTAAAAGATAATGAGGTATAAGTTCATACCACACAAAGTGTGATGGAAATTTGAACAATGTTGGGTGAAAATTACATTTGGTCAACTGGCAAAATCTATTAAAGTGTAACTTTTCAACCTGTCAGAAGAGATGATAATGTGAGGTCAAATAATGATTCATTTAGACCAACGTTCTGTTTCATACCAGATGCCTCAAGGAAACCTGCATAACTTAAAAGAGATGTTCACTTCTTCCAGCAACATACTTCCTCTGGAAAACAGGAGTAGCACATAAACATGACAATTAGATTTATTTTTATCCCATTCGTTTGTTGAATCCTTTTTTTTTAATTCATATTTATATGCTGCCCTTCTCCGTAGACTCAGAGTGGCTTACAATTTTTTTGGAGCACAACCCAATGCGCTCAGCAATAGCCTTCATTCCATTGTATATGCCTGCTTATTACTAAGCGGCATTTTTACAAAGTCAGCTTATTGCCCCCAACAATCTTGGGTCCTCAATTTACCTACCCTGAGAGGATGGAAGGCTGAGTCAACCTTGAGCCTGGTGGGATTCGAGCCTGCACTAATTGCAGGCAGCTGGAGCTAAGTGCTAGGTGTTTAACAGCCTGCACCACCAAGGTGCAGACATATTGTGGTGCGAGTAGAGAAGAAAATGAATGCTGGAATGAAAGAATCATCTTAAAATCCAAACAGGGTGAGATTATAGTATATTTAGTAAAAATGGCAAAGGCTAAATAAGTTTAATGATCACAGTTCCATCATGCTGGTATATTCCCTCACTTTCTAAAAGGCTTGTCCATTCTTTGGACAAAATGCTCTGGTGATGCTTGAGTTTTTCAAAGGAATCATTACCAAGCTGTTCTCAGATTAGAAAAATAGCATTACAGCATTAATCAGACACTAAAATGATAGTCTGGATTTTAGATCCTGTCAATTCCTGCCAAGAAATTATTATAGTTAGACATTTGGAGTCCCCAGGCTGGGGAAATCTCCTGTGAATATTTACTCCGCAGTAAATCTCTCTTTTTAAATGGTAATTACTCCTGTCCTAGCAAATTATATTTTAAAGTTAACATTATGGAATTCTTTTCTTATTGTAAAGAAAGGAAGTTTGAAACAAGTTCTGTATTTCTTTCACTTGCAAATACGTTTGGTTGCTGTAAGTGAGGCAACCTGGAAACGAAGAAGTTGGCAAAATAATTGACCAAAATCTAGGCCTGATATAGATCATATGCTGAATAATTTTGTTCTAACCATAATTGATAGACAATAGCAACTATTTCTTGATGCAAGTCAGTTATAAATACAGTTAGTCCTCGACTTACAACCACAATTGAGCCCAATTTTCTGTCGTGAAGTGAGACATTTAAGTGAGCTTTGCCCCATTTTACAATCTTTCTTGCCCCAGTTGTTAAGTGAATCACTGTGGCTGATAAATTAGTAACCCGGTTGTTAAGTAAATCGGGCTTCCCCATTGACTTTGCTTGTCAAAAGGTTGCAAAAGGTAATCAAATGACCTTGGGACACAGCAATGATCATAAGTATGAACCAATTGCCAAGGATATGAATTTTGATCACACGATCATGGGGGCTGCTACAAAGGTTGTAAGACTGTGAAAAATGGTCATAAGTCACTTTTGTTCAATGTTGTTGTAACTTTGAACTAACTGAACTGTTGTGTAAGTCAAAGACTACCAGTATATTCTTAGTGATGATGGAAACAGCTTCCTATAAGAACTGAGCAAAACTGGAAATAAAATGTCTCTTGAATTGCATATTCCAGGCACTCAGAAGAAGAATGAATTATCTTCCTGCTGTTCTTGGTCTGCATTTCCTAATGACTGTGGAAGAATATAGTCTGATTCTGCATGACATTTTTGCACACATCCCAGTTTTGAACTGGAGACTATTTGTAATTATCAAAGTATTCTTTTGATTGCAGACTAAAGGCAAGAGCTGTTTAAAAACCTTGTAGTTCCAAAACGAGGGCGTTCTTGCATTTACACCCTCATGGTACCAGATAAAGGCTCAGCGGGACTGAATGTCAAAGTGGACATAAAGATAGATATTGTGGGGGTAAGAATACAATGCCACACTTTGCCTTCTGTTCCAAGTCAATGTTGGATTAGTAAATAGTCTGCCTCATTGTTGTCCCTGTGCTTTTGATTCTTACTACAAGCCTTGTTGAAATGAATGGGCGAACAATCAATACGGTAATAAATAATAATTCATGAATAGCATACAATGCAATTCAAAGATCATGAAAGATGTTCTAAAAACTGAGTTCAGCAATAGGGAGGAAAGGTAAGCAAAGGTGATAAAATGTGCATAGCACAGCTTGGGGAATGCTTTCCAACCCTTAGGCATGAACGGACAAAACCTCTCTCTTTTGTCTTTGTAATAAAGACAGATATTTTATATCTGTGGGTTTAGGTGAATTTCTGCTCTTCCGTCATGTTGCAGTTGTGTTTGTCTACATGGGTGCACAGGGTGAGCTGCACATGCTCTGTTCTAGGACACATGACAAAAAAAATGGGGGGGGGGAGGATTTTCTGGAGTTTGCAGTCTTCCACCAAATTTGGCCCATTTTAAAACTGGACCTTTCTTTTGCTAAATTTGGTCTTATTCTGTCCTGCACTGGCAGTTCTGGATGCCATGAAATCTACTTTCTCCCCTTTTCTCCCAACCTGGTTTTGCTAACATGTAACCTGGGAAAGACTTCTCAAGATTGCAGGGGGAGGAATTGACTGATTAAGTGCCAGGAAGGTGGTGTTGACTCTTAGTTACCACATTGAGGGAATGGGTAGTGGGGAAAGAGAGAAGGAAGACTGAGACACATCTATGGAGATTCTCAGTCATTCAGGTCATGGTTGTCCCAAAGGTGCTTTTTCAAGAGGCAGTTGGACTTCCTTGTTTTTCCTTGAAGATGTTTCGCTTGTCATCAGAGAAACTTCTACAGTTCTGACTGAATGGTGGAGGATGGCAAGGTTTATATTCCTTGCAGTCATCTGGTCGTTAGCACTCCTTCTGAGAGGTGTTGAGGCCACTTGGAGGTTTATCTGTGCCCTCAGGGTCACCTGAATAGTACAAATGGGTGTGGAATTTTCTTGGAACTGCTGAAAGGACTGTGTTGTAAACAAGAGACAGGTGGACTTCAAGGAATATAAATCAGTCAGTGGTGGGATTCAAAAAATTTTACTACCAGTTCTGTGGCCGTGGCTTGGTGAGCATGGTGTGGCTTGGTGGGCATGGCAGGGGAAGGATACTGCAAAATCCCCATTTCTTCCCATTCCTGGGGGAAGGTTACTACAAAATCCCATTCCCTCCCAGTCCCCATCCAACTAACCTGCTTTCCAGCTCCGTTCTCCTGTGCAGGGTAACAAAAGAAGACCCAGCCGATCAGCTGGGACTCAGGAGGCAGAGAATAGATGGGAATAGGCAGGGATAGTCAGTGGTGGTATTTCCTGGTTCTCCAAACTACTCAAAATTTCTGCTACCGGTTCTCCAGAACTGGTCAGAACCTGCTGAATACCACCTCTGAAATCATTCCATTCTCCACCATTCTTGGATGAGAAGCGAAATGTCTTCAAGGAAAAAGAAAGAAAGTCCAGTTGCCTTTTGAAAAAACAATCTTTGGGAAGACTGGGGAGAGAAACCAGGATGAATAAGAACCTTGAAGTACATGGAGAACTGCCGGAAGACATCTTAAATGTTCACAACTACCCAAAGCAATCCAAATCCATCAAGGGCAACTAACTACTAACTTATGGCAAATAACCAATTCTCAGTTTCAGGGTTACAGACAGAGGGAGCTGTTATTTCCTGATCTGACTCACATTACTATTTTTTATCTGATTTGTTTATCACCTTGATTTTCTACTAGAGAGGTGGGGAGGAAAATTCATGCATGTGTGTAAGAAGTCAAAGAAAAAAAAAGAGAGAGCTTATTCAAATTCCATAGGTGCTGCCCTATGCAAGAATGCCAGTGATCCAAACCTCTCATGACTTCACCAGGCCAATAAATACAGAAATAACCAGGTGAAATGCTTGTATTGTTTGAGTCTGTTTGTCCTCTTTTCAGTTCTGGGAAGTCATCAGTGATGAGCACGGGATCGACACCACGGGAAATTATCACGGTGATTCACCATTGCAGCAGGAGAGAATTAATGTGTATTTCAATGAAGCTTACTGTAAGTAACTGGGCAAACAAAATTTGCTTGCACAGACAATTACAGAGGTTAAAAATAAAACTTGTTTATCAATTATTACTATCATTTTTATGCAAGAGAGTCAAGAGTGTCTTAACAGTATTATTATAACACAATAATAAAATGCTTTGTCATCTTTCACTGCCATGAAATCCACTTCAAGAACTGTTGAATGAGACTTTCCCTGTGGAGAAACTGCTTTGTGTATTAGAAGTGCAGTGTCAAAAATTTCTTAGTTTGCGCTAAACTGGAGCTGGCAAATGATAAGACAATATGCTGAATCTGGTCCACTGGCCAGAGAATTCTGGGAGTTGAGGTCCAACACATTTTAAAGTTGCCAAGTTTAAGATAATTTGCAACCCAGGCAAGAATGACCATCTTATTATTATGTATTAATTTCTTCCAATATTTGAAGTGGAAGAGAAAGGGTCAGCCTATTCTCCCAACTACCAGAAGGCAAGACAACTTTGCTTGCTGGAGAAATCTGGGAGTCGAAGTCCATATTTCTTAAGATTACCAAGGTTAAGAAACAGTACACTAGCATTACAGTGCATTTGTATTATCTGAAGAGAAAGTTGGATGAATAATTTTGGAGTTCAAATGCTTTTCTTCACTGTACAGTGGAGAAAATATGGTTGCAAAGTCTGCAGCATTTTAAAATCATCAGTCTAATTGAAGATAGTTGATATTGTCTTCCACAATAGATTTCTATGGCCAAATTGTGTAGATGTGATGATTTCCTTAATGTAATGAAGGTCCTATGTGTATTTCACCAATACATTTCATTACATTGCCATCTAGTGGACATACAGGAAATTGCATAAATGTTTGATACTACAGTTAGTCCTTGACTTATGACCAAAATTTTTGCTAAGCGAGACATTTGTTAAGTGAATTTTGCCCCATTTTACTACCTTCCTTGCCATATGTCTTAAATGAATGACTGCAGTTGTTAAGGTAGCAACACGGTTAAGTGAATCTGGTGTCAGAAGGTCCCAAAACGTGATCACATGACCCTGGGCCACCGCAGCTGTCATAAATATGAATCAGTTGCCAAGCACCTGAAATTTGATCATGTGACTATAGAGATGCTGCAATGGTTGTAAGTGTGAAAAACGGTCATATGACCCTTTTTTCAGTGTCGTAACTTTGGTCACAAAATGAACTGTTGTAAATTGAGGATTGCCGCCCTGAGTCCTTAGGGAGAAGGGCGGCATACAAGTCTAAATAAATAATAATAATAATAATATTGCCCACTGCCAGGCCTTTACACACATGCTTTAGCTTTCTTTTTATCTTCCCCTTTTTATTTGTTTACTGGTAATAACAGATATGAAGATTGTGGGCAGTGTTCCAACAGTTTTGCTAAGCCTATTTCTAATTAGTAGCCTATTTCTAATTCCCTGCCCATTCTTGGGCCTCTTAGTGGATTAAAGAAGGAATGGATCAGACATCCAGCCCTTGCTTATCAATGGAGACTGAGTGGAGCAAGTGGCCAGTTTTAAGTTTCTGGGTGTTACCATAAAAGAGGACCTGACCTGGGGTGCTCACATTGCAGCCCTGGTCAAAAGGCCAGCAGAGATTATACTGCCTGAGACTTCTCAGGAAACAACAACTGAATGAAAAACTGCTGGTGACCTTCTACCGCTGCACCATAGAGAGTATCTTATCTTACTGCACCTCTGTATGGTTTGCCAGTTGCACAGTGGCAGATAGGAAAGCACTCCAGAGGGTTAACGTCATTGCCCAGAAGTTCATTGGTTGCCCTCTCCCCTCTTTGGAAGAGCTTTATAGCTCCCACTGCCTTAAGAAAGTTCAAAACATTCTCAAAAATCCATCTCATCCTGGGAACTCTTTTTTTGAACTATTACATCTGGCAGACGGTACAGAATAATAAAAACAAGCACAAATAGGTTGAAAAACAGCTTCTATCCCAGGGCAGTAGCTCTTTTGAATTCTACTGTATAGTGCAGTGTTGGTGTGGTGTTGGAGGTTTTCGGTTCAATGTGTGGAGGGTGAAGGATGTGTGTTTGTGTTTATTTTCATGGTCATTATGTGCGCTGAAGATGGTGTTTGATTTCGTTGTACGAGGTGCAATGACAATAAAGTAAAGTAAACTTTAGAAAGGTCATCAGATGAGTAACCCCTAAGGTGGATCTGGTGTGTTGTGGGGGGTAAACTGGCTAGCCTCCATTTGGGACTGATTGTCTGGCTGACAATCATCTTGGAGTCCCCATAGATTCTGAGAAGCCTCCAAAATGAATAAACCCATTGCTCTAGGCCCGTGATGGTGAACCTATGGCACGAGTGCTGGAAGTGGCACGCAGAGTCATCTCTGCCAGCACGCGAGCTGTCTCCCCAGATCAGGTCCACTGCACATGCGTGAGTGCCTCCCGCCAGCCAGCTGATTTTTGGGTATCTGCCCTGCATGCGGGGGGGGAGGGGGCACAGGGAGCAGAGACTCTTGTGCCTGTGCAGAGGCATGCAGCATGCATGGGTTCAAGCACGCATGTGCAGATGTGCACAGTGCACATGGGAGTCACGCATGCATGCGCAGGAGGTGGGGGCGCACATGCGCATTGTGTTATGGGTGCAGGCACGCATGTGTGTGTGTGTGTGTGTGTGTGTGTGTGCACTTTCAGCACGCGATGACGAAAAGGTTAGCCATCAGTGCTCCAGGCAATGTCAATATCATATTGACATCTAAGCCCAAACTGCTTACATTCTAGTTTAAAGACAATACCAATCCTATTACAATAGTTCACTTAGTGACCGTTCAAAGTTACAACAGCACTGAAAAAGTGAAGTATGACCATTTTTCACACTTACGAGCGTTGCAGCATCTCCATGGTCCTGTGATTTACATTCGAGGGCTTGGCAACTGACTCATATTTATGACGGTTGCAGTATCCTTGGGTCATGGGATCCCCTTTTGCAACCTTCTGACAAGCAAAGTCAGTGGGGAAACCAGATTCACTTAACAACCGTATTCCTAATTTAACAACTGCAGTGATTCACTGAACAAATGTGGCAAGGAAAGTTGTAAAGTGGATCAAAACCCACTTAACAAATGTCTCATTTAGCAACATAAATTTTGGGCTCAGTTGTGGTTATAAGTTCAGGATTACCTGTCTGTCAAGCACAGTTTAGGTGACTTAAGGGTTTAAAACACTTCTGGAGTCTCTTAAATGAGTTCTGTAGGTTTAAGAAATGTTCATGTGAGTCCTACAGGTTGTTACTTATCATATCTCTGATCCATTATGCTGCAGCTCATAAGTATGTTCCTCGTGCTATCCTGGTAGACTTGGAGCCTGGAACAATGGACAGTGTGCGGTCCAGCAAAATAGGTCCACTTTTTCGGCCTGATAACTTCATTCATGGTATGTATATGATGTTACTTATCGAACTAATTTAACAAATTGATATTCTCAGAAGCAACATAGCTGACATTCATCCCTTTGATTCACTAAGGTATCAGTATCTTTAATCACAGCTTCAGAACACCTAACAGCCTAATTTTTATGAGGGGAAACTTAATTCTGTTTTTTATGCTTTACAGCAAGTCTTCAAACTTGGCAAGTTTAAGACTTGTGGACTTCAACTCCCAGAATTCCTGAGCTAACATGACCAGAGGAGGAATTCTGGGAGTTGAAGTCCACAAGCCTTAAAGTTGTCAAGTTTGAAGGCCCCTGCTTTACAGAGTGAAAGCTTAAACAGATCACAGGAGACTTCCCTAAAATGTTCAAAGAAAGATGAAACTGGATCATTAATCTTAAGAGGAATGTTTCCTCAAGTCTCTTTCCCTGCCTCTGTAACATTTGTTACAAGCTAAGATAACTTTTATTGTCATTTTTTTCCTGTAAAAAAATGGCACACATTAAAAAACGAAATTCTGACACCTGCTCTCAAAAGAAAATAAGCCGACATGTTGAAAGTCCACCCAAGCTAACAGCACTATCTGGGACAAAATGCTTTAACCAAGTTTCTGCTCCAATGATGACACATCAGTTTCTCACCTGCTGGTTTGTTATTAAATCTGGCTTTATATAATCTATTTTAGGTTCTAAGGGGCACATTAACAAACAAAATAGATGGTAGCAACACTCCATATGGATTAGACTTTAGCCTGGTTGTTAGTCCTCCACATTTGCCTTGTTTCCTCTTTCGATCATACCGTTTCCTTCTCAGAACACACGCAGCAACGGAGTGCTGCAAAAGCTGCTGCTCCCTGCTGTCTCTGCCACCCGAAATGCCAAGCACTTTTAGAGATTGCAGCTGATCTCACACCCTCTGTGCAACTCACTAACACTTCTGCTGCTGACACCCTTCAACCGAAGCACTCCGAAGCAATGCAGACTTTCCAGAAAAAGCTTTATCAGCAGTTCCTCTCTTACTATATATCACTAAAACCAACTAGACTGATGGTCATATAACAGTTTGGTAGTACAATTCCATTTTTCTTTTTTTAATTGCATTCATATGCCGCCCTTCTCCGAAGACTCAGGGCGGCTTACAATTTTTGGGATGCAACCCAATGCACTTAACAATAGCCTTCATTCCATTGTATATGCCTGCTTATTACTAAGCGGCATTTTTACGAAGTCAGCTTATTGCCCCTCTCGGGGTAGGTAAATTGAGATTGTTATCTTGGGTCCTCAATTTACCTACCCCGAGAGGATGAAAGGCTGAGTCAACCTTGAGCCTGGTGGGATTCGAGCCTGCAGTAATTGCAGGCAGCTGGAACTTAAGTGCTAGGCATTTAACAGCCTGCACCACCAAGGCCCTCTTTTGTCACAATTCCCAAAGAATGATTCAAATCGGATGTCACTTTCAACTCTAAAACCCCAACACTCTTGAGAGCCAAAGCAGCTGCAGCCAAGTAAAGTGCAATTTTAGAATTAACTCATCCTACATGGAGATAGAGGCTAGCTGCCTTAGTCATTCTATAATTAATTACAATTTTATGTTAGCTGCAGGATCTGGATATGGAGGTTGAAAATTCTGCACGTTTTTGTAAGCAAATAATTAAAGATGACAGTTTTTTTTTAAAAATCCCCTAGAGATGAAACTGGAAGTTCTACAAAAAAAACCCTTATACATGTAACAGTTCCATAATTGTTATCAATCTGCTTACAATGTTTAAGTCAAACTGATGTTGGCTATTTTTCTCAAATATGTATATCAGTTTTGATATAAAAAGTTCTTCCATAAATAAATGAGCTGTGGTGGCACAGTGGTTAGACTGCAGTACTGCAAGCTACTTCTGCTGACTGCCGGCTGACTGCAATTTGGCAGTTCGAAACTCACCAAGCTCAAAGTTGACTCAGCCTTCCATCCTTCCGAGGTCGATAAAATGAGGACCCAGATTGTTGGGGGCAATATGCTGACTCTGTAAACCACTTAGAAAGGACTGTAAAGCACTGTGAAGCGGTATATAAGTCTAAGTGTTATTGCTATTGCTAAATGTCGATGTGTATTTTCATCCACCTGTTAATAACTTACTAGCATTTAGGAAGACTGGCTGAAGTCCTGCTTTTTGCATTTGGGTAGAATAATTCACTTTTCAAACGAACTGCTAATTGTTCAATTGACATTTAGCCAGCTTTCATTATAACTATATATATTTACAGGAAATTCAGGTGCTGGTAACAATTGGGCAAAGGGTCATTATACTGAAGGGGCCGAATTGATTGAAAATGTGATGGACATCGTGAGGAATGAATCTGAAGGATGTGACTGCCTTCAGGGCTTCCAGCTTGTCCATTCTCTCGGAGGTGGCACAGGATCTGGAATGGGCACGCTTCTGATTAACAAGATCAAAGAAGAATATCCTGATAGGATCATGAACACTTTCAGTGTAGTGCCTTCACCCAAAGTTTCGGACACTGTGGTTGAACCGTACAATGCCATCTTATCGATCCACCAGCTGATAGAAAACACAGATGAAACCTTCTGCATTGACAATGAAGCTCTGTATGACATCTGCTTTAGAACACTGAAGCTCCCCACACCAAGCTATGGAGATCTAAACCACTTGGTGTCCCTCACCATGAGTGGCGTCACGACCTCACTTCGCTTCCCTGGCCAACTCAATGCAGATTTGAGAAAGTTGGCAGTCAACATGGTGCCTTTCCCCAGGCTTCACTTCTTTATGCCAGGATTTGCTCCACTGACAGCTCGGGGCAGTCAACAATACCGAGCTCTGTCAGTCCCAGAACTTACGCAACAGATGTTCGATGCTCGGAATATGATGGCGGCGTGTGATCCACGCTACGGGCGGTATCTGACGGTGGCCTGCATCTTCAGAGGCCACATGTCTACGAAGGAAGTGGATGAGCAGCTGTTGGCTGTGCAGACTAAAAATAGCAGTCACTTTGTGGAATGGATCCCCAACAACGTTAAGGTGGCTGTTTGTGACATTCCTCCTCGTGGGCTAAAAATGTCTGCCACCTTCATAGGCAATAACACGGCCATTCAGCAGCTCTTCAGTCGCATCTCTGATCAATTCTCAGCAATGTTCAGAAGAAAAGCATTTCTCCACTGGTACACTGGTGAAGGGATGGATGAAATGGAATTTTCTGAGGCAGAAGGCAACACCAATGACTTGGTTTCCGAATACCAGCAGTATCAGGATGCGAAAGCTGATGTAGAAGAATATGAGGAAGTGGAGGAGGAAGTCGGGGAAGAAGAAAAGGAAACAGCTTAAATGGAAAAAGCAATGACTGACTTTTGGTCTTTAAAAATAACAAAACTTTATTAATATAATATGCCGATTGTTATCACTTAAGGTGGGCGGACTCTCTCCAAAAAGGATCTGAAATCAAATGCAGGAACAACCATTACTACGCATTAAGCCAAGTTGTATCTAACTTTTTTTTTAATTTAAATGCATTGCAGAACTAAATAATCCAATGGCTTAGTGTTTGATTTAAGAGCTTCACTTTAGGCCAGGGGTGTCAAACCCGTGGCCCATGGGCCAGATGCGTCACACACTGGACACGCCCACCCCCAGTTTATTGAAAGGGAGAAAAGTTGTGATATGCCACATGACGTGTCATCACGAGTTTGACACCCCTGCCCTAGGCAATAAGTATTTCCTCTGAATCAGAGCCTTAACTATAGTATTTCAAACAAAGAAGCAAAGCTAAGCATATGACATGCTAAATGAACAAGGCAGAAAATGTAATTGGTCAGCTTATAGATTTTGCTGTATCTCTCTAGAACAGTGATGGCTAACCTTTTTGTCATTGCGTGCCAAAAGTGCACATGTGCACACATGTGTGCATGTGCACACATGTGTGCATGTGCCTGCACCCATAATGCAATGCACGTGACCCCCTGTGCTCTCCTACCCCCCTGCGCATGTGCATGCATCTCCCCCATGTGCCCTGCCCCCACACACATGCATGGCAGAAAAAACTGAAAATCAGCTAGCTGGCAGGAGGTCCACATGCATGTGCAGTGGAACTGAGCTGGGGCGATGGCTCTGCATGCCACTTCCAGCACACATATCATAGGTTCGCCATCACGGCTCTAGGACAACATGTCTAAACTTGGCAACTTTAAAATATTTGGACTTCAATTCCCAGAATTCCCCAGACAGTGCACCAACTTAAAGTTGCCAAGGTAGAGATACACTGACTTAGAATCTTATACTTGAATGTGCTAGCCAGCTTATTTAGTTTATTATGGGGAAGGGCCACTACGACTCCCATTTGTGTTTCACTCTTCTAATTAAGCTTCTGCAGATTTAAGATAGAACACATTGGGTGGCACAGTGGCTCAGTGGTTAAGATGCTGGGCTTGTTGGTTGGAAAGCTGGCAGCCCAGGTTTAAGGGCTGAGTTCCACGTTGACGGGGTGAGCTCCCATCCTCACTCCAGCTCCTGCCAACTTAGCAGTTCGAAAGCATGCAAATGCGAGTAGGTAAATAGGTACCGCTTCAGTGGGCAGATAACAGCAATCCGTAACATCATGCTGGCCATGTGACCGCAGAAATGTCTTTGGACAGCGCGAGCTCAATGGTCTTGAAATGGAGATGAGCTTTGCCCTCTTACAACAATACTAGAATAAAATCCGCAGGGACTCCTTTATCTTTTTTAATGTAACACATTACAGGTAGTCCTCAACTTACGACTATTCATTTAGTGACTAAAGATATGGCAGCATTGAAAAAAGTGACTTATGACTGGTTCTCACGCTTAATGATTGTCATAGTTCCCTGCAGTCATGTGATCAATGGTGGATTCACTTATCAACCATGGTGATTTGCTTAATGGCAGCAAAAAGTTTGTAAAATTGGGTGCAACTCACTTACCAACTATCGCATTTAGCAATGGAAATTCCAGTGCCAACTGTGGTTGTAAATGCAGACTTATCTGTATGTATTATGTGAATACTTTTTGTGTTTTGATTGTATGTAAATTACAGTTCATTGTAACTAACTCCCAAATATCAACATGGAATTAAGATGACTACCTAACACTACCAAAGTCATTGCTAAGAACTTAAGTGGGGAGAGAAGGGCTAGAGTTGATCCTTAAATGACATGCTGGTAGCAGAGGTTGAGAATTAACACATCTCAAAAGGTACCAACTATAGTAAGCTAGAGGCTCAAGAAATTATAGAAACAAAAAACTGGAGAGTGGATTATAGAGGTCATCTGGTTTAGTTTTTTTCCCTGTGTAGTATCCAATAATTACTTTAAACCAGGGGTCTTCAAACTTGACAGCTCTAAGACTTGTGGACTTCAACTCCCAGAATTCCTCCTCCAGTCATGTTGGCATAGGAATTCTGGGAGTTGAAGTCCACAAGTCTTGAACTTGCCAAGTTTGAAGACCCTTGCTTTAAACAGTAGTGTTATGTAAAACTTTGCACTAAACCAGCCCCCCTCAACAGACAAGTCAGAGGCTGTCAGCTACAGTATTAATATATTCTTTTTATCTTCCACTTTTGTTTGTAGTGTGTTGTGCAGATTTATGTTGAATGTTTATACAAAATATGAGAATATGAGACATACACAATATTTATTTTTCTATAGAAGACTAATTTTGCTAGCAGAAAAATGGAGAAATACTTCTCTTAGTTGCCATTTATTTTACTCGCATCATTCTAATTTTATTTAAGCTACTGTTGCAATGCAAGTATTATACAAAATCCAATAAAATGAGATTAAACAGAATTTGTATCAATTTCTATGAAAACACGTCTTGCGGTTTACAATGTTAGTTTGTACGAATTAAAATTTTTTTTCACTATTCCTCAAAGGTCTCAGAAAAGGTTATCACTATAGAAGTGCAAACATTCCCAATTTCCCTTCTTTTTAAGTCCACAACCAATCTGTAAAAGATAATGAATCATCACCTTAATGACTGGCACTGTGTTACTTTCTTCGAATGCTCCTTATGTGGTTGTGGTTGAAATGTTCAATTTTTGTTTCATCAATCCAAGCCATTTTCCCCCCAAAACGTTTCAGATTTATCAACATTTTCTTTTGCATAATTTAGCTGCAGAATTTGGGAGGAAAAAAGACAAAAATTCTCCATCAATTCTCCCATGCAGATCACTGTTGGTGATCCATGGTGCAACTAATCTACTGAATTTATAAACTGCATGCAAATAAGAACCGACCATTCAAATTCAGAAGGAAAAGTTATTTTACTCTGTGCCATGTAGCAGTTGGTGGCAACTTCTCTTCTCTTGGGAATTCACTGAAATTCATTGAATTCACTGAAATTTGACCACAGTGGAATGTTTAGGGTGGCTAACTTTTACAGGAAATCCTATGTAGCAAACTTCAATAGTAAAAGATTTAAAACCAGCTTTCTACAGTATTTTTCATGTATTAGATTTTTATGCCACTCATCTCATTGATACGGTGACTCTGTGAAGGATTATGAACTCATTGAACACAGTTTTGGAAGTTAACTGTTAACTATTTGTTGTAATAAGTTAAAAATCGTTTTTATCCTGAATGCCGTTGTCTTGGCAACATCCACATTATTGCAAAGTTCAGCAGCATAGAGAATATGGAAAAAACAATATGAAAAATACTAATAACACCAAGCTAATGTTAAGCCATTTTAAATCTAATTTCTTACACCACAATCATTTTTAATAGCAACTTTTTTACTAAAAGTAAATGGAATTTGGAAGCACTTACAGTAGTTAGGATTGCAATGTGTTAATATCCATTCATAAAAAGTATCATTTAGACCTTATTTATTAGTGTAAGTTTAAAATATTCAACATGTCATATTAGTACACTTTCTTTTATAAATATCTCATTGTATTCTTAAATTGTTTTGTTTTAAAGTATCACTATTACCTCCAAGCTGAAGTACAGCTTTTTCAAATTTAAAGCTACCTAAATAAATGTGATTATATATCTTTGACTACATACTTGGTAATAAATTAATCAACAGAATTTAATTCCAAGCAAGCATGATAATTTAAATGATTGTTAAATTCTCCTTTCACTGAATGTTTCCTGTTGATTTTCAATAATATTTCTCTACCACAAAGGACTCAAACATCTTCTGTAACCAGTCACCTTATTATTCAAAACAGGCATTAAACTGAAATTTTTTAAAAAATAAGTTACTGTCCAATAAAACCTAGGCTGCTTACTTCCTTGAAGAGTTATTTTATTATTGCTTGGTGAAACATAAATCACTAAAATCATTTGCATTAAGTTTCATTTATTGGCATGGTTCATTTATATACATGGTGGTTTCACAAAATGGGAAGTGGATGTCCATAAGCATACCAACGAGTTGTCATTTTTCCTTTTAGAGAATGGGTTCTGTAAAGAGAGGTAAATATACAGTAAGAAAAAGGCAACAGATATAGGCTGAGGCATTGTGAAAAACTTGGGTAAGACAGAACTGATGAGAACTAGGCATACAAGTAGGACTCCCTTTATTAGTTCTAACTTTGCCCCCAATGTCCTGGTTACTTTCTGGCTGGAGAAAAACTCTCCCATGAACAGCCTTTGGCTCCCAGCCAAGTCCAAAAACGTGGTCAACAAAAACTGTAACTATAAGTCCAATCAAGGCAAGATGAGGTAATTAGTCTGGCACGGCAGAAGGAATTCCAGACATGAAGGAACGGCCGTAATTCAACACAGTTGGGAGGATACCAGGAACACAGATAACCAAAGCCAACACAATATAAATTCACGTTTGTTCTCAGCAGTTGCCGTACTCAGCATGCATTTCTTTTAAACCCTCTTCCCAGGTGTGGCTAATGAAGGGAATCAGGGCCCTTTCCTCCCCCCTAAGCCATGCAACCCACGTTGCTCTCTTCTCCGTTCCTCCCTGCATGCCCTAGGATGAAGAGGGGGTGGGCCTGGGTCTTCTCTGAATTCCCTCTCCCTTGTTCTACCTTTCTCCTGCTCTGCCCAGCCAGACTTTCTCCTTCCCCAGTTTCCTCCACAGCCAACGTAGCCACACTCCCACTCCCTGTCAGCTGTTCGTCTTCCTCCTCGGATTCAGACTCCGTCAGGGGCATGACAGAACTGCATGCAGCTTCTCTCTATCTTAGCATGCTAGCTATTTCCAGTGCTGGAAGTTCTACTTCAATTGGTTTTTGTATATAAAACAGGAAAATCCTGGCCATTGTCTGAGAAGGCAAAACCCATTGGAATAGCCTAATAGGATAAGTAAAACTGTTTCTGCCCATCCAGTTCTGTTCCTTGCAGCCATATCCACTCAGTACTTTCTCTCTCTCATCCATCTATTTAGAAACCATCCATCTCCCCCACAGAGAGACACTGAGTGGCATAAAAATAAAATGTTAAAAACATATAACATTTAAAAGTGAAGCAAGAATAGTTTAAAGTTTACCATTAAAAGTTAAGTAAAAGGTGGGGGCGGATCAGCCTTCAGAACACTAGCCAGCCCCAAAGTTACAGGCCTCTCTGCAAGCACCAAGCAAGATAGCAGAGACAGGACTTTAAATATTTTCAAAAGGCTGGGAAAGTGGGAATCAGTCTCACCTCCAGCAAAAATGGGGGGAGCAAGTTCCAAAGGACAGGAGCAACAGCAGAGAAGGCTCCCTTCCTATGCCCCGCCAGTCGGAATTCTTTGCCTGCCTGGGTGGGATGGGCTGATGTAATGGGGCAAAGACAGCTCACTAGGAGGAGGGGCTCTCATAGGAGGGGCCTCCTTGGGGTGCCGTCGGTCAGGCATTGTCGGCTGGCGGTCCCCAGGGCTAGGGCCTTCTCTGTGGGGGCGCCTGCCCTTTGGAATCAGCTCCCCGTAGATCTCCGTTTGGCCCCCGACCTCTGTTCCTTCCGTCGGGACCTGAAGACTTGGTTGTTTCAACGGGCGGCCTGGAATGACCGGGGGTTGGGTTTTAATTTTTAACTGTATTCGGCTTGTTTATTTGTTTAATTCTCTTTTATTGTAAATTTTTCTCTGTTTTAATGTTCGCCGCCCTGAGTCCTTAGGGAGTAGGGCGGCATACAAGTTGAATAAATAAATAAATAAATAAACAAACAAACAAACAAACAAACTAGGTAATTATAGGTAATCCTAATACATTTCTTGCTGGAACTTTGAATGAAGTATCTTGATTCAGCAAAAACTGTTTAGTAATAACCAATTAAATCACAATTTTTATGGCTGCATAATCTGCATAAATTGTATAAGACAAGATACAGTTTAATGCTGTAAAACTGTATACAGATCTGAGGGAAACCGAAATCTCCAGAACTTCTTTACTTACTTGTGTCATTCCTTTTTGGGTTTTATAATTTTTACATGGCTTCCAGCTGCTTTCTCTGCCTCTGTTTTAAACTGAGGTTTCAGGGCTGCTCTTACTGCCTTTGCACAGATCTGAGAGTAGCGGATGTAGCTGAAAGAAAAATAAATATGGATCAAAAGAATATCCATCTCCTGAAGTGAACAACTATGGAAAATCAGAAAAGCACCCTGGAAAACTGATTATAAACCAGGACTTCTAATAAAATGGGCCATAGTGCCTCAGACATTTATTCAGAGGCACATTCTGAAGGTGATACTGAAGTCAACTGAAAAATGGCCATTGACAACTCTATATACTCTGTTAATCCCGTTAAAGCCCTCTAAATTGACAGCCTTTACCACATCTTCAGGTGTTACTGGTTAACCTCACAACTGTCTATAAGCAACAGGTTATTTTCCATCTTTCATACCCTTGATGCATCATCACCTAGCTTTTTCTCAGCCTGCCTTGAAGAAGTATTTCGCAACCTCCCCCCATGCGGGTAGAGAAAAGTTTTTGATCAGTGTGTGCTACCTGCTC
This sequence comes from Naja naja, assembly GCA_009733165.1. Taxonomy (NCBI): domain Eukaryota; kingdom Metazoa; phylum Chordata; class Lepidosauria; order Squamata; family Elapidae; genus Naja; species Naja naja. The sequence goes on along the minus strand of CM019150.1, from coordinate 17,049,738 downwards.
ATACCTACACCTAAAAAGGTAAAGGTTCCCCTCGCACATATTTGCTACTCGTTTCAGGCTCTGGGGGGTGGTGCTCATCTCCATTACAAAGCTGAAGAGCCAGCGCTGTCCGAAGATGTCTCCGTGGATATGCGGCCGGCATGACTAAACATCGAAGGTGCACGGAACACAGTTACCTTCCCACCAAAGTGGTCCCTAGTTTTTTACTTGCATTTTTACATGCTTTTGAACTACTAGGTTGGCAGAAGCTGGGACAAGTAACGGGAGCTCACTCCATTACGTAGTGTTAGGGATTTGAACCACCAAACTGCCGACCTTTCTGATCGACAAGCTCAGCGTCTTAGCCACTGAGCCACAGTGTCCCTTGTTACCTACACCTAATGGACACTAATATCACAACTGATGCAAAAGCTACGAGTGGCACAAACAGCCATGGAAAGATACATGTTAGGTATGACAAGACAAGATAGAAAGAACAGCAACACATGGATTAGGGAACAAATTAAAGTATGGATCATCAAGAGAGTAAAACAATGGGAATGGAAATGGGCTGGTCATATAGCAAGAACAACAGATGGCTGGTGGACCAAGAGCAGTCGTAGATCTCACTTGACCAAAAGGATCCACGAAAGAGACCTAAAACAAGATGGATTGATGAAATCAGCAAGTATTGTGGGTCCAATTGTCAAAAGAAAGTTCAGGATCATATGGGTTTGAAACACGTGGAAGAGGCCTTCATCCTGCAGTGCAGGGGTCTCCAACCTTGGCCACTTTAAGATTTGTGGACTTCAATTCCCAGAATTTATTTGTTTGTCAAACATGTAAAAGATAGCAAGTATAGGTATGAAAATAAACATAAACAAAGGAAGTAAATACAGATAAATGGGGACAGTAAGACAGGGACAGTAGGCATGCTGGTGCACTTATGCATGCCCCTTTTCATTTAGGAATGAGGTGAGGTCCACAGTAGACAGTTTGAGGTTGAAGCTGTGAGGGGTTGAGGCAGTAACAATGGAGTCGGTTCCAGGCATTGACCACTCTGTTGCTGAAGTCGTATTTTCTGCAATCGAGTTTGGAGCGGTTTACCTTGAGTTTGTATCAGTTGTTTGCCCGTGTATTATTGTGATTGAAGCTGAAGAAGTCGTTGACAGGCAAGATGTTATAGCAGGCAATAGATCAGACTGCAGGGGTGCAGTTCTAGATTGTCCAGGCCCAAAATTTTGAGCCTGGAGGCACAGGGAATTCTATTGTGAGTGGAGGTTCTATTGTTAATTAATAATCATTAATTGTTACTTAGTTAATTAATTTCACATTAATTCCATTGTGGGTGAATTCTGGGAGTTGAAGTCCACAAGTCTTAAAGTTGCCAAGGTTGGAGACCCCTGCTGTAGTGGATAAACAATGGCTAAAATGACAATAGCACTTAAGACTTATATACCGTTTTACAGTACTTTGCAGCCCTTTCTAAGCTGTTTAGAGTCAGCATATTGCCCCCAACAATCTGGGTCCTCATCCTTGATAGATGACAGGTATCTCCGTTTGGGAATGAGATTTTACTGGGGTTTCCCGCCCCCCCTTTTCTAGAATCATAGAATTACAGAGTTGGAAGGGAAACCTTGGAGGTCATCTAGTCCAACCCCCTGCTCGAGCAGCAGAGTGTGTCTGTTCCAAAAATTAGCCTCTACCTAGGGTCGAGCTCACAGCCTCCTGATGGTGAGAGGCGAGAGCTCCACCTCTAGGCCACCGGAATTGAGGATTAAAAGGATTTAATTAAAAGGATTTAAAAAATTAAAATTAAAAAAAAAGATTTAATTAAAAGGATTCTGCATTAAAAGGATTTAATTTGCAAGATGGAGAGGAACTAGGGAAGCTTTACGAGAGCTTCCCATCTAAGGCGCTCGAACACCAGGGGACCGGCGTCTTCATAAGACCAGCCTGGGGCGGGGGGCGGGGGCGAGGGTATTCTGGGGGCGCGGAGGTCTCCAGCCTCCCACTTACCTGAGCCCCGCTTGCCTCCAGTAAGACACCATGACGGCTGCTTGATTGCTTGCTTGGTCGAGGAAATCGCCCGCCCGAGGGCCGCAAGGTCGCCCAGTCAAACAGCGGGAGGCCTCTTTGCCGGAGTCTAACCCGGAAGCGCTGAAAGACCCGGAAATGAAAACCAAGTCGACCAATCAAAACTCAAGTCGCATCGATGCCCCGTTCGACTGACAGGCTTATTTCCCCATCCATCTCGTTCTATTTAGAGGAGGCGTTCATCTGTCCGAGGAAACCAATCAGAGATCAGTCTTTTACAGTTCGGCTATTTTCATTGGTTGCGTGGTTCGATGAGCGTGAAACCTATCCTCTGAGTCTGGAGCAAAGTTGGCTGAGGAATTCTGGGAGGTGAAGTCCACAAGTCTTAAAGTGGCCAAGGTTGGGGGGGAGCCCTGGTCTGGAGGAATCGCAGAATTTCGTCCACGTGGTCTAACACCCTCTTTGGGGATCGCAGCGCCGCACAATTTGGAAATCCTGAGTTGTTGTTGTTGGCGGCGGCGGGGGCTTCGTTTCGTATTGTTGGGGTTGCAATGATTTATTTTTCTTGTCGTATTTTACATCTTTCATTAATCAAAGTTATCAAATTTCTACACCACCCATCTTTATCTGAGCGACGCTGGGCGGTTTTAGAAATAAAAAGCGTACCGCGATGTAGAAAACAGAATTAAAAAGCAATTAAAATCGCAAGTTAAAAGTTAACAGGCGAAGGGAGCGCCCTCAACCCACCAACCACCTCCAGGTTTTACGTATTATTTTAGACCCGTATGCCAACTGGCAGAACCAGGTCTTGACTAGGAGAGGGGGACACTGTAGAAACGAGGGCATCATTGAATTATCTTTAAATTATCCCATATATTCTTAAACATGTTTCAAAAAGTGCGAGGGGTTTTTAAAGTTTTTCTATCCAGCCTTCATTATTTTTAATAACTCAAAATGTCGAATATCTATCTATCTATCTATCTATCTATCTATCTATCTATCTATCCATCCATCCATCCATCCATCCATCCATCCATCCATCCATCCATCCATGCAAAATACCACTCACGCACCATCACAAAATCTCCAGAACCGTAAAGCCTACAAACTTGAAATTTGGCACAGACGTTCCTCTTGGCTTCTAGGTGCTCACTAAGAAAGGATTTTTCAAAATGACCATTAGAGCATTAGTATTTCCTATATTATTAACATGCTCTGATGCTAAGGAGTTCTATTCCCCCTCTTCACCTGAAAAGAAATCTGTTCCAAATGCCAAACACAAGCAGGAGAGGAGTTTTAGTTTCACAGCAGCAAACTAGCTTTGGTACAGAGCAGTTGAACTAAGCCACATCCAGGCTCCTTGCTGTCTCCTTGCTCACACAGCAAATGCTGTTTCAGTTTCCAAAGAGCCCTCAACTCTCACACACTGAGAGGACACTAGCCATATGAATACTGATGGATGCTGGTAGGCAGAGGCACAATTTCCTCCCCTTATTTTCCTCTCCAAAAACTAAGCCCCGATCACATAGTTTCGTAGCAAAGCATGGGTATAGAGCTAGTACCCTAATATTCCTTCATTGTCCTATTTCTTCCGCAACACAAGCCCTGTGGGTGAATTGGGATGAGAGAGATTGTCCTTGGTGGTATTGTGGCTTGGTGGCTTGCATGCAGACGTTTCGTTACCCGACTAGTGTTAGCTGAAGTTTCTGGCCTGGTTATCCAGCTAGCTTTCAAAACCAAGATAGGGCTCCTCACATGTATTTTCCTCACTGGTGATGTAAAATTGGGACTGCACTATGGGACTGTGCAGTGCTGATTAGCACATTTTCTCTGCTTCTGTATACAAGTAGTCCTCCACTTACAACAGTTGGCTTAGGGACCATTCAAAGTTACAACGGCACGGAAAAGTGACATGACCCTTTTTCACATGACCATCACAACATCCCCATGGCCATGCGATTTACATTCAGATGCCTGGTAACTGGTTCATATTTAGGATGCTTGCAGTGTCTCTGGATCATGTGATTACCTTTTGTGACCTTCTGATAAGCAAAGTCAATGGAGAAGTTTAACAACCATGTTACTAATTTAGTAAGAAAAGTGGTTAAAAAAAGGTAAGAAAAGTGGTAAAATGGGGCAAAACTCACTCAACAAATTTCCCAGCAACATAAATTTTGGGCTCAATTGTGCTCATAAGTTGAGGACTACCTGTAATCCTTACTGACCCAAACTGAGGGCTCTCAGCTTGTTTTGGTGGGGACCAGTGATCCCTGCATATCTTAATATTTTTTAAAAAAGAGAAACTCCATTGCTCTGCTTTTCATTTCAGTGGTGCTGCCTTTTTTTCCATGACAACTGAATAACTATTTGGGATCCTAGTAGATATATCTATACCTGAACATTCTGTTTGACTTATAGCAGTGCTTCCCAACCTGAGTATATTATCCAAAATTGGGTGTTTTTTTCCAAAACAGTACAGGAACCCATTACCCAATCATAATAGGGACTTTTTAAAATTTCCATTTAAATAATAAAGTGCTTTGCCTACATTGGGTAAAAAAGCTTTCTGATAATTGGTTTTGGATAGTAAAAAAAATTGGGAAGCACTGATTTAGATTAACAAGACATTCTGTCAAATCACCTCTCTGTAGCAGAAGATACTTCTCCAAAGCTATTCTATCCTCCAGATTTAAGAAAATCATATAATTGTTGAATTATAAAGTTGGATGGAATCAGAAAACTTCTGCAGCATTCAGGAAAATTAAATTAACAACAAGAGGTGGGACATCCAGTCACTCCAGATGTGAAAAATGCACAATTGTAGGTAAACTGTTCCACTATTGTCCAGTTCTTACTGTAAGGATATTTTTACCTATTTAAATACATGTAGGTACCTGAAACTTATATCCATTATTTCTGGTGTTAATTTCTATGGTAATATTTTCTCTAAAGCACACTGACACACCTCTTCCCTCAGTTTTCTTCACATTGAAATAATTTCTTTTTCAAATTCCAAATTAAGAGCCAGCTTGGTTAACGTGGTAGACTAGAAATTGGGGGATTGAGAGTTTTACAGATAGTCCTAGACCTATAACCTAAGTTGAGATTGGAATTTCTGTCAGTCTTAGATGAAAGTGCCTTACAGGGATACTGTGATGGTGAAAATAGGAAAGAGCGTTATATATGTTGCCCTGGGTTGCACAAAATGAAATTGGTCTATAAATCCAATTAATCAAGAGGCCTAGGGATCAGAATATGTATCTGAGCCCATACAATGACTGTTAATTTGTTACAGGAGAGTTTATGTTGCTTTTAACTATTGTTAACTGCCCAGTGCCCAAAGGCATAAATCTGAGATGAGTGGCCATATAAACTGAAAGAGTGAATGAATGAATCAATGACTACTCAGTGCAGAGCCATTAATACAGATTTTCAGAATGTGAGTAGCCAGCCAGTTGTGGAGCTATCATATTGAACCAAACAAACTACACTTTAATGTCCCTAATACTGCTAGAGGATTAGGGGAAAGATAAAAAAGGGCTGATTGGAAAAAACAAAAGCAAGTTATACATAATTTAAAAAGGAAATTGAATATATGTAGAACTTCAGCAGAGTAGTCACAGGCTGCCGCTTTGACTTTCTTAAATGTATTAAAGCTTCTGGCCAAGACAGATCCTTTCCACACCCCCACACCCTTTGGATTCAGTTTGTTTCTATTGTCTGAATGAGACCCTCTCCCCATTCACCATGGTCAACCTGGGCTGCTGCCATTCATCACTGGAGGAGTATTTGACACTGAATTAAAACAGAGATTAGAGTATCAAACATTAACCTTTTTTAATAACATTGTCTCTATAAAATGTTTTTGAAGTTTTTAAAAATGAAAAAGACAAAACATAACCCAGTAGAAAAATATTCAACATTTAAATGCATTGATAAATGTTTGCAATCGCACCTCACATCACAAGAAATCAGTACCTTCTACTGAAATATTAACTTTTAAAACTAGCTTCAGGTCCATATTACAGTATTTACAGACATTCTTAAGAACAAAATTTTAAATACCACAGATGAGACTACTGAAGGAATCAGAATTCAGAAATTAAGATATGTCTAGAACTCATTAGTTCTTGCCATTTATGACAGATACCAGAGTTCTACTATTGTCCTGCTCATCAAAGATACTTAAATTTTACATTGTACCTGTATCACAGACATAAAAGCCTTTTGGGTTTTCCAGTTTTTGAATATATAAATACTCCCCTGTAATGAAAGATCTACTTTGAAATTGGAAGGGAACTATTCTTTTACTTATGGAATTTAGATATATTTGTTCTGAAGTACCTAGACTTCTGTAGAAGGTAGGGCAGTATGGATATATGGTAAGGAACAAAACAAAATCTGTTTACATATGTGTATGTAAAGAGAAACAACAAAGTACAATTTAAGAGACTTCAGTTGTCTGGAATACATAAATCATGATTATGCATTTTAAAAGGGAGGAGTGATTTCTACCTATGAATGTAGTTATTATACGATTTCTGATTCTTAGAAAATGTGGGACCAAAATGAATTAAGTTGAACAAGTTGCATTGTTCAACAATTTAACCATCTTATCAACTAGAGACTTTGAAAAACTGAAATTGTAAGCCACTTTTAGTTCATATCTAATTATATAGCATGCAATTTCTGCCACATTCAGAATAGTTTTCAAAATGGTGGCACTTCTGTAAACATGAATGTTAAATATCAAACTTCTCAGGTTAGCAAATGGTAACTTTCATGAAAACAGCCTATAAAAAAACACTTTAGATCCTATTTCAAGTAATAGTGTTTGTTCTTCAAAGCCAAACCCTGTAACAAACTGCTCAAAATCTTGTGCCCAGAATATATTCTGCAAACACATGAACTGTCTTGAATGCCTGCATTCCAGTGTAAGGAATGTACAATTCAACAGAACGCCATACATCTTACCTTCATGTACAGATTTAGCAAGTTCTCTCCAAAATTTTAATTTAAAAATCTAAACTACAGATCTATTTTTTAAATAAGTATAAGAATAAATATTTCCAGCTTTGAGGAAGCTTGAAAGTGTTCCTTTCAAATTGTTAGGCCTAACGACTTGGTGTAGCTTCTATACTATTCTTCCACAAAGGCTGCTGCTGCCATTGGAGATCTCATATTTCCTCTTGCTGAAGAAGTGAATTCTTCTATTTCGGCATTAAGTTTGCTGATTACCCATTCCAATGCTTCACGTCCCTGTTGAAGACACACATTCTTTATTGAAACAAGTCCAAGTAGCTCAGAGGTCATAGTAATTTACAGAAGTGAGACTGATCATAAATATGAATTACACTGATATTACTTTAACATATAGAACCACTAGGTGAAAGGGTATAAAGTCTCTGTGTTGAATTCAGAATAAGACTTTTTTTATTGTGATGGCCATTTTTTTAAAAAAAGCTGTTTGCTTGGCCTTATGGAAGCATTTAATTATTGGCAGCTACCTTTTGTTTTTATCGTGATACATTTTAATCATGGTGTGAATACCATGAATACCTTGACTCAGAAGAAGGAAAGAGAAAACATGCATAGAGTCATGGAAAAACGGATCAACCCTAAGGAAAAGCTACCCATTGTAAATGTAAAACTGATAGGGAAAACTGACCAAAAAAAAGATATCACATGTGACTACTATCTTGGTGTTCAAACTAAATAGAGGCAGCTTAAATAGATAATCTGAAGGAAGAATCTAAAATTGTGAAAATTCCACTAGGCCACAAAAGCTTCTTGGGTTCTGTTGCCTCTTAAACGGGAGTGGGCAATGTATTTCCCCAAGGGGCCACATGAGAAACTGGGATTGTTGTGGACGGCTGCTGCTCTGCACTCTGCTGCCATCGTTCCATCCCCATTGTAGCTGCCCTGCCTGCACCCACCACTGTGGGCCAGCCAGCGGCCAGCAGAGCTGGCGGCAGACTCAGACAGTGAGGAGGTTGGGGAGGAACATGGGCCAGTCCTGGAGTCTGGTGAAGGCTCTGATATGTGCTCTGCGTTGGAGACAGAGATGGGGCCAGGGCCATCTGACAGTTATCAGCTGCCTTCGGAGTTGGAGATCAGTGGGGAAGAAGAACAGCTGGAGCCTGTTCCCAATGTGCACATGCACACAGCTGCCCAGTTAAGGAAGGAGTAAAGGCACAGGTGGATGGTGAATGGCCCCTCCCATAGGGAATAAAGAGGAGCTAAAGGGGAGTGGTGTTTGCAGGAGACAATTAGTTCATTTAATTAGGGTGAAGATTTGTGACTCCTTGCCAAGTATTTTCTGGTAAAGTGCTATGCTTGGAAGCTTTCGGCCTGGCAACTCTCCAAGCCTGATAAGGTCTATAGTTGTAAATCACTCCTGAAAGACTGTTTGTTGGGACAAGGAGCCTGCTTCTGGATTTTGTGAAGCCTATAGGTCAGAACAGAATCTCTGCTAACTTTTTCAAGGATGTTTCTGGTCTGACATTGTTAATTTTGATTGTAATTTGAATTAAGAAAAGATCCAGTTTTCTACCTCAACACTTCTCAAGATGGCTGGGGATAAATATAATTCTTCATAATCGTTATGCTTATCATCTATATGATCAATATTGTTATCTTTTCAATTCTTGTAAACATTGATTAAATGGCTAAAAGTAATATATTATCAAAACAAATTCACAGTAAAAAAAATCTGTTGCAGAATCCAATCTGGGTTAGTCAGTGGGATCGTCCGAGCTTTCAGACTCGTGCTGGAGACCATCCTCAGGGTACATCTCTCTTATTAGAACTTATCCTTCATCACATTCTGGTAGAGAGAAGTTTCCTGAGGATGAGCTCCAGCACAAGTCCAAAAGCTCGAAGACTAAACCTGTGGTCCCGATGACTGACCCAGATTGGTCCTGCAATATGTATCCAGGGTCACATATGTTTGCCTTCATTTGTGAAAAAAATCTAATTTAATCTCGCAGGTGAATTACTTTATTTATTTTCCCTACTAACAAATGGAAGAGGGAAGAAATCATTCACGGTATCATTAAGTTTGAAGTAGGTAATATTCATAAAATATAACACAGCCATTAATTGTCTCATGTTTTCATTCCATCTCAACTCATCCACTATTCTCTCCCATCTTCTCAAAATAGGTTGGCAAGACGTACTTTTTTGGCATTAGAAGAAATTGTGTTTTCCATTAGTCCTTCTAAGTAACTGCTGAGACTAACTCCTTTTACACAGATGGTTGCTTCTTGAGTCAAAATAGTTCTATGGGAAAAAAATAGCAATAGTTTACCAATTTATTTCTCAAAAAGTAATCAGAAGCTACTTTTGTTCTTCCTATATCTATTAATAATTCCACATATTACAACTACCACCAATCAATTTCCATAGGGATAAGAGTGTTCACAGATACATAAATTAGTAGTGAATGGGCAACCAATAATCTCAGAATTGTTTTAAACACTAAGGTGTGGGTATGCATTTTTGTGTTTGCGTGGATGGCTCTTGGAATTCCTTCCGACAAAGATTATTGAAGAGAGTACTGTTTTCTGCCTTAATAATATATAGTACAGATAGTGCTTGACTTATAACCATTCATTTAGTGACTGAAATCACAATGGCACTGAAAAGTGATTTTTGACTGTTTTTCACACTTACAAGAGCCGTGGTGGCGCAGTGGTTAGAATGCAGTATTGCAGACTAATTCTGCCAACTGCCAGGAGTTTGATTCTGACCAGTTAAATGTTGATTCAGCCTTCCATCCTTTTGTGGTTGGTAAAATGAAGATGCAGATTGTTGGGGGAAACATGCTGACTTTGTAAACTGCTTAGAGAGGGCTGTAAAACACTATGAAGTCTTACATAAGTCTAAGTGCTACTGCTACAACCATTGCAACATCCACATGGTCATGTAATCAAAATTCAGGCAACTGGCATGTACTTATGATGATTGCAGTGTTCTGGGATCATGTGATCTCCTTTTGTGACCTCTTGAAAAAGCAGTCAATAGGGAAGCCACATTTACTTAATAACCGTGATACTAGGTGATAATAGGTGCAGTGATTCACTTACCAATTGTGACAAGAAAGGTTGTAAAATTGGGCAAAACTCACTTAACAACCGAAATTTTGGACTCAACTGTGGCCTTAAGACAACCATATGTCTGTATATGTTTCAATATATATGCTAGGTATGCCATAATTGAAAAAGAAAGGGAAACATCAAGGTATCCCCCACATGCATCCTTGCTTATGTCTGGATTCTGGAAATGTGTCTGACCCAATCCTCTGCACAAATGTTAAATGTGGCCTCACTCACAAAATATTCATCCCAACAGAAGCATACAACCTGAGTTTTAGGGTTACAGATAAATCCTCAAAGCCTTATTTAGGCTCCCAGAGCCCTCAAAATGAACTAAATGTATGGTTTTTGATATGACCATAAAAATTAAACATATAGAAATTGACCATAATTAACCATATTAAAGTAGAATATTATATATAGATAGCTGGGCTGATTGCAGCTTTGCACCACACTGTAGCACACCCTGAGCTAATGCATGGCCTGCACCAGGCCTGCCACGATCTCCCTCACCCTCTGATGCTCCCCTGCACTCCGCTTAGTGAGCAAAGCAGTCATGTGGATGCCTTGACTTATGACCAAAATTCTGGTCCCAACTGTAGTTGTAACTTGTATCAGTGAAAATCATATTTGGGGACAAAATTCCTTTTCTGTATTCACAAATATCAAATAGGTTATTACTATTGTAAAGTGGCTTTTCATATTTGTTTAAGTTTGAATTAAATTACCATAGATTATACCTGTTGCATTTAGTTTGTTTTTATTATTGGTCCAAGTATGTTGAGCAGTATTTTGATTATTTTTGAATGATCTACTGTGATTTGCTGAAGTATTTCATACAATAAAGATAAGTAAGAGTAAAATTCTGAAAATACATTACTTACTTTTCTGGCTCTTGAGGATGTGGCTTATAAATTAGTCTCTCATCTACTGACACCAGGTTTGTAAATGAAATCTGCAAGAAATTTAATTTAAGCTTCAGCTTTAAAAAATAATCCAGTAAATACAATTAACTTGAGAGCATAATTTAATAAGCATAGATTATATTAGCTTCCTCAGATAGATTTCATTGTACTTTCTCATAAGACGACGATACACAAATGCATTATGATCTATAGCTATAATAATGAAGTAATCCATTTCACTTGGGGGGGATACCATTTTAGAAAAGATGGTCAATTTTACAAAGTACAAAACAGATACTTTCTGAGAGAAATCTGAAATTCTAAGGATTTTAGAAGGAATATCTTTCTAGCATTCTGCCACCTCTGAAGAGCTACTTGGAAGTATGACTTAGAGGAATTAAGTCTACTAGAAATGTTTAAGTTCATTTGTGTAATACTTACATTAATAGACTTGAGCTCCATTATTTTCTCAACTGGGTCAACTACAGAGTGCTCTTGAACATAGGTTCTCATTCTACAAGCACCAATAAGCTAGAAGATAAATATAGCATTAGCTGCATTGTGACATAAACATAGCATCAAAAGCTGAATTACATTATGCTATTTCGGGGGCATGAAATAAAAGAAAAAACAATTCATAATTTTTGCACCAAGTTTCCCTTCCATAAAGGTTGTTTTAAAATATAAATTGGATTTTCCTGCTTTTCTACCCTGATTTAATTGAACCTCTTTCAAGCCAGATTGTGAATCAAATGTGTACATCCTTTATAATTGTACAAAATTCAATCGTCCATTTACTATGTCAACTATGACATGCTCTAGATATGTACCCACAATGGAAGAATTTCTGAAAGGAAGACTCAATGGGTCATGAGTTGTCTAGTATACATATATATGCACAGAAATATATAAATTAATAAATATCTATAAACTAACATTTTTCTCAATTTATAAAACTTTTCTGCATTTAAGCTGACATTTGTATAGAAACTATCCTTATACTTAGTATATTGCTAAAATTGAAATTACTTGACCAACTAATTTTCATGCTGTCCAAAACAGCATAAAGGATGTAAGCTGAGGAAAAAAGAAACAATAAAACAATTCAACTTGCTGTAACATGCAGTTGTTTATGATGTAACAAGCACAATGGATTCATTCATTAGCTATAAGGAGCTGTTGCACAATCCAATGTACCAGTCACCTTTATTATAAAAAACCTAAATGAATACACAATAGTAACTGAGAAGTTGGTCTATATTCAAATTCTGAATACAAGTCGGTTATGGAAATATCCACCTTTTGTATCTTAAATAACAGACATTCTAAAGAAAAAAGCACCTGAGGGCAGGACAAGAAGCAATGGGTGGAAACTAATCAAGGACAGAAGCAACTTAGAACTAAGGAGAAAATTCCTGACAGTTAGAACAATTAATCAGTGGAACAAATTGCCTCCAGAATTGTGAATGATCCAACACTGGAAGTTCTTAAAAAGATGTTGGATAACATTTGTTTGAAGTGGTGTAGGATTTCCTGCTGAGGCAGGGGGTTGGACTAGAAGTCCTCCAAGGTCCCTTCCAACTCTGTTATTCTGTTCTATTCTACTCTAAACTGTAATGCAATATGCTACAATGTGGACTAGATGCTATATTTTGTAAAACCAAAGTCACATGACATACATTCAAAGAAAACTGCTGAAAGCCCTAATTCTTGGTATGGCACTTACTGATTTTACAATGGATGGCATTCCCCATTCTGTACTCAGCAGTCGGTGGCTATGTAATTTTCCATTAGTATCTACATGCCGGTCCAAAACATCAACTCCAACTACGCTGGGATTCATGGGATTGGGGTACTTCTGCATAGCAGCTGTAGTAACAGTTTTCCAGGGATGACTATAAAGGGAAAACAAAAACACAAGGATTAGACTACATGACGCATGGATGGGCAGTCAGCGACTAGCATGTTGTTTGTTCCTCATGGATAAATTTTTTTAAAAAATCTCAATCTTCCCCAACATAGTCTAACAACAAGCCATATGTTTTTTGGTGCATGGGTGTATGTTATCAAGCCTCCAGCAAGCTTAATTTAAGTATTTTGCTCATAATCGTTTCAAAGCAAAATGAAAAATGTTTAAAAGGTTAACCCAAAGGTATTTTTTCAAAAGGCAACTGGACATATTTTGTTTTTTGTTAAAAAATGTTTTGCTTCCCCATCCAAGAAGCTTTTCAATTCTGAATGTATGGTGATGTTTAAAAGGTTAAAAATTAATAATTAATTTAATAATTATTAAAAAATTAATATTCACACAATATCTCACCTATACAACTATAGGCTATTGTATGGGGAGACAGACAGAAGTATAGTGAAAAAGATAACATTCTTCTACCTGCAAAATATATAGATAACCTTCAGATTCAACGAATACTTTCACCAAAACATACATCTAGCCTTTCCTTCAGGGACTCCTATCAGCCTACATACTCTTACACCCAATCCCCTGACAAAACAAGATGTAAAACTAAACTGAGTTACAGAAACAAAGAAGCTATTTTAAGCAGCTCAAATACATAAAATTAGTTACATATATATTCTGTCAAGTCAGGAAAAAGATAAATTCCAAATTAAGTGAGGGAGATCTTATGCACAGAAAAGCTTTCAATGGCTAGTTCTGTTTACTTGTGTTTGTTTCTGGGTTAAAAGTAATAGCTTCACTATTTACCTTTACCTCAAATCAAGTACTAAGAGACTCCCTCAGCAGGTGGTAGCATCTAGCTGACCTTAGATAACAAGGGTCGTGTCTCTTTGCTTAGATGAGAGAACATCAGGAAATTCAAGGGCTGAAGGCTTGACTAGTAAGTTGAATAAACATCAGGAAAGCTTATGGAAACTGCTCCAATGCTGCTAAGAAAACTGCAAATGGACAGCAGGAGCCAAACTTAGCTGAAGGGTACTTCTAACCTTTCAGTGAAAAGCTTAACCGGGTTCTACAGCTCAATTGCCTGGATCTGCATCCACTTTCAATTTCATAATGGGAAAAAACATAAGACAGTGACTAAGACTGTTCAGCTGACACCAGAGAAATCCAGATTCAAAATCCATTCTCAACTGTGGAATCTCATTGGGTGTCTATGGAGTCAGCCACACTCTCAGACCAACTTAGAGAGTTGTTTGGGGAAAATTGAAGGAAGTGTGATATGTTTGAATGGAAATCTAATAAAAAAATGAACAAAATGCATTGTGTGCCCAAACCCAAGAAAGAAACTTTTAAAATTTTCTAATAAAATATGAGCAGAATACAAAGAAACAAACTGGATCCTCCACAGAACACACTTTCGCTATTTAAAAGAAGGACCCACAGTAAGAAGAAGAGGCTGTAGACTATAGACTAAGAGAGTGACAGACAATATGTGATCTAAAGCAGAGTGTCCAATTCGTGGGCCATATGCAGCCCTGGACAGCTAATAATGCAGCCCCACAAGATAATGAAAAGTATTAAAAATAAAGGAAGTTTCTTATTTATATCCATTAACTATAAATTTTATAAGTAGCCCAAGGCTATTCCTCTTTATTCAATGTGGCCCAGGAATGCCAAAAGGTTGGACAACCATGATGTCAAGGTAATGTTTTCCAGACTTATATGAGGTTCTCCAAAATTTGAACAATTCCCAACCTACTGGTATTTAGAAGGGCCTTAAAGACCTGGCTTTCCCCACAGGCCTTTGTTAAGGTCAACTGATGCCTCTTTCTTCTCGTTCCGCTCTGGGTTTGTTTTCTTTGCCATCACTGTTCTTTTGTGTTATGCTATTTTGGGAGGGGAGGTTGTATTTTTTGTTTTTAAATGTTTTTAACAATTATAAACTCCCAAGAATTGCTGGGAATTTAAATTTATATAAATTTAACAATATAATTTCTGAAAAAGATACATGGAAGAGTAAAACATTAGGCATTAATGTTTAATCTTAACAGACGACTTTGGGAAAATGACAACTGTCTTTAAATACTTGAAGGATTCCACTGTTAAGAGCTGTCCTTTATTACTCCAGACAACTGGCCAGGGAATAAAGAACTTGCAATGGAAGGAGGTTTTTGGCTGAAAGTTTAGAAAAAGCTTCATAAGAACAATTCGACACCTGCTGAGGATGGCAGGTTATGCTCAAGCAGAGCCATTTGCCAAGATGCTTTAATTTGGATTCTAGAACTAGTAAGGGGTTGGTTTTAGAGTGGCCCAAATGAATCCTTTCAAGTCTACACACCTACGGAGGGAGGGAGGGAGGGAGGGAGGGAAGGTAATATTGTAATGTCCCAGGACAACTGCTTTGTCACAATCATGCTGTAAACAAAAATATAATTGAAAGCTAAACACTAACATTGCACTGTATAATTCCTGCTTCTGAAAAACAGCCAAGCTCATATCTTTGGCTTTTTCTCCTCCCCACAACTTTCCCTTTACCAATCACAGCGTTTATAAACAAGCATACTGTACAATTCACCATTTGTCCTTAAGGCCAGGACAAGGTGAAAAGAAAGAGAGAGAGAGAAAAAACTACAGATAGTCCTCGACTTACCACAGTTCATTTAGTGACTGAGTGACTTATGACCATTTGTCACACTTATGACCAGTGCAGCAACCCCACGGTTCAAGTGATCCAAATTCGGATGCTTGGCTCTTATTTATGACAGTTGCAGTGTCCCAAGGATCACGTGATCCCCTTTGGTGGACGTTCTGACAAGCCAAGTCAACGGGAAGGAAAAGCCAGATTCACTTAACCACCGTGTTACTTACTTAACAACTACTGTGATTCACCGGGAAACCACTGTGGCCTGGAAGGTCATAAAGCGGGGCAAAATCCACTTCACAAACAGCAACAAAATTGCTTGTATAGCTTCGCCAACAGAAATGGTTGGGCTCCATTGCGGCTGTAAGTCGAGGACTACCTTGCACTGCTTTCTGCAAAAGCAGCCGCCGCCTTTGGGAAAGAGACGCAGGGAAGGTTTTGCTGGGCCCAGGGAGCGACTTCACAGCCTCCCCAAAGACAGGTGGGGTGTTACCCCCCCCCTTCTTCAAGATCCCCAAGGGCAGGAGTCTCCAACCTTGGCCACTTTAAGACTTGTGGACTTCAACTCCCAGAATTCCTCAGCCACAAGTCTTAAAATGGCCAAGGTTGGAGACCCCTGCCCAAGGGGAGACCTCGAGAAAGGAGCCGAGGATTGCAGGGCTCCGATTCTTCTCCCGAGCAAATGCGGGTGGCTTTGACACCCGCGAAACCCCGTCACCCGGCCTTGGAAGATGATGAGCCCTGTAGTCCCTCGCCCTGGGAGGCGGGGGGGGGGAAGCCCGCACCTCCGCCAAGGTCAGCCCTGGCGGAATTCCCCGCGCCGAGAGATATATGGAGGAATGAATGAGCTGCCGAAGCTGAGGGCCGTAGGAGAAGGCCGGGGGTCGAAGGACCCTCCAAGCCTTCACTATTCCCCCCGCAGGGAGGGAATGGGAGCCTCCGTTACCCTGGTGACGCCCACCCCCACCCTCCCGAGGAACGGCCGCTCCTCCGACGCCTCAGTCACTGACTCGAAGGTGTGCTCCGAGGTCCAGATCTTCATCGTGAAGGGCGGCGGTGCTTCCTCACAACCCTCCGGGGAGACACTGTCTTCGCCAGCCCGCCGACACAGACCAGGAACTCGCGGCGAGGGAGCGTCGCCGAAGGAGCCGGGCGAGGCGGTGACCCAAAGGCGCCTGCGCGGTTGGCGCGAGGAGACGCCGCAGAAGAGTGGGTGGGGCCAAGCCTCAGGGAGGCCTCGGATAGGGCGGCTTCCTATTGAGGGCCGGTGACGTCAGAACTGAAATCAACGTTCCTTTTTTTTTTCACCCGGCCCACTGGGCGGGCTACCACTGCTGCGCCTGCGCGAATAGGTAACGGTCTAGCTTAAATTTGGGGACAGACGCCCGGAGTTGTGAGCAGAGAAGTTGCGAGGCTTTTCTTTCGTCCCCATGTATGGAGATTCTCAGTCATCCAGGTCATGGTTGTCCCAAAGGTGTTTTTTCAAGAGGCAACTGGACTTCCTTTGTTTTTTCTTTGAAGTCGTTTCCCACCTTCCAGTCAGGACTGAAGAAGCTTCTTGGATGAGAAGTGAAACGTCTGCAAAGAAAAACCAGAAAGTCCAGTTGCCTCTTGAAAAAGCACCTTTGGGACTTCATCATTTCCATTAATACATCTCCAGCATTTGTGGCCTTCAGAGCCTCAGTGAGGTGGACAACAAACATACATACTTTTATATTGCATCTCAAGCACAGATTAAACAATGGTGGAAGAAGACTGTTTCAGCAGCTAGGAACGAAAATGCTATACAGGTAGTCCTCAACTTACAATCATTCGTTTAGTGATTGGAGTTACAATGGAACTGAAAAAAGTGATATGATTGTTTTTCACATTTGGGACTGTTGCTGTGTCTCCATGGTCATCAAAATTTGGACACACTTGGTAATGATTCATATTTATGATGGTTGCAGAGTCCTGATCACTTTTGCAACTTTCTGACAACATCAATGGGAAAACCAGATTCACCTAATCTTGTTAATAATTAACTGGAGTGATTCACGTAACTAGCAAGAAGGGTCCAAAAAGGAAGAAAACTAATGTAATTCATTTAACAACATAAATTTTGGATCAATTTTGGTCATAAGTTGACAACTACTGTATTGATAGAAGAGAATATTTGTAGCTTAGGGATGATGATGTTGCCTAGTTTAGTAGTGAAATGTCTGCAAGAAAACCAAGCTCTACAGCACCAAAGACCCCACAAAATGCCATATAGTTAATCAACCAGACACAATACTGCTGTGATATACATGAATTACAGGAGCACCCGCTTTATGGAGCCAACTCCCCGTGGACCTCCGTTTGGCCCCTGATCTCTGCTCCTTCTGCCGGGACCTGAAGACCTGGTTGTTTCAACAGGCTGGTCTGGACTGACTTCGGGGGTGTGGGGTTTTTTACTCTTTGTTTTAATTTTTAAATTTTATAATTACTGTTTAGGCTTGGATTTTTTAAATGATTTTTTATTGTAATTTGTATTGGGTTTTTTATTGTTCGCCACCCTGAGTCCTTAGGGAGAGAGGGCGGCATACAAGTCTAATATAATAATAATAATAATAATAATAATAATAATAATAATAATAGGCAAATAAATAGTTTGGAATCCCAAGGAGCCTTTTTTCCCCTTGCAAATTGGATGGGGTTTGGCTTTGTTTTTAAAATTTCTCCTGAACATTCAACCTACAGCAAATCTGTAAAACTCTTTAGGTTTTCCTAAGTTGGGCGCATCTGTTGCCTTGAAACTCACAAACTTTGTTTGTCTTGTATGAATATGGTCCCTGAATTTGAGAGAGATACTTTTACCTTTGCAAAAGGGTTGCTTTGCTCACCTGAAAATATGAATTGCCAATTAATTTGGGCAAAGCAAAAAGCATTTATTAGGGTGGGGGGCAGTCAAGACTTCTCATAGGATGCAGAAACAAATGATAAGTACATTTGGTATATGTGATGATCAGAAAGCAAGTGTTCAAATAATAAAAAGACGCTGATTATATTTGAAGCTTGAACAATAGAAAACATTGGTTCTAGATAACATTCCACAAGTGGCAAATTCATGAGTTACATTACTCTTTTGCAGTTGGGTTTGCATGGTTCTTAAAACTTGCAAGTATATTCAAGGACTTTCAGAATTCTGTCTCTGTTGTTTAGTACTGAAAAAACAAGTCATTGCATATTAAAAAGAAATTGCTAAGAAGAAGAAAAAAATGAAGTTAGAAGAGGCCTAGATTGCCATGTTAAAAATGCTAGTAATAACAGCTAAAATTCCAGGAAAGCTGTTCAGGTTTTCCAAATTAGGTGCATCCCAACTGGGTTGGCTGTAACTCCTTTAATAATCTCAGTCAGAATTGTGGCATTGGAAAGGACACAAGGATTTAGTTCAACCTTCTGCAATTTCAGCTACATTGTTTGCTGGTTTGCTTCCCGGTCCAATTCAAGGTGCTGGCCAGAAATTTCAGGCTTCATTATTAACATTATAAAAATGATATTATCTCTTACTAGATGTATTTTGGTGAGTCCCAATGTTGCCTCAAAACTCAGATACCCACCTTCTGGAACATTCTTCCCCTACCCAAACTTATGTGAGCTCCATCTCTGTTAATGTTCTGGAAATCCTCAGGACCTGGTTATATCATCAGGCTTGTGGGTCCTAGGGAACTGGACATACATTCAGATGACTGAATGTATGAGGTGGATATACTCTCTCCATGCCTGAGGTTGATATATTTTCATTTTAATAATATTTAATTTTTTGCACTGCTTTTTAATATATTTTTGATCATTTTTATACATGCATTGATACACATATTTTATACCCACATTTAACAAATAAATGTTCAAGAAAATCAAATCAGCCATGAGAGGTGTCTGTTTAGCCTCTTAAAGAAATCCAAAGCTCCATAGCTTCTGTTAGTACCCTGTTCTGTTCTCCTAGAGATCTTACCTTCAAGATTTTTTCTCCTGAAACTTAAATGATCAATCCACGATGGTAATGGAAGGGCATTTATTTATTACCATTCTAACATTTCCATGCTGCCTTACTATCAAAGGCTGACATTCTCAATATGCTTTCTCCTGGAACCATGTTTTTACTATTATTTTTAATGGAAACTCACTAGGGAAGAAGTAGTCCTTATACATGAGGAGGGCAAACTTTCATGAGAGGAAATTTTTATGAAAGTTTTTCATAATTGTAGTCTTGCCTGTCTGAAAACACTAAACTGGAGAAATCTATTCTTAATGAATCAAAACCAAGCTTGCAATATACCATTTCCTTATGTAATTCACCACCCATGGCGCAACAGGCAAAATATTTGTAATTCTCTACCATTGTGAAGTTGCAAATCAGCTTCTATGATTTCTTTAGTCCACTTAATCAGGGTTGCCTCGGCCTAAAGTTAGTGTTTCAGAAAGAAAGTGCCTGCCACTGAAGTTGCATTTCCTGTAAGAAGTTGAAAATATTCGCCACTGAGCTGCTTTTTAAACTATATCTCAGAGCAAAACAAGGTATGGCATTAATCCATCCAGACCTCAAACTGTACCTTTTCACACATGCAGTAATAATTTTATTAGAGTAACACAAATTTATTTATTTATTTATTTATTTACTGGATTTCTATGCCGCCCCATCTCCCAAAGGACTGGGCGCATAATCATAAAAACAATACAAACACTATACAATTAAAAGGAATTAAATAGTCCAAGTCCAAGTCCAATTAAATAAATAAATAAATATGAAACCCAATAATCAATTAAAAACTAATAAAACAATTCACTAAAACCCCCATCCCCTCCATCAGTCCAGGTTGGCGAGTTGGAACAGCCATGTTTTCAGGCCACGACAGAAGGACCGGAGGTCAGGGGCCACCCGAAGCTCCAGGAGCAGCTGATTCCATAGGGTGGGTGCTCCCACAGAGAAGGCCCTACCCCTAGGGGTCACCAGCCGACACTGTCTGGCGGACGGCACCCCAAGGAGGCCCTGCCTGTTACTGGCAGCAGGGTCTCCTGCAAGTACCCCGGTCCTAAGCCATGTAGGGCTTTATAGGTCAACACCAGCACTGCTAACTAGTGCAGCTCATGCAGGAGGGGTGTAACATGGGAGTAACCCTCGCCGCTGCATTCTGGACAAGTTGAAGCCTCCGGGTGGTCCTCAAGGGCAGCCCCATGTAAAGAGCATTGCGGTAGTCCAGATGGGAAGCAACGAGCGCATGAGTAACCATGCGTAGGGCATCTCGATCCAGATAGGGGCACAACTGACGCACCAAGCGAACCTGGGAAAATGCCCCCCTGGCCACGGCTCCTACCTGCTCCTCCAAACTGAGCCGTGCATCCAGGAGGACACCCAAGTTGTGAGCCCTATCTATGGGGTGTAACACTTCTCCCCCCATAGCTAAAGGTGGAACATCCTGGATAACTCGAGATGCCAGTACATACAGCCACTCGGTCTTAGCCGGGTTGAGCCAGAGTCTGTTCCTCCCCATCCAGACCCGTACCGCCTCCAGGCACCTAGACATCACATCGAGGGAGTCACTGGGTTGGTTAGGGTTGGAGATAAAAAGCTGGGTATCATCAGCATACTGATGATACCTCACCCCAAAATCACGGATGATCTCACCCAGCAGCTTCATATAGATGTTGAACAGGAGGGGTGAGAGAACCGACCCCTGAGGCACCCCACAAAGGAGGGGCCTCAGGTCCCATCTCTGCCTCCCGTCAACACCATCTGCATACAACCCAAGAGGTAGGAGGAGAACCACTGCAAAATGGTGCCCCCCACTCCCAACCCCTCGAGGCATCGCAGTAGGATACCATGGTCGATGGTATCAAAAGCCACTGAGAGATCTAACAGGAGGAAGAATGACCCCTATCCTGCGCCCTCCAGAGATCATTCTTCAGTGTGACCAACGCTGTCTCTGTGCTGTACCCGGGCCTGAAGCCCGATTGGTACGGGTCGAGATAATCGGTTTCCTCCAGGAACACCGGGAGCTGTCGGGCCACCATGCTCTCAACAACCTTTGCAACAAAGCGAAGGCTGTAGACAGGACAGAAGTTGTTCAAATTAGCCGGGTCCAAGGCAGGCTTCTTGAGGAGGGGCTTCACCACTGCCTCCTTCAAGGCAGGGGGAAAAACTCCTCACTCAAAGAAGCATTGATTACTGCCTGGAGCCAGCTTTGTGCAACCTCCCGGGTGGCATAAACCAGCCAGGAGAGACATAGGTCCAATAAACACGTGGCAGCACTCAGCCTCCCCATGATCCTGTCCACCTCATTTGGAGTCACAGGATCAAACTCCTCCCAGATAGAATCCCTAAGACCCGTCACCACACTCCCATCGGACTCTGACCAGTTGGAGTCCAGACTGGCCCGGATCTGAGCGACGTTGTCCATCAGATGCTGACTAAACTCCTTGGCACATCCCTGCAGAGGGTCTTCCCCTCCTCTGGTTAAGGAGGGAGCGGGTGACCCTGAATAGGGCGGCCAGGCGATTATCCGTGGATGCAATGAGAGCAGAGAAGTATGCACACTTCGCCGCTCTCATTGCAGCAAGATAAGACCTAATATAGGCTCTTAACTGCGATCGGTCAGATTCGGACCTGCTGGACCTCCAACAGCTCTCTAGGCCTCTTCTCCGATGCTTCATTTCCCGGAGCTCCGCGGAAAACAAGGGAGCTGACCGGGATCTGCACCGCGTCAGAGGCCACAAAGGAACAACTCGGTCAAGCGCCCTGGAGGCAGCCATCTGCCAGGTGTCCACCAGGGTCTCAACCGAGCTGTGGGCAAAGGAGGTCAGGATTAACCCAAGCGCTGTCTGGAACCCCTCTGGGTCCATTAGGCACCTGGGGCGGAACCATCTCGTCGGTTCCGCCTCCCAGTGATGAGCAGCATTTCGGAAGGTCAGCCATAGGAGGGAATGATTGGTCCATGGCAGGGGATGGATCCCCCACCCAAATCATTACACCACTGTCCCGAGATAAAAACAAGGTCGGGTGTGTGTCTCCCCTCATGGGTAGGACCCTGTATTATTTGAGTCAGGTCCATGGCCGCCATGGAAGCCATGAGCTCCTGATCCAGCCTCGACGCCCCACCCAGAGAAGGCAAGTTGAAATCCCACAATACCATGAGTTTGGGGAACTCAACCACCACCCGATAAGATGTCGAGCAGATCAGGCAGGGCTGTTGCCACGCAGCTGGGAGAAAGGTATGTGAGCAACAGGCCCAACTGACCTCGAGGGCCCCACCTCAAGAGAAGAGACTCATACCCACCTATCTGTGGGACAGTGGCCTCCCTTGGACAAAAAACCTCCTTGATCACAACAGCCACCCCCCGCCCCTACCCTGGGTCCGAGGTTGGTGTAATACATGGAAACCCAGTGGGCACAGTTCTACCAGAGGGACCCCTCTCTCAGGGCCCAACCAGGTTTCCGTAATACAAGCCAGGTCCGCGTCTTCCTCCTCGATCAGTTCCCGGATGAGGGGAGTTTTGTTCACCACGGACCTGGCATTCAAATACACCAACCTCAGCCCAGGACCCTGATCCTCCAAGTCACCTGGGGAGCAGGCAGAAACCGGAGGGTTGGAGCGCGCCACCACTCAAAGATAGCGGGGGCGCACTCCCGAGAACCAATATGACCCCCCGTCCTTACCTCTGCTGCCCTTCCCAATCACCGTAGGAATCCCATACCCCACCCATTCCCCAAGAGCTCCAGACAGCCTCAAACCCCCCCGCCCCCGCTTCAGACCATTTCCAACCTGGATTGGAACAATCCTGGTGGTGCTCTCCCAGGCTCCAACCAGGCCTGATTACCCACCCCCTCCCTAAACCCCTTAAAAATTTATTTAAAAAATTTAAAGCGGTCTTGGTACCCCTCTTCCCACCCAACCCAAGACCCCTACCCCTATCCACGCAATGCCACCTCTCAGGATCCCAAGATCCGTCATCAAGGCAGGCCTTTGATAATCTGGCAAGCCACACCTGAGATAGAGGGGAATCTCTTAGGGCCTGCAACTCCGCAACTGTGTAGGTCTGCAAAGTTCAGATCATAAGACATGGGGAGAGAGATGACAACACAAAGTGGAAAATGTCCAGATGGAACAGACGGTCCAGATATAGTTTTTGGAGCAGTCTGAAACCCAGGAACCCTCTCACAGTCACCAGGGGACCCAATGAAAAGGGCCCAAATCATGGACTGGCCACCGCACTCTCACCCTCGGTTACACTCCAACACTCGCCCATCCGGGAATCCTGTTCAAAGCCTATAGAGATAACGCACCCAGCCTTCACTGTTCTCCCACAACAGGTTGGCGGGTGTGCTCCCATACTGTTCACCATTGCTCTCTCACGGCGGCGGGAACGTCCATCCCGACAGGCACCACTGGAACCGAGAGAAAGGAAAGGAGGGAGGCACCCCTGGTTCGGATCTCGAGGTGGGCAAAATCTCCCATTGTCAGATAAGGGATCAAAAGTCCAGCTACCCTTGCCCGGACTAGTACCAGTCGGGGCAGGCAGGCAGCTAGGCAACCCCTGCAGCAGCCAATGCCGCCTAGGGGGTGTCCCATCTTCATACCAAACTCCAAGGAGGAATGTTTGTCCAGGCCAGGGCTCAGTCACCGTCCGCCCAGGGCCGGGTCCAAGGCTCTTCCAGGTCTGACACCAGCAGCCTCCAGGACAAGCCTGGGAGCCATTCCAGCACAGGCCCCAGAGGCCCCAGTTCCAACGGCACCAGATGACAAAACCAGGGCGAGGCCATCCAACCAGCCCAACCTTAGGCCAGTAGGCCCATCCCTTTTAGGGCAGTGGGCCCCACTCCTCAAGTCCGGTGTAAGCCACGAATCCGAGGTCGATCTCCAACGCCTGTGGCACTCCAATGCCTGCAGTGTCTGCTCTCCATGCTGGCAACCCCGAAACAGAGTTAGATCTTCGCACCTCCCAACACCACTGACGCCGACCCAGGAACCAACACGAATAAGCCCAGCGGCAGCAAAGATGGTGATAGCAAACAGCCCAGCGGCGGCGTAACGGCAGCAGCTCCCATGCAGGTTTCGCCTCCAAACAGAGCTCCAACCGTTGCCGAAAATCCCCGTCAGCCATCCACCGCCGCCATCGTCACCATCGCCATTGCAAACCGCAGGCAGTTCTCCACTTACCAGCTGGGGGCCGGAACAGCTGGAGTCCTCCGGACCCCCGAGCGATTCACTACCGGTTCCGGGGCCGGGAGATGGAAACCGAAACCCACTACCCTCTCAATCAGGCAAAAATCCACTGCTCCCCTTCACAGAGCTCTAGACGTTGCTAGCGTTGCTAGCGGCCATACCGGAGCATGCGCAGACAAATATAAAGAGAAAAGACTAATACAAAGTATGGAACATATAAAAAGTAGAGGAAAGAAGAAGAAAAGTGCAAGGAGATGGGAAAAAAGCAAATAAAAGAAAAATAATATATAAAAGATGACTGCCCCCACCCTCCAGACAAGTATAAACTGTGGCTGTGCAGCCCTCCTTGGCGTTACTCCTGAACACTCTGCACGGTGGCTGACCTTTTATCCATCGCAAAATCTTTGGCACCAATCTTACATTGTTAGAGATAATGTTCTTCCTGGACAGATGGGGTGTACCAGTAGGGCCAAAGGAGAATTCATCCATGGAAATCTGGTTTTATCATAATTTTGTTGAAAGATAAGATTACGCAAAACATTTTTGTTGTAGCAGGCTAATGGCTTTAGGGATGATTAGAGTTCTGGGATGTTCCTCAAGGAATTGCTCAGAGGATTTGGATGTTTTGATTTATAGAGCACCATTCCTCAGAGAGTTCTCATAGCAAAATTGAGCCACAAAAGCATTCTTTTCAATTAAGCTTGCTTTTTTTCTGACCCAAGGTATCCAGTCTTGTAAATTGGGAAAATGGAGCTATAATTACAGAATATCTCTGCTGCCTCAAGACAGTTGTAGCAATCCAAAAGAAAATAGACCTTGTGCACCCCGGAATCATGTGAAAAAATTTCAAGGCTGACTAATGAAACAAAATATCCAAAGACAGCAGGATATTTTTGTCACTTAGGTGGAAGATATTTTTGCACTGTTCAGAAACATGTGTTCATCTTGCTTCTTAAAAGAAACACAATCTGACTACAGTAATTGCCTTGGTGGCTCAGGCTGTTAAATGCCTGTATTTAAGTTCCAGCTGCCTACAATTACTGTAGGCTCGAATCCCACCAGGCTCAAGGTTGACTCAGCCTTCCATCCTCTCGAGGTAGGTAAATTGAGGACCCAAGATTGTTGGGGCCAATAAGCTGACTTTGTAAAAATGCCGCTTAGTAATAAGCAGGCATATACAATGGAATGAAGGCTATTGCTGAGCACACTGGGTTGTATCCCCAAAATTGTAAGCCGCCCTGAGTCTTCGGAGAAGGGCGGCATATAAATGTAATTTAAAAAAAAAAAATTGCATCCGAAGAATTGCATCTGAAGAAACTAAGGATTCAAAATCTAAATTTAAGTCACATTTCTTATGTGCTATAAGATGTTCTATACCTGCTGATATTTTGTGTGATTCCTTTGCTTGGATTTGAACTTTGGTTAGACAATAGTAATTTTCTCTAAGTGAGTAAGCTATTTGGTATCAGTGTTATTCACAGAACAGATAACTCACACATTCTTCAATGTCAATTTAGTGTAAAGAGAACATATTTTAATAGGATCATCTTTGCCTAGCTTTTTTTCCACAAAGGAATTGGATATTTATACATGATAAAGACTGATTTGATAAAGGAACTATTGTGTCTCTGGGGAAAGCTCTCTGCTAAAGGAAATCAATGAGGAACTTTGTTTGCACACCCAATTTTTCAAAAGCACAATTAATTCTTCTTCTTCTATAAGACCTATTATACAGCTCAACAAAATCTTGATCTGATTGTTCAAGGAAGGTACATTTTGAAGAATTGAAAGTAATGGCAAGTTAACTCAAGATAACTGTTTTAGAGGAATGAGGTGAGAAGGGACAAGCTGGATTCCTCTATCACAAGCCATGGTTGCCAACTTTCTGCTTTGTGAGATATAGAGTCCACATTCCAAAGAGGTGATTTAATAGCCAACCAAACGGGATGTTGGAAATGGATTGCCTCAAGGAATCTGGGACTTTATCTGTCCAAAAGCAGAATAAATCTCTTAAAAACAGCAAAATTGGACCAAATCTGATGTGAAAAGAAAGGCAATCAAAAGAAAGCTGAAATTAAAATATGGCCCTGATCAAGCCAGGGAATGCAGAAAAACACATTCTTGAAAAAAATTCTGTAGTCTATGCCATTGAGAAGAGGCTTGGAATGCTCCCATTTCCTACATTCTGGACCTCATCCCCTCTTCTTTAATGATCTCAGCTGCAGAATAGAACATATTCAGCCTACTTCATATTTCCCAGTGCACATATGCAAAAGACACAAATAGAAGGGAAAGCAGAAACACAACGATAGAAGAATAAAAGAATATATTATTATTATTATTATTATTATTATTATTATTATTATTATTATTATTATTATTATATTAGACTTGTATGCCGCCCTCTCTCCCTAAGGACTCAGGGCGGCAAACAGTAAAAGAAACCCAGTACAAATTACAATAAAAGCCATTAAAAAATACAAGCCTAATCAATATTATACAAAATTTAAAATTAATTAAAACAAATACTAAAAACCAACCCGCACCCCACAAGGTCAGTCCAGACCAGCCTGTTGAAACAGCCAGGTCTTCAGGTCCTGGTGGAAGGAGGGGATTGGGGCCACGGGAGTTGGTTCCACAGGGGTGCTCCCACAGAGAAGGCCCTACCCTGGGCACCGCCAGTCGACAATGTCTAACCGACGGTACCCCAAGGAGGCCCTGCCTGTGGGAGCATACCGGGCGATTGGAATGTGATGCTGGCAGGAGGCGCCAAGTACCCTGGACCCAAGCCATGTAGGACTTTGTAAGTTGTTACTAACACCTTGAATCTCACCTGGAAGGCAACTGGCAACCAATGCAGGGAGGAGGGGTGTAACATGGAGAATCGGGACACTCCATCACAACTCAGCGAGCCGCATTCACCACCAGCTGCAACCTCCGGGTGGTCCGCAAGGGCAGTCCCATGTAGAGCATTGCAGTAGTATCGAGGTGACGAGCGCATGAGTGACTGTCTATAGGACATCTCGGCTCAGGTAAGGGCAGAGCTGGTGAACCAGCCGAACCTGGGCAAAGGCCCCTGGTCAGCTCCCACCTGCTCCTCCAAACTCAGCTGTGAATCCAGGAGGACACCCAGGTTCCACGCCCTGTCCATGGGGGGCAACACCTCTCCCCCCATGACCAAAGATGGTATATCCTGAGTAATCCAAGATGCTGGTACATACAGCCACTCAGTCTTAGCTGGGTTGAGTCGGAGCCTGTTCCTCCCCATCCAGATCTGCACCGCATCCAGACAACGGGACATCACGGAGACAGCATCACTGATATGGTTAGGGTTGGAGATAAAAAGCTGGGTATCATCCGCATATTGGTGATACCTCACCCCAAAACCACGGATGATCTCACCCAGTGGCTTCATGTAGATGTTGAACAGGAGAGGCGAGAGGACTGACCCTGTGGCACCCCACAAGTGAGG
>CM019150.1:16815412-17020508 GCA_009733165.1 Naja naja | reverse complement strand
TTATTTATTTATTTATTTATTTGATTTGTCAATCGCTACAAGATAATAGGTATAAGTATAAACAGTTATGAATACATGAAATGGATACATATAAGAAAAATAAAAAATAAAAGAACAATAGGACAGGGACGGTAGGCACTTTGGTGCACTTATATGCCCCCTACAGACCTCTTAGGAAAGGGGTGAGGTCAATAGTAGACAGTCTAAGGTTAAAGTTTTTGGGGTTTGGGAAGAAACCACAGAGTCAGGTAGAGTATTCCAGACATTGACCACTCTGTTGCTGAAGTCGTATTTCCTGCAATCAAGTTTGGTGCGGTTAACCTTGAGTTTGTATCTATTGTGTGCTCTTGTATTGTTATGGTTGAAGCTGAAGTATTCATTGACAGGTAGGACATTGCAATGTATGATTTTATATACTATACTTAGATCGGACCGAAGGCGCATAGTTCTAGGTTTTCTAGGTCTAGAATTTCAAGTCTGGTGGCATAAGGTATTCTGCAATGAGTAGAGGAGTGGAGAACTCTTCTTGTGAAATATTTCTGGACTTTCTCAACTGTGCTAATATCAGATACATAATGTGGGGTCCAGACAGATGAGCTGTATTCGAGAATTGGTCTAGCAAATGTTTTGTATGCTCTAGTTAGTAGTGTGATATTACCAGAGAAAAAGCTATGTAGGATTAGGTTAACAACTCTTAATGCCTTTTTGGCTATGTAGTTACAGTGGGCTCTAACACTTAGATCATTAGAGATGAGTACTCCAAGATCCTTGACAGTTTGGATCATCAACAAGGTCTTGACTATTTAGCTTGTATTTTATTTTCTGATTTTTTTGCCAATATGTAAGACAGAGCATTTATTTGTTGAGATTTGAAGTTGCCATTTGTTTGACCATGCTGATACATAGTCAAGGTCTTTTTGAAGGGTAGCAGTATTGTCTGTGGTGTTGAGTAGCTTTACATCATCAGCAAAGAGAACGCAGTTGCTCTTAATATGATCACAGAGGTCATTTATGTAGAGTATGAAGAGAGTTGGTCCTAGAACACTGCCTTGGGGGACACCACTATTGACAGGTACAGAATTTGATAGGACACTCCCAATTTTGAACATTTGTTGTCTGTTTGGCAGGAATGCTTCTATCCAGTTATGCAGGTATCCAACGATACCATGAGATATTAGTTTTAGGAGTAGTTTGTCGTGTACCACTGAATCAAAGGCTTTACAGAAGTCTATTGCTTTGCCCTGATCGAGTTGTGTAGTCCATATGTTTTTGCAGTGTAAGAGTTGCAGATTACAGGATAGTTTTTTTCTGAAACTAAATTGTCTATTAGAGAGTAGGTTGTTTGTCTCTAAGTGGAGGATAATGGATTGGTTAATAATTGATTCCATGACTTTACAGGTGACACAGCATAAAGAGATTGGTCTGTAATTTTCAACTAGGCTGGGGTCTCCCTTTTTGAAGATGGGGATGACTGTGGCTTGTGACCATAGTTTTGGCAAGGAGCTGGTCCTGAAAGATTTTTCAAAGATTATGCTTAGAGGTTTGGCTATGGCAGTGGATAGCTTTTTAAGAAGTAGGCACATATTCATCCGGTCCAATAGATAGAGATGGTTTTAGATTGCATAGTGCTTTTTCAACATTGTCTTCTGTAAAATCGATATGTATTAGATTGTAGTTGTCTGTGGTTCGACTAGGAAATACTGGGCATGATCCATTGCTGTTGACAAATACTGAGTCAAAGAATGTGTTAAAGAGGTTGGCTTTAATGGTGTCGCCATTGCAGTCTTTTCCATTAGGTCCTTTCAGGGGTGGGATGGACCTTGAGTTTGTTGTTTACAAAATTGTAGAAAGCGCAGGTGGAATTGGTGCGTAGAAGGTTTTCTTCTTGTTTAATGTGATAATTGGTGCATTCAGTCTTTATCTGGTGGCATAAATTTTTGTATCAGCTTTTGAAGTTGGCAACATGACCAGATTTGTTTTTCCGCCAAAGTGATCTCTTTTGGGATTGAAGTTTCCTTATTGTTATGGGTAATCTGTTTTTTCTGGTTTTGGGAGTTGTTATTGGTACATATGGTTTGATGACTTTTGACTTCAAGTAAAAATATGCTGTAATGGTCTTCAACAGTATTGCATCCAGTGAATAGAAATTGCCAACAAGGGATGAGAGATCGTTGTCTATAAGATTATATTATATTATATTATATTATATTATATTATATTATATGGATATTTACTTGGAGTAAAATTAGAAGAAGAACAAGTAAAAGAAACAATGATTACTTGAGGGAGAAATTTTGGATATGGGATAGATTTAGAAAGATGGCAGAAATTATGGTCTCAAAATTATAAAATAACGATGTCAACAGCATATAAAGAGAATTTGTATAAGATGTTTTACAGGTGGCATCTACCCCCAGCAAGAATAGCAAGGGTGTTTAAGAATAAATAGGGGAAATGTTGGAAGTGTCACCAGATGCCTGGATCACATTATCACATGTGGTGGACTTGTGTGGAAACCAAGAGATACTGGACTAAAATTCATATATGGCTGGAAAAAAATGACAAAACAGCATATAGACTTGAAACCAGATATTTCTGTTGGGTATCTTACCTGAAGGATATAGTAAAAATTGAAATGTGTTGACAGCAGCTAGAATTGAATTTGCTAAAAAATGGAAAAATGGAAAAATGCTGATAGAAGAGGAGGTAATTAAGAAAATAATGGAATGTGCAGAAATGAGTAAATTAACATTAGCAATTAGAGAGCAAGAAGATAAAGAATATTATAAAATTTGGTATTTATTTTATCAATGGCTAGATAAGAAAATAGGGAAATGAAATATAATATAAATATAATGATATGATAAGTTAATGATATAATTGATTATAATGAAATGAATGATATTATGTATTAGGTCATGCAATAGTTGAGATTTGGTCAAAAAGAATGATGTGAATTTATAATTAAAGTCTAATAAGTGTTAATAACAATATAATATATGCATAGTTGATATATATAATATGAATTATAACTTAAATGTAGAAGGGAAAGACTACTGATATTGTGCACAAAAGATATGTACCAACCGACACACTGTACAATGAAAAGATGGTTTTATTTGTTGCTTTATGTTTATGTTTGTTTTATGTTTGTTGTTAAAAATTTTTTTTAAAATCCCTGGAGCAAACAGCTACTTCCTTACTATTACAATGAAAACAACACAGATGTGTCCATGTAGCCACCAAAAATAGAACTTGAATTGTGAGAGACCAGGTGGACGATTGTCCACAGGAATCTGTTGGCAACAAGGATCTGTTGGCTCTATCTCTTGATCTACCAACTGTATCTCATATTGGGATGGAGGAAATGAAGGCAAAACAGGGCCTTGGACATTAATCCAAATGCATGGATAAAGTAAAGAAGGAAACAGGTTTGAACATTCTTATTTGGATTAATTGTCTGATTTGTCATAGCCAACGCACTCATATTTTAAATAAAATTTGGTTTATCTAACATTGCGCAGAGCTGATATCTTAAAAGATCTTCATATACGCTCCAGAATTTTAAATGCTCTCCTAGTCCCCAATTCACCATGCAAAGACTTCACAGTTTCACATGAGTTAAAATGAATTTCTGAATTTCACTTATAGGCCATTTCTCCTATTTGCTTTTTCTTTACAAAGAAATGCACATCAGCAAGCGACTTACCTCAGTGAAAGAGTATGCACTGACCATCCAAAATCCGCCAACTTCAGCTCCCCTCTAAATCCTAAAAGGAGATTTTCAGGCTTGATATCTCTGTGGATCACTTTCCGAGCATGGCAGTATATCAGAGCGTCAGATATTTCTTCAATATACTGTTTCGGTACATCATGTGTTAAAATATAGCAGATAGTTAATCTTGGATCTGGATTTCCAGCACATTAGCTATAATATAGATACTATAGATATATCTTTCACACCAAGGAGTTTTCTTCTCATGAGTACATGCTACCCAGCCCCAGCCACTACAGCTGACTCAAAAGCATAAAATGGTCGATCGTATCGAAGACTAGTGAGAGATCAAGGAGAGTGGGGATGGTTGCACCCACTCTCAATGACCCAGTTCTGCAATTATTGTTATCTCAGACAAATATATTACGATTACTTGTAATTAATCAAAATATGTATGTATTTTAACACGTTCTTTTCTTAGATCTTGGTTCCAACGGATTATATTCTTCTAACAGGGCAGTACTTACAGTGGCTGTTCTATTATCATCAAATCGACGGTTCTTTTGTAACTCCTTGTACAGCTCTCCCCCTGGAGCATATTCCAGCATCAGAAAAATCCTTGTCCGATCATGAAAGTAGTTATACATTCTTAAAATGTTTGGATGACTAGGGAGACCAAAGGTGGGGGGGGGGGCAAGGGAAGAAAGGTACAAACTGTGATTGGTAGTCTAAAAGGGCTTATTAAGAAAACTGACTTTGGAAAGGAAGGTTGATAAGACACTCCTGTCCCAAGGATAGGCCACAAAAGTTAGGACGATCTGAAAAAAGTCCTCCCAACTCAAGGAAGGGGTCAAACTACTTTTGATTTTAGGACTATATAATCCAAAGGGCATGTGTAATAGCACAGAAGGCTCTTCTCCTGGACTGCCACCTTCCAGAATACCCTGGCCAATGGGGCCTGCACGAATTTGGAATCTTCAGAGGGTCCATGCAGTACAATTTTTTAAAGGAAGCTTTGCTTCAAAGCTTCAGCTGAAGCAGCTAAGTGGCACTTCACTTCAGAGCAGCTACACCACTTTGTTCTGAATGCTCATGGAAGCTTTCGTGCTGAAACAGAGTAGTGATAGAATAAAGAAACCATCCAGATCTTGAGGCAATGTCAAAACTATTCTGTGCAGATCTTAATGTGTATCTTTTCAATGTTTGGGAATACTGACTATCTTGCTCCAAAAGGATGGTGAGCAGTGGATTTTGGCTGTATGCTAAAACATTATGCTACGGCCCACATTTGTATTTCAAGTCACTGTTTCTAAACCCCTATTTTCCAATGATCCAATTCCAAAGTGGAGAGCTAAAGAGGCATTAGGACAAGGGTAATTCCATCCAACCAGCTGGGTTACCTGAGGTGACTTAGGATTTCTATCTCTCTTCGAAGCTGATGTTCCAGCTGAGCTTTCTCCAGGACAGACTTGAACATGACTTTTAAAGCCAAGATGAAGTGGGTCTTTTTCTCTCTGGCCAAGTAGACTGCTCCAAATCTCCCTTTCCCAAGAGGTTTGCCGAATTCGAAGTCTCCTGTGCCCCATATTTTCCTGTAACCCAGAGGTGAACATGAAAACTGATAATGCTTTCTTTACTAACCAGTTCCATATGATCAACCTTGGCAAGGGCTGTTCCTCACAGTTCTATTAAATATCTACCTTACTGATCTTTGTTTCATCATATTTTGAGTTAGTTTACATATTTATAGAATCAAAGAGTTAGAAGGAAACTAAGAGGTCATGAAGTCCAATTCCCTGCACATTATGCTATGCCTGTCAGATGATTATTCAGCCTCTGGTTGACAATCTCCAGTGAAGATGAAGGGACTACTCTGTGTGGGTAACCTGTTCCATGAGTGACAGTTCTTACTATGAAGAAGGTCTTGCAAGTGTCTTCTCTGTTTCTACATCCTTAAAGGGTCCCCGATTTGAGTCTCAGCTTCTGGAACAAATGAGAATAAATCTGGGCTCTCTACCATGTGATAGCTTTGACATACCTGAAGAGGTTATTATGTCCTCTCTCAACTTTCTTCAAGCTAAACCTATCTAGATCTTTCAACCATTCCTTGTAGAACTTAGTTTCCAGTCTTTTCATCAACTTGGCAGCCTTTCTCTGGACTTTGGTTGCAGGATGGTAATGGGTAAACTGACCAAGATTGAACTATGTATGTATGTATGTATGTATTGTATGGAGGAGATCAGACATAATTATTAACTATATATGATTGTTAGTTGCCTTATGGGTAACATGATGAGATAAAAAGTGAAATTGTATTTCATTGTACATATGTTTACCTGAACAGTTTCAAGATAAGATACATTTGCCCAATTTTCCTAGAGAGATTTGAAAAGAAAAAGAAAAAGGGCCATGGTGGCTCAGGCTGTTAAATGCCTGTATTTAAGTTCCAGCTGCCTACAATTACTGTAGGCTCGAATCCCACCAGGCTCAAGGTTGACTCAGCCTTCCATCCTCTCGGGGTAGGTAAATTGAGGACCCAAGATTGTTGGGGGCAATAAGCTGACTTTGTAAAAATGCTGCTTAGTAATAAGCAGGCATATACAATGGAATGAAGGCTATTGCTGAGCACACTGGGTTGTATCCCAAAAATTGTAAGCCGCCCTGAGTCTTCGGAGAAGGGCGGCATATAAATGTAATTAAAAAAAAGAAAAGAAACACGAGATATTTGAGGGAGGTTGTACTTGTACTGGGGATAGTGGCTGGGGAATCCTGGGAATTGAAATCTATAAATTGTGAAGTTGCCAAGGTTGAGAAACATTGATGAACAGTAGATGAACAGTTAGTTTACAATATGATATTATTAAAAACACAGTGTGCTAGTAAGGCAAATAAGTGAGGAAATGGCCTAAGTAAACTTTATTATGGTGGTGGTGGACCAATAATAAAAAGGCATGGGAACTTCAAATAATATGATGTGGATTAATTGTGGGCCAAATGGAATACTGAATAAGAAGCAGTCTGAAAAAGAACTTTATTGAAAGGAACCAATTGACCTGCAAAGAAACAATTGGTACCTCAAGAATGAAAAGGAAGCATAAACCATCTGTCCTATACAGAGGTACATTTTCCAGTTGAAAAGCAAAACTCCTCTAAAATATGGAAGCTTCTTCATGCAACATTTGTTTTCCTACCTGCAGAATTCCTTAATAGTTACCTGGGAAGTTGAGAATCAAGAACATCGTTGGGACTTGCTTTTGATTCATTTTTCTCCTCTGCAAAACAAATTTGCATGGATTTAGGGACATGGCAATCTTTGTTATCTAAAAAGCTTTTGCTTGTAATAGTAATTATATTAGAAGTCTACTCAAAAGCCTTTCTGCTTTAGCATACCCTAACCTCAGTAACCCCAGATTGGGAGGATAATTCCTCAAATATATGG
The DNA here is from genome assembly GCA_009733165.1 of Naja naja. NCBI lineage: Eukaryota > Metazoa > Chordata > Lepidosauria > Squamata > Elapidae > Naja > Naja naja. The sequence continues at coordinate 17,013,354 of CM019150.1, read as the reverse complement.
CAGTATCACTTGCATTTGACATCCAGGAGCAGTGCCGATATGATCATAGTCTTCATGATAATTGATAGCTGCATATTCTCCATAGCTTTATCTAGTCCTCCTTTAAAGCTCATAGCTAGGTAGCTATTAGTATCTCTATCCTGAATGATCTTTCATTCAGACACACTAGATACTCTCCTGTATTCTAGTATTAAGAGAAAGTGTTTATGTGTATGGCTGCACATTTTCTATGTATTAGAATGAATTAGGATGAATTAGGATGAACCCGCAAGACTATAGTGAAATAGACATCAAATATCAAAATAAAAGCTCAATACACTGAAATGGAGGGCAGTTGAGAAGAAGACAGTGTGAAAAAATATAAAAGAAGGAAACAAAAAGGACACTAATTTTAACATTTGTATAACTATTGCTCAAGAGATAACCGATATATTTTCTTTCTATTAATCAAAGTTATTAGAGGCAGTAATTACTTCATAAGATGGACCATGTATTAGTATACTTCAATACTATAAATTACCCAAATCGGATTAAATTGTCACATGATACCTGTAATAACATACCCATTGATTCTTCTTTGTCTTTTAGGAGATTCTTGAATTTTGGAGACAGTCCTCCTTGAATCCTACAAATGGAGAAAGAAGAACTACTGAACTCCTTGTGTTTATGGAGCTTCTCAGTCATCCAGGTCATGGTTGTCCTGAAGGTGCTTTTTCAAGAGGCAAGTGGACTTTCTGGTTTTTCTTTGAAAATGTTTCGCTTCTCATCCAAGAAACTTCTTCAACTCTGTCTGGATGGTGGGCAGTGGAAGGATTTATGACATTAATTTATAAAATTAAATCCTTCCATTTCACACCACCCAGCCAGAGTTGCAAAGAAGCTTCTAGGATGAGGAAACGTCTTCCAGAAAAACCAGAAAGTCCACTTGCCTCTTGAAAAAGCACCTTCAGAACTACTGAGCTGCTTCTTCATTGCATAGCAGAATGAGTGGTTTAGTAGCACATGACTGGGCAAGCAATCCAGACAGTGGTGGCATTCAAATTTTTTTACTACCGGTTCTGTGGGCATGGCTTGGTGGGCATGGTGTGGCTTGGTGGGTGTGGCAGGGGAAGGATGCTGCAAAATCTCTATTCCCTCCCCACCTGCTTTCCAGCTCTGCCCTCCTGTGCAGGGCAACAAAAGAGGACCCAGCTGGGACTCGGGAGGCAGTGAATAGATGGGGGTGGGGCCAGTCAGAGGTGGTATTTGCTGGTTCTCAGAACTACTCAAAATTTCCAAACCTGCTGAATATACCACCTCTGAATCCAAGAGACATTTATATAACCACCTAATAGTTGACAACAAGAACTTTAGCAGTTCATAATTAGGGAAAGAAGAAAACCAAACCTGAAGAACAAAAAATTATAGATTTTACTTAAGTTTAGTTGCAGAAAGTAAAAAGAAGACGTAAAGAGTCTAAAATGAACCCCTGTTCAAAACCTTACAATTTGGGGTTTAAAGCAGAGGTGTTATTCAGACAGTTCTGCCAGGTTCTGGAGAACCGGTAACAGAAATTTTGAGTAGTTTGGAGAACCAGCAAATCCCACCTCTGACTGGAGAATTTACGGTATCCTTACCCTGCCACACCCACCAAGCCACGCCCACAGTACCGGTAGTAAAAAAATTTGAATCCCACCTCTGGTCTAAAGTTTGTAAATGATTGAGGAAAATCTCATTTGCAATTCCCAAACACCCCTTCCCCCACCTTTTCATTTTCTTAAGAATACCTGTTTCAGATATTAGTTTGGAGTCCATATTAAAACTAATTTTATGGATTGGTAAATGGAGATTCCAGTGAGCTACTTTGATGCAGAGTCCCTTTTGCATGCATTACTAGAAAATCAGAAAAAATTGTTTAGTTTTTGTCTATGTTTACAGAAACTTGATTTTATATGTTCTATTTATTTTTACCTCCATACTGCCAAATCCAGAGTCCTAACACTATTCAAAGAAATATTATAAATTATTGAAATGATACTGTAAAAGCTTTACAGCTTATTAGAAACACATGAATTACCCTAGATTTGTGTCAGTACCTTGCATGGATATTAGGTAATGGGAACATGCACAGGATTATGTTGGTTTGTAAGATAGTTTCTCCATTGTAAAGGTCCTCGTTTGCATTGAATAGAGGGCCATGCTGGAGCCAAAACTGCCTTTTAATTGTGCAGAAAGTTCTATGTGAAAAAGTAGAAGCTGTTAATCTCTCCACTGAATGGAAAACAGATATAAGAAAATAGAGTGGGGAAACTGCTTGGAAGATTGAGAAGAATTATGTTACACTACACTATCATTAGTTTAGCTAAGGATGGCATAAGCCTATCCAACTCAGATGGATATGAAATCATGGGGATCACAGCAGAAAATTGTTACTATCGTAGGACAACACAGTGGTGTTGAACTTAAGCACAAACAGTAAAAGATGATCAGAGCAACTTTAGTAGCCACAATTAAATTGCTGTGTTGAAAATTATGTCATAATTTTAGTCTTTTTAATTAGTAGAACCTATGGATTTTAAATATCCTGGGGCAGAACTCAAATGATTGGCTTCTAAGCACACATCAGATAATCCCAGCTTTTATGCTACATGAAAATGATGGTGCTGATTTGAAATATACAATGCTGGAATCAGATATTGACCAGAGCTGTAATTTACCGAGTAGGTTGATCAATGATCTGGGTTTAATATATCACACTTAGCATAAATGGCTAGTGTGAGAAGTTTTATATCCAAATTCATTTTATTCTTTATTCTGTTTCCATCTTCCCTTAAAATATTAACAGAATCCACAATGTGAGAATCAGTATCTCCACTAAATAATTGACAGTCACGCTGAAACTAAGTTAATCAACTAAAATTAGCAAACCCCTAAATAAGTTACCTGAACCTAATCCACATATCAAAGGATAAGGTCTGCAAACACAGTTAGTTAAATTAGGTCTCCCAGAATAACTGCCCATTCACAACAACAAACACACACACACACACACACACCAGAGGTGGTATTCAGACAGTTCTGCCAGGTTCTGGAGAACTGGTAACGGAAATTTTGAGTAATTCAGAGAACCGGTAAATACCACCTCTGGTTGGCCCTGCCCCCATCTATTTGCTGCCTCCCAAGTCCCAGCTGATTGGCTGGGTCTTCTTTTGTTGCCCTGCAAGGAGAACAGAGTGGAAACCAGGTTAGTGGGGTGGGGAGGGAATGGGGATTTTACAGTATCCTTCCCCTGCCATGCCCACCAAGCCACACCATGCCTACCAAGCCAAGCCCACAGAACCGGTAGTAAAAACATTTGCTTGAGTTGGGACCCCAGATTATTCTTCTGACACTATGCTAAATCACACCAAACAAATCAGCTTATCACTTAGCACGTGTGACTCCAACTGTAAAGCAATTAGGGTACAAACACATTCATTACTCTGCTATTCTATCTCTGAACACTTAGGATGACATTCCCAAAATAACCAAGGCTTCCGACCTACTATAAAAAGATGCAGCCCATTTGAATTATTCAAACAAAAACAACGTAGCAAATACTATTCAACATATGAATGTTAAGTTTCATAAGACAGCATGCCTTGAGAGCCATTTTGGTCTAGTGGTTAAGGCATCAGGCTAGAAGGCAGGAGAAGGTGAGTTCTATGAAAGACAGCTGGGTGACTTTGGGCCAGTCACACTTTCTCAGCCTAATTCACCTCACAGGGTTATTATGGGGAAAATAGGAGGGGAAAGGTATGTTGACTATGTTTCCTTGAGTTATTTGTAAAACTAATAAAGGCAGGATACAAATACATATGTAAATATATCATAAGCTTGAATAAAATATTAACACCTATAGATCTGAATAGTTCACTTAATAATTCTTGTGCATTACTTTAATCTTATTACCCTTTAAAAAAGCCTAATTTACCCACTATACTGAACCAGAATAATAGTTAACCATAATGTATGTCAAGGGTCTTCAAACTTGACAGCTTTAAGATTTAGGGACTTCAACTCCCAGAATTCCTCCTCCAGTCATGTTAGCTCGGGAATTCTGGGAGTTGAAGTCCACAAGTCTTAAACTTGCCAAGTTTGAAGACCCTTGATGTATGTAGTTAGTAGATTCACACAATACTGTATACTACACCATGTTCCAATGGCTGAGTTCACACAATGCTACTCCAAAATTAAACAAACCATATTATGGCTTAATTACAATGCATAAAGCACTTAGCACATATGCCTCTTGTCACAACATAATAATACTGTAATAGAATAACTCAGCTTGCAAAACTCCTTGAAACTCCAAGACACCAAGTGATGACTGAGGAATCTTACCACAAACGGTATCTTTCCTACTAGGGCTGGAAAAAGATTTGCCTGGAAGCCTTATACTCTCAGATCAAGAAACAATATGCAAAGGCAACTTTTGATTGGCCAGAGTAACTATCTGTTCTATTTTAGATACCTGCCCACATTTCTCCTCTTAAAGATAAATGGATTTGGTCCTCCTTTTATTGATTACATCACTTTTGCTGGCCTCACTGAGTACTAGCCACTGGGGGGCAGAGCAGCACTGTCTATTATTCCACATAAGCCACTTCCTCTTACTGGTGGTGAAAAGCTGTAGCAGTGATAATTTGCAGCTTTGCCCTTATTATATAGGGTTCATCAAAACTATGTCTAGCCGTTAGCCAATTTGTTTTGTAACTTTGCTGGCCAGGATGATTATAAAAGTTAGTTATAAAACAGAAGTCATAAAAGTTAGTTATAAAACAGAGATTATAAAAATTAGTTATAAAACAGAGGTTATAAAAGTTAGTTACAAAACAGTGTTTCTCATTATACTCTAAGGCATCATTTTAGAGCATCTGGCAACCAAATTGTGGCTCAAAATTCTGCATGATTTTTGCTGCCTGGCTGAGTCTCTAGTTCTCTTGCACACCTTTAAAAATAACAACAGTAGCAGCAGAACGGATAGCTATGCAAAGCAGCTGCAACCACAGCCACAACTTTTAAAAATGCTATACAGAAAGTATTTTTCTATCTAAAGCAAAAGAAAATGGAATTATATGTCAGTCTGACACGGGAAATAAAAAAGAGATGCTTGTTTTACTTTTTGTAAAAAGAAACCCTTTTGGAAGAACTTTTGACAGCCTTTCATTTTCTTGGCTACATGCTTTTTAAAAAACATAATTCAGAGAATTTATATGTTTTGAGGAATCTTTGGTAGGTTTGGATTTAGGCAGGTGTTCCTCCAGCTCTCCTGAACTGAACCCTTCACTGGAATCTCTTTCTTTCTTTCTTTCTTTCTTTCTTTCTTTCTTTCTTTCTTTCTTTCTTTCTTTCTTTCTTTCTTTTCCATCCTTCCTTCCTTCCCTAATTTCCTCACTCAACCATGTTTTGGAACCATGGCTCTCCTTCTGTCTTATTTAATATGGCTGGCTTGACTCCTCAAGTGAATTTGGAGGAATCTCAAGGAAACCTGGAAAAAAACATACATGGGGGATATTATCCCCAAGTTGTTTCTCTAGTTGTCCATGATGTTTGGGTTCACCAATGGTCTCTTAAGAAAAAGGCACACCACCATCTTCTTCAAGGCTGAGGAATCATCTCCTCCTGAAGAGAAGCAGACACTGCTGCATATGCCCAAAGGCAGCCCATCTCTTAGAAGTGACCGCTCAGGAGGTGCCTGGGTCTAAGGTGACCAAGTAGCCAAGAAACCATATCCTTTTTTTCAGGAGTTCCAGAATCAAACTATAATTAAATTGCTCAGGCTGTGAGAATCCTATCCAGTGGTGGGATTTAACATTTTTTACTACCTGTTCTGTGGGCGTGGCTTGGTGGGCGTGGTGTGGCTTGATGGGAGTGGCTTGGTGGTGTAGGAAGTTAGCACCCACCCCTCTCCTAGAAAAATGAAATATTCTAGTAAATATTAAAAAGGCAGAATATTATATTTCCCTGGATGAGAAAAGGAGAAACATGTTTTAAAGACAAAGCAGCTTCTTGCAGCTCCCTGCCCCCCCTTCAGCTCCAGGGTGATGGGATTAAGACATGGCCCTCAGGACATGATAGGATTACCCATCTCACTGCATGGCATCTGGGAAGATTGCATTAGCCAGCACTCAGGTGAAGTCATGTGGTCCAGACAAAGTCTACAAAGTTAGTTAAGACCCCCACCCCTGGGAATCTGACAGCCAATGGGATACATTTCTTACACAGGAACAGGAAACACTAAGGTGGGGACCAACAGAGGGTATAAAACCCAGGCACTCTCAGCACCTCAGTCCTTTTTTTCTTCTTGATCTCTTCTCAACCTGAAGCATGTGATCATCCTTTGCTGGAGCTTCAGGCCATGTGGTCCTGTTCACCATTAAACTTTCCAAGCAGCCTCCATGTTTCCAGTGTCTTTTTCCTCACTTGGAACTGAACCCAGAAGGATATTTCTTTCAACAGTGAGCATGGCAGGGGAAGGATACTGCCCCATTCCCTCCCCACCCCACTAACCTGCTTTCCAGCTCCATTCTCCTGTGCAGGGCAACCAAAGAAGACCCAGCTGATCAGCTGGGACTTGGGAGGCAGAGAGTAGCTGGGGGGCAGGGCCAGTCAGAAGGGGTATTAGATGGTTCTCTGAAATACTCAAAATTTCCGCTACCAATTCTCCAGAACTGCTCCGAACCTGCTGAATACCACCTCTGATCCTATCTCTCTCTCTCTCATTCTCAAACTTGTCTGTCCTCCTGTTGGAAGAATGATCCTTCTGGTTCAGTTCCAAGTGGGGAAAAAGACACTGGAAACATGGAGGCTATTTGGAAAGATGGTTTAATAGTGGACAGGACCACATGCCTTGGAGCTCCAAAGTGAAAAGGATGATCACATGCTTCAAGGTGAAGGAAAAGATCAAGAAGGGCAGACCAAGATGCTGAGAGACCCTTATATACCCTCTGTTGGGCCTCACCTTAGTGTTTCCTGTTCCTATGCAGGAAATATATCCCATAGGCCAGGGGTGGCGAACAAGTTTGACTCAAAGAGCCGCAATTTTAAACTGTGAGTCAGAGAGCCACACCACGCTGGCTCGTGCAGTTGTTTCCGAGGGATGGGAGACGGATGACGCAGCCGGGCGGGACTACGCTGGAAATCTCTCCTCAGAGATCCCTCCTCAGAAGCAGCATAACAAAATTCAAACGTGGCAAAGAGCCACAGTATACAAAATAATATAATATAATAATAATATAATAATAATATAAGAGGCAAAGAGCCGCATTCATTTTGGCCGCATGCCTCGAGAGCTGTTCGCCACCCCTGCCATAGGCTGTCACACTCCCAGGGGTGGGGGTCTTAGCTAACTTTGTAGGCTTTGTCTGGACCACATGGCTTCACCTGAGTTCCAGCTTGGTTGAGCCTTGCTGGATGATGATGTAATGAGAAGGGCTTTAGGAAATTCCTATAGCTATACCTGGAGATCTTTGTTATGTAAAATATTCTGGCCCAGGCCTTAATGGCCCACCCATTAACAAAGGTGGGGGTGAGCTTCTGCTTCTGAGGTGAGTTTCTGCTTCTGAGTTTCTACTCTTTTTAGGGGAAATATTCTGCCTTTTTAATATTTCCTAGGATATTTCAATTTTCTAGGAGAGGGGTGGGTGCTAACTTCCTACACTTCTAAATAGACCAGATCAGGAAATCAACTATCCTGGAAGGCTATCCTCAAACCAGGTCAATCAGGACATGCAGCTAAGCCAAATTAATGGATTGATTCATGATGGACTCAAAGGTTTTTTTTTTAATGATCTAAATATACACAGGTAGTCCTCAACTTACAACCATTTGTATAGTCACCATTCCAAATCAGAACAGCATTGCAAAAAGTGACTTGTGACTGTTTTTATACTTACCACCATTGCAGCATCCCCATGATCAAATGATCAAAACTTGAATGCTTGGCATCTGGCATCAGTTGCTGTGTCCTGGGGTCATGTGATTATTTTTTGTGACCTGGCAAGCAAAGTCAATGGAGAAGCTTGATTTACTTAACCATGTTACTAACTTAACAACTGCAGTGATGCAGTACTGCACTGGTAAGGCCATACACGTAGAATACTGTTATGTATGCAGGTATAAAGTCATTGGTTTAGTTTGAACTGTTCTTGTAAAATGTAAGAAATGATTGGTTTAAAAAGTGTGGGAAAACCCTGCACTCTGATTGGCTGGCAACTGCGGCTGCTGGCTATAAGTAGCAGCCACAGCCCAGCCAAAGCGGGTTCGTTCTGAGCTTTAGTCACTAATAAACAAAGAGCTTGAAGCACTCCACGTCTGTCTCTTCATGCAAACTTAACACTGGCGATGAAGGTGGGATCTCCCTGAAGAAGAAGGCAACATGGAACAGAAGAAGAGAGAGATGGCTGCTGAACACCCCCAGCCCCATTCGATCCGGACGGCAGAAGACTGGGAGACGTATGCAGATCGTTTCCAAATGTATCTGGAAGGAAACGATCTTGCCAACATTTCCGAGAAGCGGAAGAGGGTGGTCTTTCTCACGCACTGCGGTCCGGTAATGGAATGGCCTGACTTAGAAAAGTTGTTAAGAGCCCATTACTTCACAGGTCATGCTGAGGTGGACTGAATTTCTTGCTGCTTATTTTTATACAAACTCATCCACAGGCCTGGCAAAGACATTGGGCATGCAGATGCTTTGAGTCGCTGCCCACTTCCTTCTCACACTGAGGACTTTGCTCCTGAGACTTACACCTTTTTCCTAGAAACTGTTGCCAAGCTTCCAGTACACGCTGCTGAAATTGCCAGAGAGACTGCCAAAGACACTGTATTGGCTCCTGTTATACCTCAACTTGCCCAACCTTTTAAATCCAGGCAAACTGAATTATCTGTATTAAGAGGATGTATTTTGTGGGGTAACAGGTGGTTATTCCTACAAAACTGCAAAAGAGGTTTTGGAAATGTTACATGAGGGTCATCCAGGTATTGTCAGAATGAAGGGATTGGCCAGGAGTTATGTATGGTGGCCAGGTATTGACAAAATGGTTGAAAACTGGGTTGCATCTTGTCCCAACTGTCAGGTAGTCAGGCCTGCCCCTCCTCTCGGAATGGGAATGTCCTAGGGGCCCATGGTCCAGGATTCACATTGATTTTGCTGGCCCTACCAGAGGGCACACTTTCCTTATTATAGTAGATGCATATTCCAAATGGCTAGAGGTCATCCCTATGGCATCCACCACAACTGATGCTGTCATCAAACAGCTTAAAAAGCTTTTTGTAACTCACGGGTTACCTGATGTACTCATTTCTGACAATGGTCCTCAATTTACATCCAAACTTTTTGAATCATATCTAGCACAGCAGGGTATCAGACATGTCGTGACAGCCCCTGGGCATCCTTCGCTAACGGCGGGCTGAAGCGATGGTACGATTTACCAAGGAAAAACTTCAGCAATTGGGTCCAGGGGATATCACTGAGAGAGTTGAAAAACTTCTCAATGTCCAGCATATCACTCCTAACCCATCAACTAACTTATCCCCAGCAGAGTTGTTGATGGGTAGGAAACTCAGGTCTCCCCTTGACCACCTTCATCCCACTTACACACCCAACGCACTACTAGATTCCACTAGCAAAGTTCACACGTTCACTGTGGGTGATTCTGTTTATGCTAAGAACCTTATGGGTGAACCTTTATGGATTCCTGCTGAGATAACCCAAATCACAGGCCCTAGGTCTTACAGGGTACAAACAGAGGATGGTGTCCTCTGGAGCAGGCACATTGATCAGCTTAGATCCAGATTACCTCAGGAACATTGCAGTTGTTCCTCTCTAGTTCCCATACCTAATACCTCTTCTAGGGGAAGGGAGGATCATGAGTGTAATGAACAAGCAAGAATCAACCCCATGTGTAACGAGCTAACACGACAGGAACCATCCCAAAACCTGTCATAATACCAACAACCATTTTCACAAATGGAAGATTGCATATCATTACCTGATTTAGGTGCTGACATTGGGTTGGAGATGGATTGGGAGGAGAGACCAGGTTGTAGTAACCAAACAGGTTCTACCATTACTACAAGTCCTAGTAAGGAAATGTCAGCAGACACATTTCCTCCCTCACAAGGTGAGAACCTTAAAACATCTGAACCACGTGGGTCTCAACGCGTAAGAGCCCCACCTATTTAAAAGAATACATTAGATAGGCTGGGGTTTGAGTATGGACTGAACCTAGTGGGGAGGGGTGTTATGTATGCAGGTTTAAAGTCATTGGTTTAGTTTGAACTGTTCTTGTAAAATGTAAGAAATGATTGGTTTAAAAGTGCGGAAAACCCTGCACTCTGATTGGCTGGCAACCGGCTGCTGGCTATAAGTAGCAGCCCAGCCAAAGTGGGTTCATTCTGAGCTGTAGTCACTAATAAACAAAGAACTTGAAGCACTCCGCGTCTGTCTCTTCATGCAAACTTAACAAATACTACATCCAGTTTTGGTCACCACAATACAAAAAAGAGGTTGAGACTCTAAAAAGGGTGCAGGGAAGAGCAAGAAAGATGATGAGGGGACTGGAGGTTATAGGATCAATGGTTGCAGGATCTGGGTAAGTCTAGTCTAACGAAGAGAAGAACTTGGAGTGATGTGAGAGCAGTCTTCCAATATTTGAGGGGCGGTCACAGAGAAAAGGAGGCTGACCTGTCCTCCAAAACACCCGAGGGCAAGACAAGAAGTCCTGCAACCATGGATGGAAACTTATCAAAGAGAGAGCCAACCTACAATTAAGGAGAAATTTCCTGTCAGTGAGAATAATTAATCAGTGGAACAGCTTGTCTTCAGAAGATGTGGGTGCTCCATCGCTGGAGGTTTTAAAGAAGAAATTGGGCAGCCATTTGTCTCAAATGGTATAAGGTTTCCTATCTGAGCAGGGGTTTGGACCAGATGATCTCCAAGATCTTGTAGGAAGTTAGCACCCACCCATCTCCTAGAAAAATGAAATACCCTGGGAAATATTAAAAAGGTAGAATATTTCCCCTAAAAAGAGTAGAAACTCAGAAGCAGAAACTCACCTCAGAAGCAGAAGCTCACCCCCACCTTTGTTAATGGGTGGGCCATTAAGGCCTGGGCCAGAATACTTTACAGAACAAAGATCTCCAGGTAAAGCTATAAGCAACTGCTCAAAAGCCCTTTTCAGTGCATCATCATCCAGCAAGGCTCAACCAAGCCTGGAATTCAGGACAGCCTACAGAGTTGCCCCTGCATGGCCTCATGGGAGTCTGACAACTAATCAGAATACATGCTCCAATTCAAATTCCAACAAAGGTTATAAAACCCAGCCACTCTCAGCACCTCAGCCTTTTTTCTTGATCTCTTCCTTCACCTTGAAGCATGTGATCATCCTTTCTTTTCACTTTGGAGCTTCAAGCATGTGTTCAAGCCAAGCCTCCATGTTTCCAGTGTCTTTTTCCCCACTTGGAACTGAACCCGGAAGGATTTTTCTTCCAACAATCTCTTCCAACTCTTTCATTCTGTTAGATGTGCCTCCTTACAACAATCCCAAAGGTGCTTTTTCAAGAAACAGCTGGACTTTCTGATTTTTCTTTGAAGATGTTCTCATCCATGAGAAGCGAAATGTCTTCGAAGAAAAAACAGACAGTCCTGTTGCCTCTTGAAAAAACACCTTTGGGACAACCATGACCTGGATGACTGAGAATCTCCACAGACATCTGCCTACCACAAAGCTCCATTTAGAAATTGCTGGGGCTTTCAGTAGCAGGTAACTGAACTGAAACAACAGATTTGTCCAGATGCAACAACAGATTTGTCCAGACAGAAGTGTTATATTCCTATTAGAAGTGGGTGACAGAATGCATATGCATTGTCAAAGATTGCATATTCTGAAGAAAACATAAAGAGAGAAAATATGTTCCCTTTCTTCTTATTTTACCTCTCCACCTAAGTAACATGCTAAAGAAGAAGCATGATTGCATTTTGACTCTTGGTTCTGAATTCAGATGAAGCATGATTTCAAATTGGAATAGAATAGATGCTGGATGAAATAAAAATTACTTCAGATTTGGAAAACATGCCTCATTTCCTAAGAGACATTAGGCACAGATTAAATGGTTACATAGAAAATTGGGATTAGATCATGCTTTGATTTTCATCATCAATTATCCAAAATTTCTTAATGGGTTGTATGGACATCTTTTAATTTTTTTTTTAATTTGGCATAGCAAGACGCTATGTAGAAGCAGAATCATAATGGTAATCTGCAATTTATGACAGTCTGTTATAGGAGGAATGTTGGACAGATGATCACTGCAAATCATCAAATCTTATGATGATTCAGAAGTAGTTCTAAAATATTGAGATAAATTTGCTTTGGAAAAAAAATCCGCTTCTTTGGAAAAATACAGCTTTGTGCCTAGTCTGTTTTCTTCTTTCTTCTTTTTTTAGAATGTTTTAAATGATGCCAAATACAACGGTTGGATTTTAAGCCTGCATTCTTGAACAAGGAGTTTTTCCTGTTGCAAGGAATTCAAATCGAAGTAATAAATTACTCTTGTTTGACCAATACAATCCTTTCAAGATGCAGCATTTTCTTCAGCAAATGTAGTCACCAGATGTCTGAAGAAACATCTGTGGTGAAAATAGTTTTGATGTCCAAATTATGCACACAGATGATGCCCAGATGGAGGCTGATCTCCTCTTTTGAAGATAAAGTTTGGCCCTTTGCAGAAGGAATCCCACTTACTTTTTAAAAAGCCTCCATTGTTGGTCCTGCTTTAAACGGATGCTTTTCAAATTGTAGATAAGAAGAAATATCTTTCACACTTTCGCCGAACACTGGGCTAAATATTTTTCCTCACTGTCCCTATTTATATCTGTTCTTCCATTAAGCTAAATCAGAAGTAGCCATGGACAATCCAGGAGCTGCAAGTTGGTGAGGGCCTTTTTCCAGTTAGCCCTGTGCCTTCTACTTTGTGTGGTGGTGGGGTTTTTGGCATCTATTGGTAAGCCATCTCTGACTGGTTCACCTCTCATGTTCGTGTGGCTTTTTACCTTTTGCTCAGTGTGTTGTAGGAACAGCCACTGTGCATGATGAAACATGGCTTAAGGCAGGATCATACAACTTTTGAGGGCATCAACAGACCTGAATGTCTAGTTATGCCAAAAGCAGACAAGGCTTCTTTAAAAGTTTTGAAAAGGGGTGATGATGGGGATCCCACATTAAATATTATTTTAATTAAATGATTGCATTGTGAAGTGTTAATGCATGTATACAACAATTCCTGTTGCATTATATATAGTATATAGTTTCTCTGAAATTGCTACTCCTTTGGCATAGTCCAGACAGGAAGTCAAACCATCCTATTATTACGACTCTTATTGTAAAGATATAGTAACAGAATTTTGCAAGTCTGAAAACACTTTCCCCTTCTTCTGCCATTACTTCTCAAAGAACTAGGGGAGGTTTCTTTTGAGGCACATTCTTCATTCCCATCCTTCCTTTAGATTCAAATTTCTCTTATCAGACCTTTGTCTTGGCTGTAGCTCTTCCTTTCCCCACCCCAAAGTTATTCTCATAGCTCATTAGAAAAATATATTGGTATATGTGTTTCACAGCAGGATGAGACAGGGACAAATGTTGCATCTTTGGTGGAGTGAAGGATGTCAAACAAACGAAGATGGTGGCCATAATTCTACAATAGAAACCCCACATCTTTTAGTTGAATCACAACACAAGAGCCTTGGTGGTGCAGGCTGTTAAACGCCTAGCATTTAGTTCCAGCTGCCTGCAATTAATCCCACCAGGCTCAAGGTTGACTCAGCCTTCCATCCTTTCGGGGTAGGTAAATTGAGGACCCAAGATTGTTGGGGGCAATAAGCTGACTTTGTAAAAATGCGCTGGGGAAGCCCTAGTAATAAGCAGGCATATACAATGGAATGAAGGCTATTGCTGAGCGCATTGGGTTGTGCTTCAAAAAATTGTAAGCTGCCCTGAGTCTCCGGAGAAGGGCGGCATATAAATGCAAATTAAAAAAACAAAAACAAAACACATATATTATTATTTATTATTATTTATTCGACTTGTATGCCGCCTTACTCCCTAAGGACTCAGGGCTGCGAAGATTAAAACAGAGCAAATTTACAATAAAAAACAATTAAATAAAACAAGCCGAATACATTAAAACATTAAGAAAATTAAAATGTTCGCCCCCCCCCCGGGTCATTCCAGGCCAGCCTGTTGAAACAACCAGGTCTTCAGGTCTCAGCGGAAGGAGCGGAGGTCGGGGGCCAAACGGAGATCCACGGGGAGCTGATTCCAGAGGGCAGGCGCTCCCACAGAGAATGCCCTAGCCCTGGGAACCGCCCACTGACAATGCCTGACTGATGGTATCCCAAGGAGGCCCCTCCTATGAGAGCGAACAGGGCGATCGGAAAGTGATGCTGGCAGGAGGTGTTCCCGCAAATACCCTGGACCCAAACTATTTAGGGCTTTAGAAGTTGTTACTAGCACCTTGAAGGCAACCTGGGAGACAACTGGCAACCAATGCAAGCCGCGCAGGAGGGGTGTAACATGGGAGCATTGGGATACTCCCATCACAGCCCGCGCGGCCACATTCTGCACCAGCTGTAACCTCCGGGTCATCCGCAAGGGCAGCCCCATGTAAAGAGCGTTGCAGTAGTCGATTCTGGAGGTGACGAGCACATGAGTAACCGTTCGAAGGGCATCTCGGTCCAAATAAGGGCGGAGCTGGCGAACCAGCCGAACCTGGGCAAAAGCCCCCCTGGCCACAGCTCCCACATGCTCCTCCAAACTGAACTGTGAATCAAGGAGGACGCCCAGATTCCTCGCCCTATCCACGGGGCAACACCTTTCCCCATGACCAAAGGTGGTACATCCAATAAAGACTGAGATGCCGGTAAGAACAGCCACTCAGTCTTGGTGGGGTTGAGCTGAAGCCTATTACTCCCCATCCAGACCCATACCGCCTCCAGGCACTGGGACATCACAGAGAGAGCATCACTGATCTGGTCTGGGGTGGAGATATAAAGCTGGGTATCATCAGCATACTGATGATACCTCACTCCAAAACCTCGGATGATCTCGCCCAGCGGTTTCATGTAGATATTAAACAGGAGGGGTGAGAGAATGGACCCCTGAGGCACCCCACAAGTGAGGGGCCTCAGGGCTGACCTCTGCCCCCCTGCCAACACCGACTGCGAACAGCCCAAGAGGAAGGAGGAGAACCACCACAGAATGGTGCCCCCCACCCCCAATCCTTGGAGCTGCTGCAGAAGGATACCATGGTCGATGGTATCGAAAGCCACTGAGAGATCTAACAGGACTAGGACAGAGGAAAAACCCCTGTCCTGAGCCCTCCAGAGATCATCCATCAGTGTGACCAATGCTGTCTCCGTGCTGTGTCCGGCCCTGAAGCCCGATTGATACGGGTCTAAATAATCAGCTTCCTGCAGGAACAAGGGAAGCTGCTGAACCACCACGCTCTCAACAACCTTCGCTAAAAAGTGAAGTGTCATGACTCCAGGGCTGACAGACATGGAGCCATGACACCTGGAAGCCGGGTGAAGGATGAACACGTAATCCACTCATATATAATCCCCAAACAGTACATATAGTAGCAACATAGAGGGGATGCAAAAGTCTGTTAGCCATAACTCATCTGGATGGTGGCCAGTGAGAATGTCTGGAAGTCGGTTATGTAATGAGCGCTTAATTAACCTAACTGAGCACGTAGATGATTGTATAAATACAGCTCTGAGCTGCAGAGCCAGCCAGAGCTGACTTTTTCTGTCAAGCGCCGTTTGCCACACGCCAAAGTAAGAGAACTACGATCCTCCGAAGCTTGTCAAAGATCCGTTTATTTCTCTACTACGGGGGGGGGGGGTAACGACCATATACATACACTCAAAGTCAGCTCTGGCTGGCTCTGCAGCTCAGAGCTGTATTTATACAATCATCTACGTGCTCGGTTAGGTTAGGCTCATTACATAACCGACATAATGTGAAATTAAACCGTTGGAAATACAGAGCCCATCTTACTTGTTTAGGGGACAGCTTCCTGGGCTTTTGTAATGCTTCGAGGTTGCGATGGATTTCATTGTGGAATTACCAAGCAGTAAGGGGTACAATGTCATATGGACTATAGTAGATTTGTTTTCAAAACAGGCCCATTTTGTTCCCTGTAAAGGACTTCCATCGGCAGGCAAGCTAGCTGAACTGTTCATCCAACATGTATATAGGTTACATGGATCCCCTAGGAGAATAATATCTGACAGAGGAGTCCAGTTTACTGCTCAGTTCTGGAAGGCTTTTGTCAAGTTGTTAGGATCATCTCAGGGATTAAGTTCATCCAATCACCCGAGTACCAATGGGGCAGCTGAAAGAGCTAATGCTATGGTTGAACGGTATTTGAGAACATATATAGCCTACCAACAACAAAACTGGGTGGATCTGTTACCATTCGCAGAAATTGCATATAATAATGCTGTCCATAGTAGTACAGGATACAGTCCGTTTTATATAGTGCATGGCATTGAATTTGGCCCTATTCCAACTTTTACATGTCAACCAGAGGATCCACTCAGTGTTAAGGGATGGGCAGAAAAGATTCAGGAGTCTTTGGGACAGGTACAAAAATCATTGAGAAAATGACTAGCCCATGAAACCCAAGCAAATAAAAACAACAGGATCATAAACCTTTGCTGTTGGGGATAAGGTTTATGTGTCTACTAAATACCTTAAACTGAAATTACATAGCCGTAAGTTAGGAACCAAATATATTGGACCTTTCCCAACAGTTAAAGTAATTTACTCTGTAACCATGAAACTTAAATTACCGCTGTGGCTAGGACGTGTTCACCCAGTGTTTCATGCAAGTCTACTAAAAACCGGTAAGACTAGGGAGACTAACTCACATGTAGAACCAACCCAAATAACCTCAAACCACATGGAAATAGATAGGGTATTAGATGCTCGGATAAAAAGATGGGGCATGCAATACCTGGTACGTTGGAAAGGATATCCCAACACTGAAGCCTCATGGGTAAATGCATCTGACGTCTGTGCGAATAGACTCATCAGACACTTCCATAAAAAGCACCCCAATAAATTGAAAACCAATGCCTGAATCCCTTCCGAAGCACTCTATATGTTACTATATCAATTTATATTTTGACAGGCGGACACCTGGTAGGAGGGGCAGCCTCTCATGACTCCAGGGCTGACAGACATGGAGCCATGACACCTGGAAGCCGGGTGAAGGATGAACACGTAATCCACTCATATATAATCCCCAAACAGTACATATAGTAGCAACATAGAGGGGATGCAAAAGTCTGTTAGCCATAACTCATCTGGATGGTGGCCAGTGAGAATGTCTGGAAGTCGGTTATGTAATGAGCGCTTAATTAACCTAACTGAGCACGTAGATGATTGTATAAATACAGCTCTGAGCTGCAGAGCCATCCAGAGCTGACTTTGAGTGTATGTATATGGTCGTTACCCCCCCCCCCCGTAGTAGAGAAATAAACGGATCTTTGACAAGCTTCGGAGGATCGTAGTTCTCTTACTTTTGGCGTTTGGCGAACGGCGCTTGACACGAAGGTTGGAGACTGGACGATAGTTGTTCAAAACAGCCGGGTCCAAGGCAGGCTTCTTGAGGAGGGGCCTCATCACCGCCTCTTTCAAGGCAGCAGGAAAGACTCCCTCACTCAAGGAGGCATTGACAATTGCCTGGAGCCAGCCACGTGTAACCTCCCTGGAGGCATACACCAACCAGGAAGAACACAGGTCCAATAAACACATGGTGGAAGACAGCCTCTGCATGATCCTGTCCAAGGGAGACCAGGTCAAACTCAACCCAGATGGAATCAACCAGACCCGTCGCCACCCCATCATCAGACCCCTGCCAATCAGAGTCCAAGCCGCAATTGGCGACCTTATCCGCCAGATGTAAACTAAATTCCTCTGCTCTGCCCTGCAAAGGGTCATCCCCCTCCCTCAATTGAAGGAGGGAGTGGGTCACCGAAAACAGGGCCGCAGGGTGGTCATTGGCGGACGCAATCAGAGTGGAGAAGTAAGCACGCCTCGCCGCCCTAATCACTTCCAGATAGGTCCTAATATAGGCTCGCAACTGGACACGGTCGAATTCAGAGTGGCTAGTCCTCCACCTGCTCTCCAGGTGTCTTCTCCACCGTTTCATCCCCCGGAGCTCCTCAGAGAACCAGGGAGGTGGGTTCTATCATGCTGTGACCGTATTGCTTGACTGTCTTTCTATGGATGCCTGTGAGTGGTGGCATGGGATATGTGGGGCACAGATTCTTAAGGGGCCTCTAATTTTCTCATAAGCCACATGTCCTTGGAGTTATGTTTTTATCTACTTTGGATTATTCAACCAACCATGGTTAAAAGATTTCTTAACGAGATAGGCAAATCTAGATACTTAGTGACAGAACAAATTAATTTGTGCTGTGATTTGTTGTTTGTGTGAAGTTGATAGAGTATTTTGTAAACTCATTGCTTAGAGAAATGTGTAGACTTAAGTAATAATTTATTATTATTATTGGTTCATCACACAATCAGTTAGATGTTCAGATTGAATGTGGCATTTTTATCCACCTATTGAGTCCTTTCCAAGGATCTGGCATAGGTAGATGCAGATGCTTGATAGTGTTAAAGGTATCTTTGCAGGATGTGTGCAGTTCTGAGTAAATCTGCCTTTTGCAATTGACTGATGGTCAATGCCAATGGTGTTCAAGTGGTGCTCCAGTTGTTTATTTTATTATTATTATTGACACAAAAAATGACAGTGTACACAGCAAACGAGATAACTATGCTGGGTTTTGTGTCACAAATCATTAGTCAAACACTTTCCAAGCGTTTAGGACTATGTGGTGTATTGGCAGATTATGCGAGCAGATCCCAGTAAGGTGGCCTTCTGCAGCTGACCAATGGTGATTTTGTCAGTGCCAATTGTTTTTAAGTGCTTGCCTAGGCTTTTAAACACAGCACCCAGTGTGCTGAGTACCACTGGAACCACCTGCACTGGTTTATGCCAGAATCTCTGCAGTTCGATTTTCAAGTCTTGATATCTGGAGATTTTTTCAAGTTGTTTCTCGTTGATTCTGCTGTCACCAGGTATGGCAATGTTGACAATCCACATTATTATTATTATTATTATTATTATTATTATTATTATTATTACTGTAAGCCACCTAGAATCAGAATACTACAGATTTTGATGGATGGATGAATGGATAGATAATAGATAGATAGATAGATAGATAGATAGATAGATAGATAGATAGGCAGGCAGGCAGGCAGGCAGGCAGGCAGACAGACAGACAGACGATCATTTCTTATTACAGGACTTAAGAACCAAGGACTACCATGATTATTCTAGTAGTGTGGAAGTCTAAAAAGTAAGTAAGGCTATGGCAGAGTTTCATGTCCTATCTAAAACAATGGAAAATTGTTCTGTTGGCAATTATGTCATCAGTATGGCCTCCAAAGGGGGCAAACTGGGAACGTGTGCAGTGGGGGAGAGACAGGTTGCTGGCCTTGATTTATTGTGTGGTTTTGTGTGAGAACACCCACCCTCTATCTTACTCATGTAGTATCCTATATTAGCAATTCTGCATGGTAACTTAAGCTACGATTTTTGTACTGGTTCTGGCTGTTCCTAATCATTCTAGACTGGATTACAGAGATTTGGTAACACAAGCTTGGTTGATGCTGAGTCCAAATAACAGTCACTGCAGGCCCCAATTGGTGTTTGTCTTGCTTCTTGCTCTTCTCACCCATTCAGAGAAGCCCTTTTTGCTGGCCCTTGGATGAGGAGGTCTTCCAGTGCCTGCCCTTGCCTTTTAGGGATTGTGATTCCTCGCCTTCCTCATTTCTTTTCCAGACGTTTGAACAGATGGATGCCATCATATACTCTTGCCAGGTTCTCTCCTTTGACACTATTATGTGAAAGACATTTTTATTATACCATCACTGCTGTAATGCTACTGTGCTGGCTGTTTCTTTGCTCCTATGCTCCTCTGTAGGTCTCTGGAACAAGGGAGAGTTGATGGTTCAACATCATAGAAGCAATCGTGGTTTTCATTTAAACTTGAGCTGGCTGCATTGCAATTTAAAGATATAGGGGGGAAATGGGAAAAGAACACATTGCCATATTATGCCAAAGCTGTGGGAAAGCAAAAGGAGCTGTCAACCTTTTAAGACAGACCAGACTTGGAAAACAAAGTTATGAATGCCCCAAAGGTGCCTTTTCAGAAGGCAACTGGACATTCTCATTTTTTTCTTTTGAAGACATTTTGCTTCTGATCCAAGAAGCTTCTTCAGCTCTGACAGGATAGTGGGGATGGAAGAATTTTTATTCCTTGAAGACAGCTGGTAATTTGCATCCTTTTAGAGGGTCATTGAAGCACTTGGACTTTTATCCAAGTTATGAATGCTAATGCTACTTTTATTATAAAGTTACAGTAACTGAATCATGCAAATCTGAATGCATTCTACTCGCCCTTATTTTCATGAAAACTAGAGAGTTTCTTGTCTGAGATGCTTGCTCACATTACAGTTCTGTCCCAGACTCAGAATTCTTTTATCTGACTGTTGCTCTTGGTAATGGTTCTTCTTCCTATTCCTCAAAGTTATTCCTTCTTCCCATGACTTCATCAAACTTCACTCAGCCTGGATAGAAACCAAAAGAGTGTCCACTAGGAAATATAAGGGTTGAATGAGCAGTAAGCTTCAGTGGGGGTGGGAAAACAGAAGATAAAGAAAGAGCCTTGACTTAATGGTCTACTGTTAGATCAATAGAAAGATAATAAGAATATGGCTGTTGCTGACCAACAGAGAATATAGAATCCCAGGAGAAAATAGCTGTAGAGAGGTACTGCTGAGTCTTTAGGTCTTTTTCCATTTGAAATTAAGCATGGCCAAGAAGTCTTAGCAATCCCTTTTTCTGTCAACTTCCCATGTTTAACCATCTTTTCATACCCAATCCATGAAATCCTATTTAGCTGTTCCCAGGTGGGGTTTTGTTTTTACATCAGCATCGTCAAAGTAAGGCAACCGGCTAGAAACTAGGAGACAGTGACTTCTAGTTCTGTCTTAAACATGAAAGCCAGCTAGGTGATTCTGAGTTACTCTCAGCCCAACTCAACTCACGGAATTGTTGTTGTGGAGAATAGGAAGGAGTACTAGGTATGTTTGCCACCTTGAACTAGCTATAAAAATCATAAAGTTAGGGTGAATATATGTATATAAAAGTGGTAGGTTTGCCACCCATTCTCTTGGAAGGAAGTCAGGAGTTTGGGAATAGCACCAATAGAGGGAAAACAGTGTTTGGCTGTGGGGAAAGGAAGTTTGATGTCAGGATAATTTTCAGCTTGGCAGTGGGAATTAGATTTTCAAGACTGATAGACCTTAATAGATTGGGTAAATTCCTCCAATTTCCTTTTGAAGCTAGCCCAGTTAATGATCATAGTCACATCTTGTGGTCATGAATTCCACAGTTTAATTATGTAATGTATGAAGAAGTACTTTCAGCTTCATTGGACAATCTCTGGTCATAGATTTTGAGTGATGTCCATATTCCATGTCCACATTAAAAATGAGCTTGTTTACACTTCAGTCATGTTGAGCCTTAATCACCTCTTTCCTTAGCTAAAGAATCTCAAATATTTTAGGCATTTTTCATAAAGAAGATGTCAAGGCCCCTAGATCATAATTTAGATTGCCGACTTCTGCCTTTTGTGCAGCTTCTTGAAGTATTTTTTTTCAAACATGGCAAGTAGAACTACATATATTATTCCAGGTGTGGAAAAGGGAAAGTAATTTACCCAAATCTACTTCACATGATCTCTAGATTTATTTAATGGGGCACACTGTAGTGTTATAATTATCATTACTGGGAAATTGTCTTGAGTATAATATATCTTGGATTAAAGAGAAGCCAGTGGATTATTTCTGCTTCTTATTCATGGTGCCTACAAGTGTTTAAGAAGATCATAACATTTGTCTCTTGGGAGGCAGGGCATTTCTTTTAGATCTGAAGTCAAATTCCAATTGACCTTCATTTTCCCAAGTGGAATATTCCTTCAGTCAGTCTCCTTGTGATAATTATTGCTCTAGAATTGTTCCATTGTGAAAAGAGAAAACAGGTTGCATTCACATGTGCTCATATTATGCACAGAAGACCAGAAGGTCCTACGTAGGTGGCAAATAACTTTCTTAACTGATGGATTTTTATCTCGGTTTGGGGATGACACATCATTTCAATTAAAAAGTGACTCATTCTGCCTGAAATGAAATATACACATTGCATGATTCACCCACCAAAAGCACCTTTTTCATAAAGCTGTTCCTCAATTATAGAAATGAGCTACATTATATTAATGCGTATGCAAATCTTTTGCTGCCCCCCCTTCAGTTGGAATGATGATATTTTTAAAAACAAAAATAAAATACCCTGAGACAATTAAGTGTTAACTCTGAAGCAACCTTGGCTGAAGCCATCTTGTGCTGCTTCATAGTTGCCACGAAGCCTGAGAAGGGGAAGGGAGGTGGGAAGTAGATAGCCCAGCTAACAGTCAAAATAAAAAGTTTTCCTATGGGAACCAAGGTCATCATGACAGGTGGCTTGTGAAGGAGGAGCCTGCCAGCTGCGTTCATTGGATAATGAGACAAAGACAGAGAGACAGGGACAGAAACAGAGAGACAGAGACAGAGAGACACAGAGAGAGAGACACAGACAGAGACACAGACAGAGAGACAGAAACAGAGACAGAGACAGAAAGAGAGAGAGAGCGACAGAGACAGAGACAGAAAGACACAGAGAGAGAGACAGAGAGAGAGACAGAGACTGAGAGACCGAGAGACAGAAACAGAGACAGAGAGACAGAGACATAGACATAGAGAGAGACAGAGACAGAGAGACAGAGACAGAGAGACAGACAGAGAGACAGAAACAGAGACAGAGACAGAGACAGAGAGACAGAGACAGAGAGACAGACAGAGAGACAGAAACAGAGACAGAGACAGAAAGAGAGAGAGACAGAGACAGAGACAGAGACAGAGAAAGAAACAGAAAGACACAGAGAGACAGAGAGAGAGACAGCGACTGAGAGACCGAGAAACAGACAGAGAGACAGAGACAGAGACATAGAGAGAGACAGAGACAGAGAGACAGAGACAGAGAGACACAGAGAGAGAGACAGAGACAGAGAGACAGACAGAGAGACAGAAACAGAGACAGAAAGACACACAGAGAGAGACAAGACGAGACAGGAGACAGAGACGAGAGACTGAGAGACAGGAACAAACAGAGACAAGAGAGAAAAAGAGACAGCAGGACAGAGACAGAGAGATAGAGACAGACAGAAAGACAACAGAGACAGAGAAGAACACCTAGAGAGAGACCGAGAGACAGAGACCAAGAGACAGAGATAGAAACAGAGAGACAGACAGGGACACTTATGGGAAACTGCAATTTGTTTATGCCAGGTCAAACTTATTTAGAAGCCTTTCAACAAAAAACAACCCATGGAACAGTCATAGGTAGGAAACATACAGGCAATCAGATATTGCTGATCTACAATTCCCCTCATACCTTACCGTGGGATGCCCATAGTTGTGACTTCAGTTCAGCAATATCTCGAGTACAGGTAGTCCTTGACTTACAACCATTTGTTTAATGACCATTCCAATATACAATGGCACTGAAAAAAGTGACTTATGACCTGTTTTCACACTTAGGCTTACAACCATTGCAGCATGCCCAGCATGACTAAAATTCAGGGGTTTGGCAACTGGCACGTATTTATGACAGTTGCAGTGTCCTGAGTTCATGTGATCACCATTTGTAACCTCTCCAGATAGGTTCCGACAAGCAAAGTTGATGGGGGAAGCTGGATTTGCCTAACAACCACAAGGTTCACTTAACTGCTGTGATTTGCTTAACAATGGTGGGGAAAAGGTCATAAAATGGGGCACAACTCAGTTAACCACTGTCTTGGATATGTTTGGTTCAATTCTGATCATAGGCCAAGGAATCCCTGTAAGGAAAAGAATGCTGTAGACCAGTGTTTCTCAACCTTGGCGACTTGAAGATATGTGGACTTCAACCACCTGGCCCCCGACCTCCGCACCTTCCGCCACGACCTGAAAACTTGGCTATTTGAGCAGGCTGCGCTGTGCTGACTCCTCTTGGGGGGGAGTGGGTTTGTTTTATAATTTGTTTTAGTAATTTGGCTGGTTGGGTTTAATTCTATTTTAGGTAATTATTTATTGTGTTGGTTTTATTGTGCAGCCCGAGTCCGTTCGAGAGGGGCGCATACAAGTCAAATTAATAATAATAATAACAACAACAACAATAATAATAATAATAACTCCCAGAATTCCCCAGGCAGAAGTTGGGAGTTGAAGTTCACACATCTTCAAGTTGCCAAGGTTGAGAAACCCTCCTGTAGGCTCTTTGAGCTGCCTTCTGAAGCTCCAGTGCCAGGGCTGCCAAGGACACCAACCCAAAAAGTCCCAATATGTCACATGACGCCACCATAATGGCATGAGTTCTGAAGCCTGTCCTATGCTGAACCTCCATTTATTATTACAATGGTCACAAATATATTCAGGAAGCTTTCAGAAGGAAAGAGCTACACATTGGCTGGTATTTTAGATATGCTCCTTGTGATTCAAGAGGTGGCCTAGAGATATTAAGACTAGTAAACGTTCATAGTTCATATTTAGTCCAGATTTTTTTTAACCATCTAAGCTCGTGATGGTGAACCTATGGCACGTGTGCTGAAAGTGGCACACAGAGCCATTTCCCCCAGCACGCGAGAGCACGCCCAGAAGAGCCCCACTGCGCATGTGTGCACACCGCTGCTGCCCAACAGCTGATTGTCAGGTATCTGGCAGGTGTGTGTGCGGGGGTGCGCGGGAGACATGTGTGCATGCGCAGAGATGCACAGCGCGCGCTGGGGGTCGCACGCGTATGCATAGATGCACAGTGCATGGAGGGGTGATCGCGTGCGCAGGTGCAGGCACATGGCAGGGGAATCGCGCGTACAGGCACAGGGAAGGTGCTGGCATAGCTGGCGTACAACGCAGCTGCAATTATCGGCACGGGAGCCAAAAAATGGTTTGCCACCACTGATCTAAGCTATGTATCCCATGGCATCAGATTGTAGTTTGAATACATTGTACAAAGTATTTTTTTTTAACTTTGTAAAAAAAAATCCACCTAACTTGAATCTCCTCACTTTTAATGGAAGTCCCTGATTTTATGGTCAAACGGCAGAAACTCTTCTAAGATATTTTCCATAGCATTTTATTTATATATCTCTTGTTATGGTCGCTGCAAAGCACATCACCTGTTTGACTGATTTTATTTCATGTTCTTTTTTTGTGGTAGTCCTTAAGTGAACTTCACGGTCAGAAAGCGACCACTGCAATCGTTAGGCAAACCCATTGTTTGCTATGGGACATTAAATGCGGTCATAAAAGAGTCGTGTGACCATGGGATGCTGCAAATGGCTATAAGTGGACATCGGGGTGTGGGTGGTGGATGGAGAAACAACAGCCCTCAGAGCTTTGGGACTGGTTACAAGTTCTTTTGAGAGTCACAACTTCAACCAGTTGCTAAGCAACTAATCATAAGTCCAGGACTACCTGTAATTGGCTGAATGGCTCAAATACACTGTTCCTACAGGTTTGTGTGATTTCTGACAATTACACTATTCCTCTGCAGCCCACTCTCATATTTCCAAGTACAGTATCTCCTAAATCTATGGACAGATTTTGAGGAGGCTGTAAAGACATAGAAAATCCATGTCCTCTTAATGTTTGTTCCACTCACAGAAGGCAAATTAAAATTCAAGCTGTTATGTGCTATACAACCAAAAAAACCTTTGCCACAGACAATCTAGTGCTCCTCAAATATTTTATAAAAACATCCCTGACAGTTCATAGCAGCAGTCGCCAACCAGTGGGCCTCGAGAAAATTTTGGTAGGCTGCAGAGAAATATCACCCCAGAGCACCCCCAAAGCAATTAATCCAGGCTGCTCAGAAACACAAGGCTGTGCCGCCCACATGGCCTGCGGGAACCTTCCCCGCCCACTCACTCCTTACACGGCAAACTTGCCTGCTAAATTGCTATTTTTTTTCTTTCTGACCATCAGCTGTTCTGCTGTGTCGGGCGATTTAGATTAGCTAGAAAGCAGGAAATGGTTGCATTTCTTGCTTTCTAGCTAATTGTTAGATCTTCGGCTCTGCTTTTAAGCACACCTGAATCTCCCTTAGGACTGAAGGTTCTATTATTCAGTGCAGACTCACAAGCAAATTTTATGTGACAGACTGAGCTAGCCGATGGCAGATAGATAGATCTCTGAATGAATCTGTGATTCTGTGAGCAACTCAATCTGCCTGCCTGCTTCGCCTGCTTTTGGGTAAAAGTCCCTCTTTTTTTATAAAAAAAATCAATATTTATATAAATATTTATAATATTTACATACAAGCCATGCCCAGCTACTCACATGATCACCAAGCCACACCCACAAATTAGGCCATGCCCACAGAACCAGTTAGTGGTGCCTGGGATTTAAAATTATGAGTTTGGTGGTCCCTGAGGTCCAAAAGGTTGGCGACCCCTGGTTCATAGCACCAGACCATTCATTTCAACGCACAATGCAGCTTCTCGATGTTTATTCCCACCTCCCCCAAATACAGCACCCTGAAGTGTATGATTGAAGTTTCTTCATGGTTCATTCATAGTCATTGGCTGGAGTCAGTATAGAAAAGCTTCTTGATGGGTTGTGGTGCATTGCAATAATTTAATGAAACAGCCCAGTCTTTTCAACTTTGCATTTTCTAGACACACTAGAATTTCATTTGTGGTCCCAAGGCACCTTGGCGAAATCTGAAGTGAAAAAAGAACAATGGAAGCCACAACGGTGCTTAGAACTGGCCAGCGAGGCTGCCCTGGAAACAGTGAAGGACTGGCCTGTGGTGTCTTTGCCAGTGAAAATGGAGCTCCGTTTTCACCGGGAGAGGGTTGCAGGAGGCCGTCACAGCTGAAAACGGAGCTCGGGAGCCTGTTTTCACTGGCAGAGTACTGGGGCCCCCACAAGCGCCCCTGACATGAGTGATGTTGAACTGGCCACGTCCATCCTGGCCACACACGCACACACACAAACACACACATGGTCAAACACAACCCTGATGCAGCCCTCAATGAAATTGAGTTTGACACCCCTGGACGAGACCTTCCTTTCTAGCTGAAAGATCTGTCAATATTCTCTGATAATGAGTCTTTGACCAAGAGTTTGTATTAGTCCTTACCCTTTTCAATATATTCCAAATTGAAATGAAGACCTGTGAACATCCAGCATTTAACCGTTTAATTTTCTCAGTTGGGGAATTAATAATGTCGGTGGCCCACAACCTTTTGGGCACCAGGGACTGGTTCCGTGGAGTGAGTTTTTACCTGCGGCCTGGAGTGGGGGAGGTTTTGCATGCTGCCTGCTATGCCTTGAATAGGGCTTTGCCTGTTTGCACAGTCCTGTTGCTGGCATGCTGTGGACCGGTGCTGGTCCACTGATCGGGAATTGGGGACCCCTGAATAATGTGCTCATTAAATTAGTATCTTCTGGTTGCATATCTTTGCATGCTTGGGTTGGTGAATGAGAAAGAGAGCGAGAGTCCAAATACTGTGGTAGTCTAAGGTTCAAAACCCCTTCATGGATCACTGCCTTTTCATGGCAAAGGGGCTTGCGTAGCTCAATAAAGCTATGAGCTCTGCCATGCAGGGCCACCCAAGACAGACAAGTCATAGCAGAGAGTTCTGACAAAATGTGATCCACTGAAGAAGGAAATAGCAACCTGCTCCAGTATCTTTGCCATGAAAACTCCATGGACAGTACTAAAAGGCAAAAAGATATGACGCTGGAAAATGCCCCTCCCCAGGTTGGAAGGTGTCCAATATGCTACTGGGGAAGAGCAGAGGGATAGTACTAGTAGCGCCAGAAAGAGTGAAGCGACTGGGCCAAAGCCGAAAGGATGCTCAGCTTTGGATGCATCTGGTGGTGAAAGGAAACTCCGATGCTGTAAAGATTTATTCTCCATAGGAACCTGGAATGTAAGATCCATGCATCAAGGCAAGCTGGACGTGGTCAAACAAGAGATGACAAGAGTGAACATTGACACCTTAAAAATCAGTGAATTAAAAGGGACAGGAATAGGTGAATTTAATTCAGATGACCATCAGGTATACTAGTGCGGGCAAGAATCCCTCAGAAGAAATGGAGTAGCCTTCATAGTCAGTAAAAGAGTAGGAAAAGCAATACTGGGATACAATCCCCAAAATGACAGAATGACCTCAGTTCAAATCCAAGGCAGACCATTCAATATCACAGTAGTCCAAGTCTATGCCCCAACCACTGGTGCTGAAGAGGATGAAATTGACCGGTTCTATAAAGCCCTATAGCACCTTATAGAATTAACACCAAAAAATAATGTCCTTATCATCATGCAGGATTGGAATGCTAAAGTAGGAAGCCAAAAGATAACAGGAATAACAGGCGAGTTTGGCCTTGGAGTACAAAATGAAGCAGGAAGGCCTGGAGGAATGTTGTGCATGGGGTTGCGATGGGTCAGACACGACTTCACAACTAACAACAAGAAGAAGCTTCGAAAAGTAATTCTCAGGTATTGTAAATAATTCATTTTGTCACTTTATTCTAGAAATATTAT
The DNA here is from genome assembly GCA_009733165.1 of Naja naja. Taxonomy (NCBI): domain Eukaryota; kingdom Metazoa; phylum Chordata; class Lepidosauria; order Squamata; family Elapidae; genus Naja; species Naja naja. The sequence continues at coordinate 16,984,560 of CM019150.1, read as the reverse complement.
TTACCAGGCTTATAAGCTACTCTTTGATGCTAATTCTGACTGACATGCACACCAGGCTCTATAAAATTAAGCTAAAACATACAGACATATTACAATGAAATGGCAGAGAGACACCATTTCTAGAAATAAGCAATTTATTACATCGTAAGCACCAGGAATATAGTCCATTCAAAGGCTGATGAAGAAACTGCAGATAATCTTTGCTTAACAAGGGTAATTGGGACTGGAATTTCCACCACTTAGCAATGTGATCATAAAGTGTGATGTCAAGTGACTGCAGTGCTTATTGTTGGCAATCCCAGCAGTCCCTGTTGCTGTTGTTAAGTGAGTACCACAGGCCATTATATGAGGACCTCATGTGACTGTGAATTGCAACTTCCTGCCAGCTTCCAACAAGCAAAGTCAATGGGAAAGCCAGCAGGAAGTTGCTAGTCCCACCCATGGCAAGTGGCTTGCAAGCAGGGCAGTGGGCAGGTGAGTATTCCAGAGTATAGATGAGTGAGTACTATGGATGGGTGCAAGTGCAAGTAGATGGATGGGTGTGCCAAGATATGGCATGAGTGTAGCTAGGCATGCAGGTCAGTGCTACAACCCGGTGCAAGTGTGGGTAGGTGGGCAAGAAGTTGGCTGTTGTGGTGCAGCACAGATATGGGTGGGGAAGTGGATGCCATGCAGGGGGTGGGATTCTACTGGTTCTGTCCACTTCTATAGAACCAGTTGCTCTGAAGAGCAGCAAAGAGAGAGCATACATAAAACCGGTTCTATGTTTGCTGCTGTTGTGGCCCACCCACCCGTGCGGGCTCTTACCTGACCTTTATTTCCTGCGTTTTCAACCGCAGCTGCTTTGCATGACACAGCTGCGGTTGAAAAAGCAGGAAAAAAGGGCTTTTCCAACTGCTGCGCACTTGCACGTAGCGCTGCTCAGCTGTCTGGGCAGCTTAGCAGGTCATAAATTGCACTCACATGACATGCGCGCGCAACGCAGACCGACAGAATTGGTAGTTATACTGGCCGGATCCCATCCCTGGTGCCATGGCTTGGCACGAGTATGGACAGGGAAATGGGAGCCTGGGACCAACATTTGTCCTGCCACCTGTGGGCTCCTCAGGGAAAAAAAAGCAGCCAAGTTCTTGAACTGTGATCACATGACCATGGGCACCCCACAACAACTGTTAATTTTGAGGACTGGTTATAGAGTATAGATTTAGAGATGTTATAACTTTGAACAGTCACTGAACTATCATAACCCGAGGACCACTTGTAATAAGCTAGGGAGAACCAAATTATTCAGATATCTTTTGTTTTTTACTTGATTGCTATTGTTCAGTTTTATTCGGCCTATAACAAAAGCAGCACAAGAAAAACTGAGTAATAAAAAACAAATCAATTTTATTCCAACCAGAAATAGTATGTACACTTGGGTTTTACTGTACTGCATGTGGGTTCAAAAATATTCCACTCACATTTCTTCCCCAAATGAGACAGAATCACTGTGGTTTCAGGCTTTGTTTCTACATTCTAAGGCCCAATGAATTTTATAACTTAAAAGCTATTTCAGAGCTGATTTAAGTACAGGGTATATCACTCATTGTGCTTGGGAATTAAAAGATAGTAACTAATTTCAACAGCAGACGGTTTTATGAGTAAGATATGTAAGTGCTTAGCTGGAAACCTATTTAGCATTATTTATGAACACTGTAAGTAATAAAATGGTCTTGCAATAATGAAATCTGAAATACATGACTGCTGTATGTTTGAAATGATACACAATGAATTTGCATGAGGTAACTAGTCTAGAGAAAGTGATTTATATAACTATTCAATGGAGATAATTCCAATGTAATGCTGTGAGATTTCTGTGCTATTTCTGAAACAGATGTATTTTTGGCAAAATGGATCAAACCTTCCAGATGGATTCACAAGTCATGCCAAGGTACGGTGTGATAGTTTGTAAAATATTTCCTTCACATGTTGTGTGAATGCAGCCTTTATAGTGGATCCAGATTGGCCATTACATGAATGGAAGGATGCTAATATTCACCAGATGGTTGCCTAATGTAGACAAGGAATAAGGGAAGATTTATTCTTTCTTTGGTAATTTTTGCCTCTTTTGCTACCCCAGAGAGATCCTCAGCTTTCCAGATTAGAAGTTCAAAGACTCTTGGTGTTTATAAGAAGAGGAAGTGTGTAGATTACTTCTCTGGCCTCTTCTACCATTAAGCACAGCTTTGGATTCCTACCATTGTGCCTAAAGTAATGTAGTAACAATAAATTCTTAAGAATGAAAAAACATTTGCAGCTCTCCACAATTCTCTGCCAACCCATCATGTTTATTTAGGCAGTACTTGTTATATATATGTACATAACGTAGTTGGGTTGACAATATATAAAGCATAAATATATATGTCTGTAGCTTTAAGGAAAAATACTGTTATTATGCTGTGTTCTGGTTGGTTGAGTATGCTGCAAGTTGCCATAAGGAGCTATAGATCATGGTTTAACTCTCTCTCCCACTGAAGATCTCTCTTGATTCTGATATTGACTCTCTCTCTGACTGAATATGGACTGATACTGACTAACTCTGTTTACTTTGATATTCTGTTGATATCGAAGGGTATCTGTTGTATTATGGTTTGATATTTGTCTGCTGTAAAAGACGTGAAAAAGTTTGTCTGCTGTAAAAGACATGAAAAGGGTAAGACAACTTTATAACTGGATACTGCTGGACTGTCAAAATGTGTATGAACTGGACTGTTTATTTGGACTGTGCTATTTCTTTGAGTAAACATTAACACAATTTGGTGTGTCTCTGTGTGGCTGTGTATTTATTCATAACTGTTCTCATATCTGTTTCCATGTGCATATCCTTGTTACACAATGGTTACTCTGCATATATCCTAACAGTAGTTATCATGCAGGATTCCACCTAGAGGGGGGAAATAGTTTTAATTACAAAGTCCTGCACGACATGGGTCCTCAATATTTAAGGGAGCATCTTCTGCCGATATCAAATGCCGGCCGCCCTGTGCGAGCATATAGGCAAGGACTCCTCGGGGTCCCGTCGGCGGGTCAATGCCGGCTGGCGGTCCCCTGGCGGCGAGCCTATTCTGTCGCGGCCCCTGACCTCTGGAATCAACTGCCCTTGGAGCTCTGCCTGGCCCCCGACCTCCACACCTTCCGCCGTGATTTAAAGACCTGGTTATTTGACCAACCCGGACTGTGACCCCTTCCTGGGGGGGGAGAGATTTTAACGTTAATTGTATAATTGGTTTTTAGTATTTGGGCTTGTAAATTGTTTAATTGTTTTTTAAGTATTTATTGTCTTTGTTTTAGCTGTGAGCACCGAGTCTTCGGAGATGGGGCAGCATACAAGTTCAAATAATAAATAAATAAACTAAATATCTGATATACTAATGAAGAACATTACTAGGCAGTTCAAGGACAACTTGTTCACTGTGGAACTTTTGCTGAGTGACTCATTCTCAGGAATGAGTCATAATATTCTTTTCAGAATTCATGCGATTTATGAAAACATTTGTTTTCTAATGAGAGATGCTCTTGTTTTCCTGCGAAATAATTTTTTTTTTTATGAACTAATCTTAAACCTTTATGGAAACATAATTAGAAAAACTATAAACATCATAACATACCTTTTAAAAAAGAGTCAGCATCTCAGAACTAGAATTTTGGAAAGCATACAGAGAAGCAGGGGAATGAAGGAAGGACTGGAACCTGCTACTTGTGTGCCGACCACCCTGCCAATAAACTTCCTTAAAAAGGGTAGTTAGACTGGACAAAGGTTGTCTAATATTGTTGGTTCCAACAATGGCTTCTTGAGAATGGGGGACATCATCTCCTTCATTCTGATTCAATCTGTGATCCAACAGAAAGTGTCCATTTCAGACACTCATATTGAAGTTAAATAGAAAGAAGATACAGAATATTATCAAACGGAGAACTTATTCTACCAGTGTTCGGAAAAAAGGGGTGGAGATTAAGGATGCAATCTGTACTGCTAAGCAAATAAAATAACCCAAGATGATGTTTATTAAGCACTAACAAAATGTAAACAATAGAAAATTAATAAAACTTTATAGTTTTATTAATTTTCTATTGTTTACATTTTATATAAAGCCTGTGGGATATAGGAAAATCTGAAATTACCCCATGTTCACAGTGAAGCATAGTGGTGGCAACATTAGACTTTGGGGCTGCTTTTCTTCAGCTGGAACTGAGGCTTTACTCAAGGTGCAGGAAATTATAAACAGTTCCAAATATCAATCAATTTTGGCAAAAAAATCTTCAGGCTTCTGTTAACATGCTGGAGATAAAAAGGAATTTTCCTGTTCAACACGAAAACAACTCAAAGCATAACTCCAAACCAACAAAAGAATGGCTTCACCAGAAGAAGATCAAAGTTCTGGAACGACCCAGCCCGAACCAAGATCTGAATCCAATTGAAAACCTGAAGAGGCCTGTACATAAGAGATAACTTTGCACACTGACAGATTTGGAGTGCTTTTGCAAGAACGGGCAAAGATTCCCAAGGCAAGATAGGCCATAATCCTACACCAAAAGACTGAATGCTGTCATAAAAATCCAAAAGTGCTTCAACAAATCAAAGAGACAACTAAGGAGAACTTTCTTGACAGTTAGAACAATTAATCAGTGGAACAACTTGCCTCCAGAAGTTGTGAATCCTCCAATACTGGAGGTTTTAAAGAAGTGATTGGACAACCATTTGTCTGAAATGGGATAGGGCAGTGATGGTGAACCTTTTCGGCACAGAGTGCCCAAACTGGAATGCGCCCATGAAAACACGGGCACCAGAAACCTGAAGACCAACTGGCCAGTGAGCACTGGAAACCAGAAGAGCAGCTGGCGATGGCGTGCATGCCCACAGTGAGGGCTCTGCATGCCACCTCTGGCACGTGTGCCATAGATTTGCTATCACGGGTATAGGGCTTCCTGCCTGAGCAGAGGGTTGGACTAGAAGACCTCCAAGGTCCCTTCCAATAACTCTGCTATTCTATTCTATTCTATTCTATTCTTTTCTATTCTATTCTATTCTATTCTATTCTATTCCATTCCATTCCATTCTATTCTTTCCCATTCCCATTCCCATTAGTTTTAGGATGTGCACACTTATGCAACCACATTATTGTACAATTTTATTGTTACTTTTATCCCCCTAAAAGATTTCAGTTTGTTGCACAGTGTAGCCCCATGGTGAGATAGGTAGCAAATAAATTTAACAATAAATATATTGAACAGCTTTTATGTTATATTAAAGGTGGATAAATTCTGAAATAATTTATCTTGGTATAATTTTTTTTTACATCTCAAAAACCTGGCATTTTAACAGTGGTGTGTAGACTTTCTATATCTACAGTATCTGTGGGCTCTTTAATCAAAATTACTTGGCTACTTTAAGATGTGTGGGCTTCAATTCCCAGAATTCCCCAGTCAGCATCTTAAAAGTTGCCGAGTCTGAAAATGATTAAACATGACATTAAGGAAAAAGGGATCAGGTTTCTAAGTGTTCAGAACAATAATATCCAATATTTTATGCACTTTTTGCTATTAAAGAGCATATTTAACCAACATGTTTTTTTAAAGAAATGGGCTTTTAATTAGTTTTCATCTGCTTTGTACATGAAATAAATCATGTCTGAAAATGGATAAAAACAGTAATGGACACCATGACAATAAATGGCATGCTAGGGAAGTAAATTGTTTCAGTATTCAAGAACTAACATAATGGAACAAAATAGAGGAAGTAAACATGACATTAAACATGTGGTTTTGCAGTACTTAAAACACAGCACTTCCCTTTTATCCCTATTGGAAATAAATTAATAGAAAGCTCTCTATATATTGCACCAAAGGAATTTTCATAAGCATTTTGTTTTTCAAGATGTAAATTGAAAATATTATGACCGTTTGCTAATCCTGACATTTGAAAATTGCACTCTAGATTAATTCTGACAGCAAGTTTGCATAGTTTTAATAACAAATAAAACATGGACTGCTCTGTACAACTTCTCCAAAACCCTGACAATCTTAGAGAAAAAATAATAATCCAGTCTAACAAAAACAGTACTGCAAAAGACCGATTAGGACTACAAGTCAAAATAGCCATCCATATTTAGCTATATCAGAATATGGACTTGTATAGGCAAATAAGAATCTAGATGTCCTGTTGGACACCTACTTAAGTATGAGCCAGCAGGAGTCAAAAAAGCCAATGCAGTCCTAGGCTGAATAAACAGAGGGATGATATCAAGATCATGTGACGTGTTAGAATCACTTTATACTGCACTGGTAGGACTATGCTTGGAATACTGTGTGTAGTGTGGTCACCACTGTCCAAAAGAAGTTGTCAAGATTCTAGAAAGAGTGCAGAGAAGAGCAACAAAGATGATTAGGGGACTGGAAAATAAAGTGGATGAACAGTTGCAGGAACTAGGTATCTCTAGTCTAATGCAGCAAAGAACTAGTGGTGACATAATAGCAATCTCATAGTCATGATAATCCTAATGATAACCCTAACCCCAAGCCTTAACCCTCTGCTCTCCAATCTCTATCCTTTAAGCAAGTTATTTATCTTGACCCTGGGGCTGAATAGTAGAGGAAAGGAAGCAAGCAAGCAAAGAAAATCTTTCTCCAGCATTCAGGACCTGAGGAAAAAAGTGGCTAAAGCAGAACCAGGCAGCCAATGGCCATGAAAAATGCTGGATCCTAAAGGGTGTCAGAGAGGCACTAAAGTTTTCTAAGCTCTTTACTGAGCCTAATATTTCTGCTGTTAAGTGAGACATTTGTTACGTGAGTTTTGCCCCATTTTACGATATTTCTTGCCACAGTTGTCGAGTGAATCTGTGCACTTGATAAGTCAGTAACACTTAAGTGCATCTGGCTTCCCCACTGACTTTGCTTGTCAAAAGGTTACAAAAGGGATCACATGACCCTGGAACACCGCAATGGTCGTAAGTATGAACCAGTTGCCACGCATCTGAATTTTGATCATGCGATCATTGGGGTGTGTGTGTGCTACAAGGGTCATAAGTGTAAAAAACAGCCAGAAATCTTCCTTTTTCAGTGCTGTTGCAACTTTGAACGGTCACTAAGTGAACTGTTGTAAGTTGAGGACTACCTGTACTTGCCTGTCTGACCCACTTTAGGATCCAGCTTTTGCCATGGCTTTTTACTGCATGAATCGGGAGCTAGTGGCCTTCCAAACTGCTGTTAATTAAAACAATTCCCCTTTCTTGAAGCTGCAGCATGGTCACTGGCATTGCTGAGAACTGTGGATCAACAACATCTGGAAGACCCAAGATTCTTCCCTTCTGCTCCAAATGAGGAGATTGAGAAAATGTTGGTTTTTTTCCCCCTGTAAACAGTAAGAACCAGTTACAATCAACAATGTTTTCTAGGTTCAAGTTGCACTGTATTCCACTGAGTGAGCTTGCCCTTTTAATGAACTGATGTCTTTCTCGGGGTCTTCTCTACATGCACTTCTTTCTACTCCTTGCTGTAGGGGAATAAAAGATAAACAGAATGTTAAACTATTTGGCTATTCTGCAAACTTTTAAAGTTGACAAATAAATAAATAAAATAAACTTAGCATAGTAATTTTTGTCACTGTGGCATGGAGTTAAAAGACCTCCCGACTTGTTTATGGAAGAAATCCCTACAAATTTATGGCCAAAACGTTCCTTCTTCCAATTGCTGAAATACACAAGGACTACTGCATTGGGCTCAGCTGCTCATGATAACCGGGGTTCTTTTCTATTTCACAAATATTTACATAAACTAGTGAAAATCTTAAAAAATTAAATGCCTACCAGAAAAGGAAGCCTGGCCTCTAAGTACATTCACTGAGGATGCTAAGGGGTCTCTCCAAAGAATGCCCTTCAGAGAAGGGGACTCTTTCCGTGATAGCCACCATTAACAGTTAGGTAAGGATGTGGTCTTCTCCAAGGTCCTAGTAGTGCACACTGTGAATTTAGGTTGACTTTGAGAGAGCCAGGAAAGTGAAATCTGTGTAATTGAAGATAGGGTGTTAGCCAAACTACTTCATATCCAGGTAGCTGAAAGTCCTAGCCCATCATTTTTTATTTTTAAAAACGTTATTAGATGAATAAGGGACCCAGATCAATTATGAACTTCTGGTAGTGTACAATATACACAATTTAAAAGAAGTTAAATTAAATGCAATAGTATAAAAGGAGTGTCTGGAGAAACGACCACGTAATCAATCACAAGGGGTCTGCCACTCACTCTAGTCCAAGGTTTAGGACAGTGATGGCAAACCTATGGCACACCTATCGAAGGGTGATAAACCTGGCGTTTGATGACATGCCAGCATGCACTAATGCCCAACAACTATTTTTGAAAGCACGCACCATTCTCAATTTTCAGAGGCTGCAGAGGTCACATGAGAATGGTGTGCACCCTCATGCAGCCTCCAGATCCTTTGGAAGTTACTTCAGGCCAGCCTTGACACTGCCATTGGGTGGTGTTGTTCAGAGTGATCTAGGTCAAACTCAAGGCCTGCGAGCCTGATCCAGCCTGCGGGGTGCTTAGATCTGGCCCGTGGAGTTGTCCTGGAAACAGCAAACACTTGCAGTGCCTCTGCCAGTGAAAACGGCGCTTGGGAGAGCTGCCTGCGGTCCTCCTGAGTTCCATATTGCTGGCAGAGGGTTGCAGGAGGCTGTCGCAGCTAAAAATGGAGCTTGGGAGCCCGTTTTTGCTGGCAGAGTGCTTGGGCTGCCACAGGCGCACCCTGACACAAGTGATGTTGAGCTGGCCATGTGCACCCTGACCACGGCCACCCCAGCCGCCTAAGGTCAAACATAACCATGATGCGGTCCTCAATGAAATCAAGTTTGACCCCCCTGATCTAGGTGATACAGGGGTGAGATAGAGAATTGTTTCTCTTTTCTCTTTTGTTCAGGTATGTGTGTGTGTGAGAGAGAGAGACATACCAACAGTCAATATAGGCATTTTCTGCATCTTTGACACATCTTTGAGCCCAAAAAGCTTGCCATCACTGGTCTAGGAAAAGAGCAACTCTTAAGAGCTTGTTTAATAAGACTAAGGCAGAGACTCTAACTGGATGTTATTGCAGAGGGCAACTGCTAGGGCAGAGAAGGCCTATTTCCTGAGTTCCGTCTGATGTCTTCACTTAATCAAAGGTGCCCAAAGCATGCTGATTGCCAGATGGCACAGGTAGCAGGGGTGGGATTCTACCGGTTCTGTCCAGCTCTGTAGAATCAGTAGCTCTGAAGAGCAGTAGACACAGAACCGCAAATCATAAATCACTGAACCGGTAGTTACACCAGTCCGATCCCACCCCTGACAGGTAGCAACTATAAAAGACAGGCAGCCCCTCGAGTAATCAGACCCTATATCTTGAAGGGCTACAGAGATGATAACCAGTACCTTGGATTGCACTGGTAATCATTATGACTGTTACAAGATTCTTTCTTAATGAAAGACAAACTGAAAAATGCTTATCTCATGAACACATTAAATCCTGGAAAAGTGTAAGCAGACAGGGCACCGGAAATGTAGAAAAAGAGGGGAAAAAGCATAATTTACCCCACAACCATTTTGTTAGGTGCTCCCCAAGGAAATAGAAGATGAACATTATGCCGAAAGCGACAGAGAGAAATACTGCCTTTCCAAGTAGGCCAAGCACTCCTAAAACTGGATAAGCCCAAATCCCTGCTACATGATGTATCCAAATTATCCTAAAACAAAGCAAAACAAACATCATAGTGAAATACAAGAAGCCAAAACAGGTTAAATATTGTACCTATTTTGAGGTTATCTGAAAATATTTCAGTTGGCTAACACAAGTACAAAAGTTAATATTACATGAACTTGAAGATAATTAAAAATCTATAATGTGATCTCCAAAGCTAGGCCTCTGAAAAGTTCAGTTTATATGAGGAAAAATGAAATTGTCTTAACTTTCCTATTTAAATCATAGGAGACAAAATGCTTGACAATGACTACTTCCTAATGGTGAATCTGTTATCTTTCAGATACTACTACTTCCAGATTTCCATTAACTGTAGTGAAAGATGGATTTGGGCTACTTGGAGTTGAAGTCAGAAATATCTGAATGCTACAGGTTCCATAGTCCATGAGAGATTGAGGTACCAGATTTAGATACATACATAGATACATAAGTGGCAGTGAAACCATATATATATTACTGTTATAGTTTTGCCTGCAAATTTGTATAGTGTTCTTAACGGGCCTTGGTGGCTCAGGCTGTTAATTGCCTGCACTTAAGTTCCAGCTGCCTACAACTGCTGTAGGCTCAAATCCCACCAGGCTCAAGGTTGACTCAGCCTTCCATCCTCTCGGGGTAGGTAAATTGAGGACCCAAGATTGTTGGGGGCAATTAGCTGACTTTGTAAAAATGCCGCTTAGTAATAAGCAGGCATATACAATGGAATGAAGGCTATTGCTGAGCACATTGGGTTGTGCTCCAAAAATTGTAAGCCGCCCTGAGTCTCCGGAGAAGGGCGGCATATAAATGTAATTAAAAAAAAAAATCCTGGAAGAATTATTCAATTGTTCAGAAAAGCAATTGCTCCTCTCTCCTCTCCTCTCTCTTTTCTTCCCTTCCTCCTTCCCTCCCAGTTAATACAAATGAATAAAATGTTTTAAATGTAAATACATTTCTCAAACAAGGTTGAATACCTACCATGATAGGTATACAGCTGAAAAGATGCCAAGTCCCAATATTCCTTTCCATCTAGGAGGATACTTATGTGAACATATAACCAGCTCTATGAAAAGCAGCGGCAGGATAGTAGTGTGCTAAAAGGCAAAAGGAGAACATAAAAGTATGATGTATGGAAAGAAAAACAGTCGTATTGCTTCTTATTCTGGTTTCAGATCACTAGAAGTCATGGTGGCACCGGGGTTAGAATTCAATATTGCAGGCAAACTCTGTTCACAGCCTGGAGTTCGATTGTGACCAGCTCAAAGTTGACTGAACTTTCCATCTTTCCAAGGTCAGTAAAATGAGGGTCAAGACTGTTTGGGGGCAATATGCTGACTCTGTAAACTGCTTAGATAGGGCTGTAAAGCACTATCAAGTGGTATATAGTTCTGAGTTTTATTGCTATTGCTTTTCTGTTCCAACATTATTGCAAGAAAAATACTTTCAAGGTATTTTTTCTGAAAACAGAAGATCCTGTCAAGTTACAGCATTCCTTTTGAAAAGGCTATGTGAATACAGATAGTCCTCAAGATATGGCCATTTAAAATGCTGATAATCTAATTCATAACAAATTGCATGTGCCACAAGAAGATCCTAAGCTTCAAATACTTACCATGGTGTGGTTAAGCCAATCCGGATTAATATTGTCCAGCTCTTTAGGGTACACTAGTTCTCTGTCAATTGCATAAAGGCCCCAGAAAGCAACAGCTACAAACTGAGAGAAAACACCTGAACATTAATGAGAACCTCAAATGTTGAAATTTTTTTAGAGATCTGGTAGTCACCATCTTACAAACTGCCTTTGTACGTGTATGAACATAAGATGGTTATCATTTTAATTTCTCCAGATAAACATATGCCTTCAAACATATTCTGGATCATGCAGTGCAACATACAATTGTAACTGCACCTGTAAATTCACAGGGAGTCAGGTGGATATCAATTTGCTGAATTATTAGTTGTTTAATTTATAAGCCCTCTGCTTCTCAATTTCAGAGCAACCCCCTTTGCTTTGAAGAATCAAAACTAAATATTATGTAATTTTAACACTATATTTTGTTACATAATAAAATAAAATAAATAAATAAAGTAAGTAGGATGGATGAGAAAATTAAACTTTTCTCCCTACTCTGTTAATAAAAATTGCTGTCAAATTTTATTTGCATTTTAAATCTGCTATTGCTGCCAATGAAATTCTCATCTGAAATATAAATAGCTGATCTACAGAGGCAATTTTTCCAGAACTAGGCCAGGAAGGAGAAAAAAAGGACATTTCTAGCAATCTTTTAAAGAAAACAAATAGGCACAGAACACTGACTTACTTGGCTGAAACATTAACCTCCCAAGTACAGTAATTATAAAATTCAAATTATAATTTTTGTACATTGGAAATCAGGTTACTTTTTATATTTAAAAAAAGTGGAGGAACTTTCAGAGACTATAATTGGAGCTTTCAATTTTGTGACATTCAAATAAGTTTAACATATAAAGTTTCATAAATATATAATAAGGTGTACACGTTTTACTTCATTGCCCATTTTTAGCATTTGAGCTCTGTCTTTTGATCAAGAATTTATTTTATAATTAACCCCCTAAAAAGTTTGAAAACCCCAATTTAGGATTCTTCACAAATGAACACGGCTCAATGTGTATTTCGGTCCCTACCTATTTGAGCGGAAATCCCACTATATTTGCTGTTGTTTTTTTTTACTTAACACTATGCACAATTATATCTTTACTGGTAGATGTCAGAGATATTTTATAAAAACTATTCAGAAATACATTTTTAGTGCCTTTGAGCCAGTGCTGATTCCTGGCAACTGCTTGGGCATTGGGCAAGTCTCTCTAATTTTGGCAGCATTTTCATATGTGGTTTGCAATCGCTTCCTTCCTAGGATTAAGAGAGAGTCAGGGGGCCCAAGGGCATCTACCTGGTTTTGTACCTAAGGAGGGATTAGAACTCACAGTCTCTGAGTCTAAAGTGTTGTACCTTAACCACTACATCAAACTGGCTCATATTTCTAAGTAAAATAGAATATTAAAGCTATCTTACTTATTCTTCTTGAGCTCCTTTTTATATATCTCAAATGGCAATATCTTCATTATAAGAGTTTTGGAATGAAGCAAGATGGTTTAATACAAGTAGTCCTTAACTTACGACCATAACCGAGCCTGAAATTTATGTTAAGTGAGAAATGTGTTAAGTAAATGTTTTGCCCCATTTTAATGACTTTTCTTGCCACATTTGTTAAGTCAATCACTGCAGTTGTTAAATTAATAACATGGATGTTAAGTGAATATGGTTTCCCCATTGACTTTGCTTGTCAGGTCGCAAAAGGGGACCGTGTGACTCCGGGATACTGCAACTGTCATAAATGTGAGTCAGTTGTCCAGCGTTCAAATGTAAGTCACATTACCATGGGGATGCTACAGCGGTTGTAATTGTGAAAAATGGTCATGTCACTTTTTTCAGTGATGATGTAACTTTGAACGGTCACTAAATGAGCCATCGTAAGTTGAGGACTACCTGCATATAATAAAAGTCTGCAGAGAAAATTCTTTCTAACCCCTTTAGCAGCAATGGCCATAGAAGGTTTATTTTCTTTTGTGTAAGTAGCATGTTGTGTGTTTGTTTGTTTATGATCTCCCTGTGTGCTGTGGTAGTATATTCATGAATCCTGGACAACAGAGGGGGAACTCCACATTCAGTGCTATGGCGCACATAACTAGGAAGGAAAACAGGGTCATAGAATGGAGCAGTCATCAGCTTCTGAGCCAACTCTTATAGAGATGCACTTGGGAGGTTTTTTTTTTCCTCAGTTTTCCCCAAGCCAAATCTAGGCCTTTTGCAATGATTCTTTCCCTAGCAGTGAGATCTGCACACATCTCTTTGTTTATGCCCCTTCATTATGAGAATTGACCATTTACTGACTTCTATCTGTTTTCTGTTCTTCAACAGGCCAAGATCTCAAATGACTGCTTTAAAGAACAAAGCTACCAATTTTCTTAGGCAAATGCTACAGTGGAAAATTTTTTGGTGCTATATAGAAGGACAAAATAAATAATAACCAGTCCACAATGATGAGGTTACAACTGAGAAATCAATGTTGCTTTTGTTGATTTTTATCAGTAATCAAGCCAATATACTTATTTACTGTGATTATGGAAAGGATCATGTGGTTCTTAAGAAAACCATCTAAAATCTCATGTACCTTTAAGCCGGGGTGTGGAATGATGGTCCTTTTATGACTTGTGGACTTCAACTCCCAAAAATTCTGTGCTCAGGAATTCTGGGACTTGAAGTCCACAAGTCATAAAGGGGTCATCATCCCATACCTCTGCTTTAAGTAAATCTGACTCAGTTTAATGGACTTATAGTACAGTATGGAATTATTTAAATAATAGCAGATATTGTAATTACTTACTAAGCCAACAGGGAATACATATGCAGAGAAGATGAAATCTCTAATAGGCAGCACTATAGATGACACTTTCTTTTCTTGGGAAGGGACAAACAGAGCTACAGCATCAATTGTGACACACAATAAGTACAGCAATGTCTGAAAAAGCTATGAATTCAAAAAAGTTATATTCAAAGTGAAGCATACATTTTCTTTCTATTATTTATAATCCAAGAATAAAATGTAAAGTTAAAAGCTATGACTTGGGATATTTTTATCTCTTCTATTAAGTCCCTTAATCAAGATTTCTTCAGTACACTACATCAGGTATTTGAAAAGACCTAAAAAGTGAGAACTCTGAATCTACATTTAAATCAATTACTCCTCACCTAGTGCTTTGCTGATGTTTTAGGATTGCAGTTGGTAGAATTTCCAATGTGGTGGCAAAAGTAACTCAGCAACAACTGAAGGGGATCAACAATTTATCCTTGCAAGCTAGCAGGATCCAATATATCTCTAGTCTCTTGTATCCAGAATCACCCAAAAAAAGCCATAAGTTTACCTAGTTTTTATGTTGATCAAAGGTGATCTGAGCATTTAGCAGAGGATCCATATTAGAGAAATAATTGCTTTACAACTGATCTAGCCACAAAGGGAGACATAGGTACCCATCATGGTTTGAAAATCCTGCAGATACTTTTGTGGAAATGAATTGCAACAGTTTTTACATACAGGCAAGTTGAGCCAAGATCCCAATGGTTATTCTGACAGGCTGATTTTAGCAGTAAAAAGAGATAAGGAGCCATGGTAACATAATAAGTTCTTCTAATGCACATACCATCAATTGGTCACTAACTGCACAATAGCACAATATGAAAAAAAATCCATTAACAATATTGATAGGTACCGAGGACATCAATGAATTAAAGAATCAATACATTATACATACAAGTAAACTCAAAGGCTTACTTATAAGTGCAATACAAATGAATCCAACTGGAGTATTTATTCCACACTACATCATTCAATATTGCTAAAAATCACTTCCTGCAAAACATCAATTAATTAAAGAATCATACAATATTACATGTACAAGTAAACCCAGATGCTTACTTATAAGTGCAACTGAAATGAATCCAACATGAATTTTTATTCCACTCATCACTCAATATTGCTAAAAACCATCTGTGGCAAAATCCCCAGTCATTATTGGCTGCCAAAATTCAGACTTGTGCTGGGACTGGTTTTCCTGAGGACACCAGGTTGGGGAAGACTGATTTAAGAGTCTCCATCACTTGAGACTTTCAAGAAGAGACTGGACTCCCATCTGTCAGAAATGGTGTAGGGTCTCCTGTTTGGGGAGGGGGTTGGACTAGATGACCTACAAGGTCCTTTCCAACTCTGATTATCTGTTAAGAGACTCTTTGCTCTGCCTGTTAACTTTCCACATGTTCTGGACTGCACTTTCCAGAATCCCCAGCCAGAACGGCCGTTGGCTGGGAATTTTGTAGCCCAACTCTAGTCATATTTATCCATTACGACCCCAAAGACCCATTACTGACCCTTTAGTTTAAGCTAAGTTCACTCCTCTCTCGCTCCGCCTAGCTTCGATCTCATTGGCTCATCCTACCCAAAATCCCACCTCCGCCACGTGCGAAGGGGCTAAGACTGATTTGGGCAAGCGCAGCAACGCCTGTCGTTTCGCGTGCCCACCTGGTTGAGGAAGGTCAGATATTTCCATTGGCCGCCATAACTGTCGTCGTGCACTTTCCGGACCGGCTTGGGCAACCCCAAATTTTGAGTCAGGGCGAAGGTCGCCCAGAGGAAGCAGAGGAAGTGCAGCAGAGCCACAGCTCTCTGACCTCTAACGGCCAACGGCATGGTCATTCATTCCACGCCGCGGTGGGTAGAAAGCGGTAATAGGGGGAATAAAAGTTTTAAAAGCGCCGTGGCGGCACGCGCCGGCGGATCCTCCGCGCAGGCGCTGAGAGGGAATTTGGCGCTCAATCGCCCGCCGCCATCTTGGCTGCCTTTGAAGCTTAAAAGGCGAATTTTGGACCGTGACGCTTCCTCACCTCACAGTGGGTCGTGATGGACAGTTCTATGTCTCTACCTTGGGGGGGGGGTAGGGAGGGAAAGGAAGAACAGTGACTCTCTTGGTGTAAGTTTCATTATTCGATAAGTGCAGGTAGAGTTGGGAATATTGATATTTCTGAAGCTGTACGAATTGCTTTTAGATATTCGCTCCCGTTGTTAGGGGATGTTTTCTTCACCCCCCCCCCCAGATAACTTTGGAATGGTACTGACCTGACTGAGATAGGCGGGGTCTAAGCATATAGGAGGGTTGTGTAGGGACTAAGAACCAAAGGTATATAATAAGCCTGCTGTATGAATGCACACTTTAACATTTGGTCTGAATAAATGACGAGAAGTTGAAAATGTTGAGATTTTCTTACAAATTTTATTTTATAATTTACCTTTTTACTGCTGTTTTGGTTAGGAATGTTGATAGTACAGATTCAGGATGCACTTTTAGAAACTATAATTTTTGAGGGGTAGGCACTGATGACATGAGACCTGATTAATGTTGAATGAGAGGCCACTAGGAAATAAATCCTAGGCTCTAAATATGTGGAAAATATTACAAAAGAAGGCAATAGTGTACAATTTTTGAATTGCAGCCAAGAAAACCAGAATATGACATGCCTTTAAAACAGAAGGAACCAAGTTTTATATTTACTTCAAAATGGTTTTTAAAAATCTACCACAGATTTTTAACATTTTTATTTTTTGTCTTTATTTCAAAATGGTGGTAGCTTATGTTTGTTATTTATCTGTAAGCCATTTCAAAATTGTTTTGTGTGCAAGGGTATGTAACTTTAAATGGGAATACTGTATATTTGTATAAGATCAATTAAAAAATGAAATATGTTTATTTCTGTATGTGTCTACTCAAAAGTGAATTCCACTGATTTCTATGATACCTGTTTCCAGGGAAATACTGTACTTTTGCAAATTTAGAACTCATTCAAAGGACATATATTTAAAATATATAAAATATTTAAAATGTTAAGTCCCTATTTGAAGATCAAAGAAATTGTGATTGATTTCCAGTGTAAGGAGTTATTTTCCTTGGTAAGTTGTTGATTTAGACTAAGTGCTTCATATTTCCTTTGTGTAGTCCTATGGACTATTTTGGAACAACTGTTGACAACAAATTAATTACTGCTATGTTTGTGTGATCCTTCTCTAAGGTATGTAAATTAGTAATCATAACCACAACTTCTTGTGGTAATGGATTTGACTGAGTAAAACAAAAATATCTGAATATACTCATAATAGTTTAACTGACATGAATAACCCATTGGGAGGTGAATCATATAAGTTCTTCCAAGTAGCTGCATTGAAAGAGTTATGCCCTCAGAAGCTTATATCCTGATTGCTCTTTAAGTATATTTAGCATGTAAAGTTGTAGAACAGCTTTGTTGTACTTTAACAAAATGCAGCTGTCTGACATATGGAGAGCTACTAGAAAAGAATCAGTTCTTGTTTCATTATACAGCTGAATGCACAAGGAAACTCAACACTTTATGCTGTGTAAGAAAGTGCATTCAGTCATAATTCCTCAGTTTTGCAGTAAATAATAGAATAACTGAGTTGGAAACGACCTTGAGGGTCTCAAGCAGGAGACCTTATATCAGGGCTGCCAAACTCGTGGCCCACAGACCAGATGAGTCATACACTGGCCATGCCCATGCCCGGTTTAGTGAAGGGAAAAAAGTCACGATACGTCATGTGACACCGTGACAATACAAGTTTGACAACCATGCCCTATGCTGTTTCAGACAAATGGTTGTCCAATCTCTCCTTAAAAACCTGCAGTTTTGGACCACCCCCAACTTCTGGAGTCAAGCTATTCCCCTGATACAATTAATCAATGTAATCTTAACTGTCAGGAAATTTCTCTTTAGTTCTAGGTTAGTTCTCAAGACATTTGTTAAAGAGTACAGACTGTTAGATCTTCAATATCTTCTGTACCTTGTAAATAGCACAGTCAGCTAAAATGACTGCCAAATCTATTGAATCTACTACCTCAATATATTACTTATAAAAATAACATACAACAAAAAACACACAGTCTCCAAATTTAGCTAGAGTATACTTTGGGTGCTTAATGAAATTTTCTTCTCCTGTTTCTGGACCTTTTTAGAGATTTTAGAAATGGAATCCAGGATTATATGTTTTGTTTGTTTAATCTGTGAAGTAACAAAATAACAAGGTGGCTTCTTTCAACTGTTCCTCTTGCAATTAGCTTTTTAAAAGCTTATTGCTTGTCTATATTTTCTACCAATAGAAGGCTTGGCACAATGGGCCATTGTTTACTCATGGTTAATTGCTTTGTTTAAGGCTCATTGAATTTTTTATCCATAATTTTTGCAATAATGCTACAGTTAGGGGGTTATTTTTTTCCCTGTTTCTCTTTGGTTAGCATGTGAGCAGATGTTGACAGGCAAATGACAAAACTTTAAAAAGTAAATGCTGTTCGGTGGTAGTGGTGGATAGGATTGGACAGCTTGGTTTTTCAAGTGAAGCCCAAAGTTAGAAGTCTTTTGGGGCTGGTAAAAATATTTGGAATATTGACAAAACATCCTGGTAATTTTCACAAAATGGCTGCCATGGAGGATATGAGCAGTTACAAGTTATCCATTTATCAGGAATAATATATAGGTTAAAATTACCTTTTAGGTAAATTTAGATGTCTAATAACAAATATTTTTGTAAAAAGCTGGATGCTTCAATGTTAGCAACAAATTGTGATCTCAAGGCTATTGAGCAAATTAGATGAGTTACCTCTATATTTCAAGATAATACTGTCTTTACCATAACTGATCTAAACACAGAGCTGCAGTAGTAGAAATCTGGTGTTTCCTTGACAACTGATAAAAACACAAGTGCATAAAAACCAAGATAGAAGGATGCGGCACTCATAAATAGCGTGGGTTGGGGCAGCAGTAGCTTAATCTGTTGAGGTTACATGTAAAGTGAGGAGAGAAAAGACTTGTGAGAAGTACAGTTATAAACTTCGTAGCATTTGGAATGGATCTACAAAAGAATCAAGGATGCAGGAGTCTGACCAAATCTGAGTGATTTGGTGTGCTTAAGGTATGCTTGAATTTTTTTTTCATGTTAACATATAGAAAGATTCATGAGTCAGTGTAACTTGAGGTAATCATGTTCCTTGTTTATGCTTTTTTTCTTTTTAGTGTCCTTATGGAAGCATCCTGTAGTTCATATTAAATTGCTTTTCTGCATTTATAAATTTGTATTTGTACAGGCTATTCTTACATCCTTACTGTGTTGAGATTTCAACCTTTCTTCATCCTTGTCCTTATAAGGGTGATTTTTTATTAAGAGTTTATGTTCAAGAGGCATTAATAAAATAAAGACATGATGAATGCAAAACTGCATTTTTTGAAATTTAATTTCCTTGAACAGAAAAGGAATTTGGGATTTTTTCCAATATTCTGCTAACAATTGGCACTCAATTTACATTTATAAAGTTTGTCCCATTTTTAATTTTTAAAATATTAACAAAGAATATTGCCATTTAGAATAAATGATTTCAGGTTTAAAAACCTAAACTTCTGGAACCAGATACTGAACTTGAGCATAATTATATAAAGTTGGAAAACAATGCTTGTTTCTATTAAATTGTAATGCTCTGCAGCAGCTTTGATATTTTGTGAAAAACCTATACTATAAATGGTAACTGATAGAAGAAATTTCTCCAGATAAAAAATGCAAATTGCAATCACAAAAATTGTAATGAGTTCATCCAAAAGTAGTTAATAACTGCAGCAGGTAGTATTTACATAGCAAGAAGGTGATTATATTTATACCTCCACAATTTCATTCAATTATCCATTAATCTACTCCATAACAAGATTGCTGACAGAAGGGCACACACCTATGCACACCTGTTGTACTAATGACTTAGGTACAGTTTCTAGTGTGAAATGAAATGTTACTATAACTGGCAGCTTAAAAGAGCTTTGCTTTTCAGTTTTTCTAATTTATATTAAGCAAGGATAACTCTTGAAAAATGAAAATTCTATTTTTAATGGAAACTCATCTTTGATTTTATACAATATATTCACTGTTTGAAAATTCCTAGATATGAACAAGATGAATAGATAAGAAAATTAGATAAATGTTATAAAACCTGCAGTTGATGAGTCAGGAGTAATTTTCAGTTTTCCAGATGTAAAGGGAGAAAAATTCTGTATTGATGTAAGATATTATTTGTATATATAAAATGTGTGTGTGTGTGTGTATACACATACACACACACACACATGGTTTTGTGTGTGTTTGCATGCACTCCCCCTAAAAGAATAGAGCATGAATATGTGTCATAGAAATGCTTATCAGTTACAGTAGAAGATGTGGCTGTGATTCTGTATGGATTGTAAATGCTATGGTTAAAAAACTTCAGTTATTACGCAATAATCTGTAAAAAAAAAACCAAAGAGAAGGGAGATCTACTCAAGCTTCTTGGGAATCTCAAAGGTTTTCAAGGTACACATTAAAATGAATAAACTCAAGTTTTGACCATTATGCAAATAATACAACAACCTTAAATTAAACTGGCTGCATAGAATATTTCTCCCTTTTTAAAAAACCTCTTTGAGGTAAAATTTAACCTTCAGTGTTAGGAAATTAACCTCATGTCACTATAGTTAAACTGGAATTGACATGCGAGATCATAAAAACTATAGCCAAACTGGATCAGTGTAGTATTTTATATTATAGATGACAATTTCAACTTTGTTAGGAAAATATATAGAATGTTCTTCTATACAGATTGCTCCTAGATTTCTTAAAAGAAAAAAAAATGATAGAAACCACATTTCACTAATTTTACTAGTTACTCCTTTGAATTTTTTACTCTGATATTTAAAAATGGGTCAGCTTCTTTGATGCTATTTTCCAAGTTTCCATGGTGCTTTATTTTTCAACAAAAATTCTGTGTAGTTTTCAGCAGTGTAGTTACCATCAGTTATTACTTTAACACTATACAGTGATGTCAATTTTGTCTTTTGTTTAATGCTATTTAATTTTTAAAAAATACTTTAGAGCTCCTAAATTTGAAAGTAATTATTTTCATTCCCTAGTTGTAGTTTCAGTTTTATTTAAGATCTATTAACTTTTCCTTTTGCTTTCCCTAACAACTTCAGGCAGATCACAAATAAAAAATATACAGGTAGTACTGGAATTACAACCACGATTGAGCCCAGTATTTCTGTTGCTAAGCAAGACAGTTGTTAATATTGCCCCATTTAACATCTTTTCTTGCCACTGCTGTTAAGTGAATTGCTGCAGTTATTAAGTTAGTAACACGGTTGTTAAGTGAATCTAGCTTCCTCACTTATTTTACTTATCAGGAGGTCATGCCTTGGGACATTGCTTATGAATCAGTTGCCAAGCATCTGAATTTTGATCATGTGACCATACAGATACATTGCAGTCAGTGAGACCATACTAAAGTATCACAGTTATAAGAACAATTTGTTACATTATTGAATTTTATGTTTCAGTTCTGTGATTAGATACACTTCACTATCCCTGTTCAATATTTAAATGATGTATCTGTTGACTGTTGCTTTACTTTCAGAAATTATAAGGAAATTTCTGAAAGAAACATGGAAGCAAAAAATTTCTTATCCAAAGCCTTTTATCTTTCATATTACAAAGCAACACCAATTAAATAAGCATGTCTCATGTCTTCCTATCACCACTTGTGATGGAGTTTTCTGCACAAAATTGGGCATTTTAAAACATTGCAGAACAAGAACAGATGGGCCTTTCTTGTAGCATTAAATATGTTGTCAGTGTCCTTCTTATTAAACCAAGACCCCAAAAAGGACTCCTCTGCTATAGGGAGGCCTATTTTAATGTAATCACTGTTGAATTCAATTTCAAGATTCTGTAGCCTAACTCCATTTTTTTCCATGCGATAAGCCTGTCTACTCAGGATCTTTGTGAGAACATTGGTTTCGGTTATGAGTTGCTGTAAGAGGCTTGCTCCAACTTGAAATACATGTAGGGTAAATACAGTTACTCAGACTTAAGGTAAGGCAAAGGTAAAGTTTGCCCTTGCCCATATGTGCTAGTTGTTTCCAGCTCTAGGGGGTGGTGCTCCTCTCCATTACAAAGCTGAAGAGCTAGTGCTGTCCAAAGATGTCTCTGTGGTCATGTGGCCGGCATGATTATGCTTTTGAACTGCTAGGTTGGCAGAAGCTGGGGCAAATAACGGGAGTTCTGTTACGTGATGCTAGGGATTCGAACTGTCAAACTGCCCACTTTTTGGATCAACAAGCTCAGCATCTTAGCCACTGAGCCACCGCGTCCCTTTTACTCAGATTTACTTACTATTAATTTATTCCTTTCCCTCTCCAAATAACTCCTGGCAGTTTTTATAACAGTAGAAACAAATTTGCCCACCCAATCAAGAGCTTATATATAAGACAAGCCATAAACACTCATTGAGAAAGAATAACATTTAACTGTTTAATGGAAAGACAAATCCAAGGGTGCCAGAGCTGTCTCTGGAGGCAAGCTGTTGTAGCTGTTACAGAGAAGGGTTGCCTCTAGGCCCTTGTCTTTTATTAGTACAGCTGTGTTCAATAGAGTTTACATTTACTGTTGGAGGATATTGTAGAATTTATTGTCTATTTTTATGTGACATATACCGAGAACAAGTAAAAGCAATGAATCCAATGCTAAATTAATCTCTTAGTAATTAAGTAATAAATCCCTTAGTGTATAGACTTTTAACATTAATATAGCCATCTTAATTATCTTCAGATGAGTGCAGAATAGCAAGACCTTGTCAACAGTTCTTCATCTGTAGTTTTATTACTTTGATATAAGTTGCATGTTATCTGCACATATAAAGAGAAATTGCTTCCTGGTACTATAAAGTTGATGAATTCAATATGTTTGCCTAATTGATGCCAAGGATATGCCAACTTGTTCCTTGACGTTTATACTTGGTTATAACCATCGACTTGTTTTAAAGAAGCTTCTCTCAACTTTTCACCTGCAACATAGTGGAGTAAACCCTTTTAGAATATTTTGAGCATTGTAAAAGTTCTGACTATACTAGAGGTAGTTATAGTAGAGGTAGTCTTTGCTTAATGACCAATCACTTAATGACCATTCAAACTCAAGATGGACTCAAGAAAAGTTACTTATGACCCATCCTCAAAATTACAACTTCTGCCCATCAACTCCCCCCTTTCCTGATCATGAAGCTCTTGAAAAAGAAATAATCAGGGGGGGAAATAGTCCTTGACTTACAGCAGTTCATTAAGTGATTGTTCAAAGTTAAAATGGCACTGAAAAAAGTGATTTATGACTGGTTTTCATGCTTACGACCGTTGCAGCATCCCCATGGTCACATGATCAAAATTTAGATGCTTGGCAAGTGATTCATATTGCAAGTGTCCCAGGATCATGTGATCAGCTTTTGTGACCTGACAAGCAAAATCAATGGGGAATGCAGATTCAATTGACCACTATGGCAAGAAAAGTCATAAAATGGGGCAATCTCACTTAACAAATGTTTCACTTAGCAACATAAATTTTGGGCTCAATTGTCATAAGTCGAGCACTACCTGTATTCAGGATGATTGTAGTGAAGTGAAAATGATTTGCCTGTCAAGTTTGAAATTAGTTTACAAAATGCTGCAATTTACATATGGGAGAATGACTGTGGGTGAATAAAGTAACCCACCTTTTCTCTAGCAGCTCAAGACAGTAGATATGGCAGTGGTGGCCTAGCCACCTGCTCTTCCGGTTTCTAACATGTATGCACACATGAAGACCAGCTGGCCAGTGTGCAAAGCACACCAGGGAGCTGTTCTTCCAGTTTCTGGTGCTCCCGCATGCCTGAAGACCACTGGCCGATGCACATGCGTGCGCTGGAACCCAGAAGAGCAGCAGACGACAGCTGGCATGCCCGGAGAAGTGGCTCTGTGGGCCACTTACGGCATGCGTGCCATAGGTTCGCCATCATGGGTATATGGTATTGCCTCTTTCATTATTTTCTTCACAATTCGGTGAGGTGGATTTAACTGAGAAAAAGTGACCTGCCTCAAGTCGGTCAGTTAGTTTACATGGCTGAATTTAGATTTTAACCTAGATTTTAACAGTTCTAGTCAATATAAGAGCTGTGGTGGCACAGTGGTTAGAGTGCAGTATTGCAGGCTTACTCACTGCTCACTGCCAGGAGTTAGATTCTGACCAGCTCAAGGTTGACTCAGCCTTCCATCCTAAGGTGGGTAAAATGAAGACCAGATTGTTGGGGGCAATATGCTGACTCTGTAAACCACTCTGAAAGGGCTGTAAAGCATTATGAAGTATATATAAGACTAAATGCTATTGTTATTGCTATCTTAATCATTACATCACACTGAGCAAAGAAAAATGTTACTCACTGAATTCCTATGAATTTTGGAAAGATGGTTAAAAAATAAACAGTCTTATTGTATTCCGTATTCTTTTCTATTAGTTGTAAATAAATGCTTACTGGCAGATAATAGTTGAGAGAATGAGAATTGTAAACTGGATACAGAAGAAAATCATTTTGCTGAAAGCCCTTCAAATTTTGGTGGGAGACAAAACAGCTGACGAATGGATTTGTGCGATAAAATTAAACGCCCATTTCTTTAAATGAAGACTGCCATGGGAGAAAAAAGATAGCCTCCCTGCCCCCCCCCCATTCAATGTGTATGGCTCAAAATTTATGAATTCGATACTGTCTTTTTTTTTCTGCCCTCTTGAATCTTAGCCATCCTTTCGTTATTTTGACAGGGCTTCAGTTGCAAGTTATCTGGCACCCAAATAGTCTCCAACACTATCAGTAAAAGGCATTATCTGTCTGCCCCATCCTTCCTTCAAATGAGAAAAATGGCAATTCAGTAGGAAAACAAGAATGCCAACAGAAGTTGGAGTTCCCTAGATTCCATGAAATGTTTGAATGATGCATTGCATAAGTGCACAATGCCAGCTTTGTATGGAAGCCTATTCTAGGTCTTGAGTAACCCAAGCGCTTGAGAAAAGGGCCTTGTAAATTACATTAAAGGCTTTGCTGATACAGGTAGTCCTCCCTTAATAGCTACTAGTTCAGCAATAATTTGAAGTGATTATGGTGCTAAATAAGTGGTACTTATGATTGGTGCTCAAAAATTCTGGCCCTTGCAGTGTCCACACAGTCCTACGATCATGATTTGGGTGCTTGGCAACCAGCTCACACGATAGCTGCAGTGCTCCTTTGTCATGTGATCACCATTTGTGACTTTCCCTGCTGGTTTCCAACAAGGAAATCAATCGGGAAGCCAGCAGGGAGGAGTGCATGTCTCCCCTGCCCCACAGCCTTCCTGTGTACTGCAAAGTGCCCTCTTTCCCTTGGCCTCCTTTTGCTCACATGCACCTAAGAGCAAAGAAGCCTTCCCTTGGCTTCTCTTCACTTGCACTGTGCCACATTCTCTGTCTTGCAACTTGCCTCTGCTCACATGCACCTCTGTGTCTTTCTTCCCTCAGTGCTGCACTTCAGTACTCTCTTCTCCACTTTGTGCTTGTTCCATGTTGGGCCTCCCAAGTTCATCCCAACAACCCCATCCATGCTCCTTATCTAGGGTTCTCACTGCTTTCTGCTTAATGATCATCTTGTCTTTTGGGATTATAATAGCAACCTGCCTGGATTGCCTTCACTAAGGGATGTAATCACCTGCTTTATGACTGTATTGATTCATGATGACAGTCCTGGTTCTAATTGTCATAATCTGAGGACTATCTATTGCTTGTATA
This sequence comes from Naja naja, assembly GCA_009733165.1. Lineage (NCBI taxonomy): Eukaryota > Metazoa > Chordata > Lepidosauria > Squamata > Elapidae > Naja > Naja naja. The sequence goes on along the minus strand of CM019150.1, from coordinate 16,958,541 downwards.
GCTGCAGAATAACAGCACAAACAAATCTCTCACTTCTGCTAGTAAAGAGTCCTGGTGATTTTGTTCCATTCCTTCTGAATCAGTGGTTGAAACACCATGGGGGTTCATAGTACAAAAAAGCCATCCCTCATTTCTCCAAGAAGCTGCAGATGTGATTAATCCACTTTCCATGAGTGAGGGAGCCAAAGAGAAGTATTGGAAAGAGAACTTTGAGTTATTTAAGGTTAAGGCAAACATGCAAATCAAGCAGACAGACTGAGTTTAGTACATATGGCTTTGTTCTTTTTTGTCAGCAATACTGTGATACAACTTCGTCCACAAAATAGAAGCAATTTTAAGATAGACTTAAATTAGTAACTCTACATTTAAGCCTATCTTAAAAATGCTTCATTGTGTCCCAAAGACATGTGACTGAAACAAGGTAATTAGGAGCTTTGTATGATTCTACCATCATTTGCTTTGTTTAGAGAAAAAATTGCTGAACTGGTATTCTTGAGATGGAAATTTCTGTTTTCAAAAGAATTTAAAATTGTACTATGTAAATTCTTTTCAGGTCTAAGGAGCACTATATTTGTGAAAATAATGGTCATTTTAATTTGTGATATTTTCCTATAGTCATCTTAATTTAAAAAGTAGTCTGAGACAGCAGCAACAATTTTGACAGCTGTAGTATTATTAGATTGGGCTAATTTGATGTTCTCAGAGATTATATTTATCTGCGCATGCCCGGCAAGATGGGTGACTGCGCCTAGAGCTCCGCAGTAGGGAATCTGGTCTTTGTCCTGTGAGAGGTTTGGGGGGCCATTTCCATCCCCCTGACTTAGAATCCTCAGGGTGGAAGGTCTGAGGAGTTGACTGGTGCCAGCGGGATCAAGCCCCATCGGGGGAATCGCAGGTTTATTAGCGGCGATCTCACCGAGGGCCTCTGGGTCTGCTGAGGCGGCGGCGTGGGTGGCGGCTTTAGATCCGGCGGCTCAGCGGCGGCGGCGGCTTCGGCTCTGGCTTTGGTGGCTGCAGCTTCGGCTCCGGTGGCTGGGGTTTTGCTTTTGAGGACGACAGCGGTGATGGCGGTGGCGATGGCAGTGCTGATCCACAGACGTAATGGCCGAGGCCGCTTTTGACTGTGGACCGGTCACCGCTGTGGACTGCTGCGGTTGGATTGCCTGGTGCTGTTGTCTGATGGCCTTTTCCTCCCTCCATGCCTCCTCTTTGATTTGGCTGTCTGATCTCCACGCAGCTTTCTGTGCCTGGCTGTTTTGGCGCCACTGGAAGGGACCCCAACAGGCACGAAAGCCTAGGCCCATTCTTAACTGGGCTGTGAATAACCAAGTGGTTTTGTCTTCTTGCTACCTGGGATTCTGGCTTCCCGAGGATTGCTGGGGGCTGTTTCCCCCCCCTTTCCCTTTGGTCTCTGCTGGATTTGTGACAAGGAACTTTTTTAGTACACCCACCTGTTGTGGTGAGAGGACGAGACTGGGTGTACTGTTCCTGCTGTCTGGCGATAACATCTGCTTTGTAACATCTGTCCTGATAACCACTGGAGTTCCATGGGCGGTGAGAGCGCAGTGGTTATTCCTGAAGGCTCTACCAACAGCCCCCTGGGCTGCCGTGAGAGGGTGCCTGGGGGTTTGGACTACCCAGTTGTTTGGGACTATGGCGAGACTGAATTATTATCATCTGGACACTTTTCCATCTATGAGCCACTTTTTTCCCTTGCTAGCAGGACATTTGGTGTTCTATGCCGATCTATCGGGCTGCGGAATTGCGGGCCTTAAGGGAGTCCCCTCTCTCCTGGGTTTGGCCTGCCGGACTTTCTTTGGCCTATCTCAAGGACGGATTGTGGAATCCTGAGAGATGGCATGGCGTGGGTAGGGGTTGGGGTCCTGGGAGGGGTAGAAAGAGGGGTTCCAGGGCCTCATTGGTGAAATTTTTAGACTGTTTTTTAAGGGGGTTATGGAGAGGGGTGGGTTGTTGTGATGAAGGAGCTCAGCACAGCCTGGACACACAGGATCATGGTGGGGTAGGGGAGGGGGCCTGTGGGGCCCCGGGGAGGAGAGCGGGAGCTGCGATCTCCAGGGTGGTTGGGTTCAGCAGGAGACGACGAGGCATGGGGCCATATCATGTAAGGGGAGTGCGCCCCCGCTGTCTTCAAGCGGTGGCGCACTCCGACCCCTCCGCCTCTTCCCAATTCCCTGGGGATTTGGGATCTAGGACCCCTGGGCTTCGACTGGTGTACTTTAATGCCAGATCCGAGGTTGACAAGGCATCCCTTCTCTGTGAGGTGATTGAGGAAGAGGCCGCGGACCTGGCCTGTATCACCGAAACCTGGTTGGGGCCAGAGGGTGGAATCCCTCTGGTTGATTTATGCCCCCCAGGTTTTTGGGTGTTGCACCGGTCACGAGCCCAGGGGAGGGGTGGGGGGGGTTTCTGTTGTTATTCGGGAAACCCTGATTCCAAGGGAGGTCTCTGTTCTGGAGATAGGCGGGTGTGAGGCCCTCCTCCTGAGGTGGGGGCCTGGAGGTCGGGTGGGCTTGCTGCTCATATACCTTTCCCCCAGCTGTATGGCAGCTGCCCTGCCTGGGCTTCTTGACGCCGTCTCGGAGGTGGCGGTGGAGTTCCCAGACCTTATGGTCTTGGGTGACTTTAGTCTGCCCTCTCTGGGGGCGGCCTCGGGCCTGGCCCAGGAATTCATGGCCTCTATGGCGGCCATGGGCCTGACCCAAGTGATTGAAGGCCTGACTCATGAGGGGGGTAACACGCTTGACCTGGTTTTTGTCTCGGAGCAGTGGCATAATGATCTGAGGGTTGGTGATTTTACTGTCCATCCTGTTCCATGGTCAGATCATTATCTCCTATGGCTGGTTTTCTGACAAGCTGCCCCACACTGCTGGGATGAGGAGCCACTTAGATGGTTCCACCCCAGACACCTGATGGACCCTGAGAGGTTCCAGGCAGAACTGGGATCTCTTCCTACATCCCTTATCCACAGCTCTGTTGAGGTCCTGGCGGCCACCTGGCAACAGGCTGCTGCGGGGGCCCTCGACAGAGTTGTCCCTATGCGTCCCCTCACTTGGCGCAGATCCCAGTTAGCTCCCTGGTATACTGAGGAGCTCCGGAAGATGAAGCGCTGTAGAAGGGGCTTAGAGAGCAGGTGGAGGTTGACCCATTCTGGTTCCGACCGAGCCCAGTTAAGAGCCTATATTAGGACTTACCTGGTAGCTGTGAGAGCGGCGAGAAGGGTTTATTTCTCCGCTCTCATAGCATCCGCAGATAACCACCCGGCCGCCCTGTTTAGGGTCACCACTCCCTCCTACAGCCGGGGGGAGCGGTGGACCCATTGCGGGGTAGGGCTGAGGAATTAGGTCAATATCTGTTGGATAAGATCACTCGGATCTGGGAGGGGTTGAGCTCTTATTTGCAGTGGTCTGATGTTGAGGGTGCAAGTAGTCTGGCTAATGTGACCTGGACTGAGTTTGATCCTGTTTCTGAGGATGAAGTGGACAGGATTATGCAACAGCTGAGTTCCACCACATGTTTGTTGGACCCGTGCCCTTCCTGGTTGGTATATGCCTCCAGGGAGGTCACGTGCAGCTGGCTCTGGGCAGTGGTCAACACTTCATTAAGGGAGGGTTCCTTCCCTGCCGCCTTGAAAGAGGCGGTGGTGAGGCCCCTCCTGAAGAAGCCTGCCCTGGACCCAGCTGTATTTGAACAACTTTTGTCCGGTCTCCAACCTTCGTTTTTTGGCGAAGGTTGTTGAGAGTGTGGTGGCTCAGCAGTTTCCGCTTTTCCTGGAGGAAGCGGACTACCTGGATCTGTACCAATCGGGCTTCCGACCCGGGTACAGTACGGAGACGGCATTGGTCGTACTGGTTGATCTCTAGAGGGCACGGGACAGGGGATTTTCCTCTTTCCTGGTCCTGGTCCTGGACCTCTCAGTGGCTTTTGATACCATCGACCATGGTATCCTGTTGTGGTGTCTCGAGGGGCTGGGAGTGGGAGGCACAGTTTTACAATGGTTCTCCTACCTCTCGGGACGCTTGCAATCGGTGTTGGCAGGGGGGCAGAGGTCGACTCCGAGGGCTCTCACTTGTGGGGTCCCCCAGGGGTCGGTCCTCTTGCCCCTCTTGTTCAACATCTATATGAAGCCGTTGGGTGAGATCATCCGTAGCTTTGGCGTGAAGTATCATCAGTACGCTGATGATACGCAGTTGTACATCTCCACCCCAGGCCACATCAGTGATGCCCTCTCCGTGATATCCCGCTGTCTGGATGCGGTACGGATCTGGATGGACAGGAACATGCTTCGGTTCAATCCGGCAAAGACAGAGTGGTTGTGCATACCGACATCAAGAGATTCCATCTTTGGTCATGGGGGGAGAGGTGTTGCCCCCCGTGGACAGAGCACGGAACCTGGGGGTCCTCCTGGACTCACGGCTCAGGTTGGAGGAGCAGGTGGGAGCCGTGACCAGGGGGGCCTTTGCCCAGGTCCAGCTTGTTTGCCAGTTACGCCCATATCTGGACTGAGATGCCCTGCGCACGGTCACTCAGGCACTTGTCACCTCTTGACTTGACTACTGCAACGCTCTCTATTTAGGACTGCCCTTGCATACCATCTGGAGGCTTCAACTGGTGCAGAATGCGGCCGCGCAGGTTGTGATGGGAGCTTCCCGGTACTCCCATGTTACACCCCTCCTCCGCGACCTGCATTGGTTACCGGTTGCCCTCCGGGTGAGATTCAAGGTTTTGGTACTAACATTCAAAGTCCTACAAGGCATGAGTCCGGGATATTTACGAGAGCGACTTCTGCCGGCATCGAATGCCAACTGCCCTGTACGAGCGCACAGGCGGGGGCTTCTCGGGGTGCCGTCTGCAACCCAGTGTCATTTGGCGGTGCCCCCGGGGAGGGCCTACTCTGTGGCGGCTCCCGCCTTATGGAATCTATTACCCCTGGGGCTCTGTCTGGCCCCTGACCTTTGCACCTTCCACCACGATTTGAAAACCTGGCTATTTGGACAGGCCGGGCTGTGCTGACCTCTTTGGGGGGGTTTATAATTTAAATTTTTAAGGGTTTTAAATTGATTATCTTGTATTATTTAATAATGTTTTAAATAATTTATTGTGTGTTTTTAGTTGTGAGCCGCCCCGAGTCCTTTCGGAGAGGGGGCAGCATACAAGTCAAATAAATATATAAATAAATAATAAATAAATAAATATAATAAATATAATAAATAAATAAAATAAATAAATATAATAAATAAATATAATAAATATAATAAATAAATAAATATTTTGCAGAATATCTGTGTACTATAAAAAATCTTAAGCCTGTTGGTTTGTAACATTCAATTGGGTAAAATGTTGCATCATAGGACAACAGTTTTTGAACCAACATACTTCAGATCAGCTAACTTGCTGATAGAGATTGATGAATGTTGCCTGGTTAATCCCAAAGCTTTCACAATTTGCATTAACAACCTTTATATTACTTTATTTCAATGACATGACGTATAAAAGTCAGGAAGATGGTTACCCAGTGGCGGATTAAGGTTCACTGGTGCCCCTAAGCACTGACAAATCTTGCTGCACCCCTCCTTTGTACATACTGTACAAACAAAGCCAAGCTTAAACTACATAAAAGTTTTTGTGGTGCCCTTTTGGGCCTGGTGCCCTAAGCACGTGCTTAATCTGCTTAATGGTTAATACACCAATGTGGTTACCCCTCAGTCACATTCCACTCCAAATACTGGAAAGGGAAGAAAGCTGAATGAGGTAATGCACTATCTCTCAAGACTTTGCCAGGTGCGATACTGCAGTATTAGCCCCAGATGTAGGGCTGTCTTGAAGAAAAGAACAACCTTTGAATTAATGGTGAAACTTCAGTCAATCTCTAAACAGATGGATTGCAGATTTTCCAGAGTTTGGAAAGGGGCAATATGAGACATGAAGAACTTAAAATAGTGAAAGCCCAAGCATTGAATGCAATTATTGCCATTTCCTATGAAGCCAAAATGAAAATTATAGAAGAAAAGGAACACTTTGGTATTAACTTTGATAGATTGCAATAAGTTGAACTATGTAAAGTTCAAGGACAACTCACCAGAAACAACTGAAAAACTATCTTTGGATGTAGTTCTCTTGAATACTCAAAATAGAATAGTGTTGATTCTCTACTGTTAATATTTTGTCTTTATTGAATACTGGATTTACTGGTTCTTTTTCTTTTAAAAGTTAGAAAAAAATCTTTCTTGTTCTCAGCATCCTTCACTAACTTCAATTTATTCGAGCTTTCACTTTCCTGACACTGACTATACACTTGTGGAATTACCTGTCTGTACTTCTCCTCTTCCCATTTTTTTGTAGTTTTCATATGTTCATTAGGCTCTTTTTGAGTTGCCATGCTGGCTTCTTTTACTAGTTCCCATTATTTGCAATTATGCTTTTAATGTTTCCTTTTTCCATGAATTTTTTTCTTTTCTTTGAATGGCTTAAGAGGCCTCATTTTAGCAGTACTTATATTTTCTGCAATGCACAAGTGTTTAACTAAAATCTTTACCTATGGCTTTTTTTTGTGCTTCCATTCTCCGAAAGATTCATTTTAAAGCCCTCCTAATAAGGATATGCACTGGCCAAACACATTTATACCAATCCATTTATGATACAGCCCATCCTGTCTCAGCAGTCTATTATATAGGTCAAAAAGACTGTTGTCCCAGAACCCAAATCTCTGTTTACAGCATCTGTGTAGCCAATCTAGTATTCTTTCCCTTTTCTCTTATCTTCCATAGTTGGATGAGAATGCCCTGGAGTCTTGAGCTTTCTTCCAAGGTTATTAAATGTGATAGTCACAGCTGTTCTTTGCAGTTTCGTTTGTCCCCACCTGTATCAACAGGAAGAGATAATTGTCAGTGAACTTGTTAAATTTTGAAAATTGTTTGGTCATTTCCATGAACCTGGCAGACATGTCCCTTCGTGAGCTGATGAATCCAGTCACCATCCATCTGTTTCTGTTGCTTTTAATAATGAAATACCAATAACCAGAGCTATTCTTGTCTGCTTGTGGGGCTGTGTTGCAGTTCTTGTCCTTAGGGGACCATTGTTTTGTCTTCTGTACTGCAATATTTCTTTTTCTTCGCCTCAACCCTCAGAGCCTACCACAAATCATAAGTGCATTTTTCCCCATTTTATGCAAAAAGACCGTAAGAGACTGTCAGCCATAAATGTAGACATTTTTTTCTCTAACTGAAGAGGTTAATTTAATCAAGTTTCATCTTCACCATCCATTTCTTCATGGTAGGTAGTGTTGAAGTTTTCAACTTTTGAGCATATAATAGTCTTGCTATAGATGTCATATATAAAAGCAAAGTTCCATGACTTTTTTCTTGTTGCTTTTCCCATTAGTCCCCAAAGAAAAGTCTCTTATTTCAGTTGTACTTTAACTTATATTTTAGCAGTGATTTTTCATCAAGGTTTTTTTGGAGAGCCTTTGGGACCCTTAAGGATGGGAGTAAAAGTTGCTTGCTTCCAAGTCTCCTTTCCCATTGCCAGCCTTACAAGGTAGACCAGCCCAAGAAACAGACAGAACCTGTGCCTAAACGTGCTTTACTTCCTCCCTCCTTTACACTCATGTGAATTAGAAGGGAGTCTGAGATATTTTGGTAACCCTCCCTGCAATCTTGGCATTTCAAGCATTTTATTCATTGTCAATTTGAAATCATACAAAGTAGTTTCAGAAGTAATTATTAAAAGGTTGATGGCAAGAGTATTATCAAACCTGCTCCTTTATATTTTAAATAGTGCTTGAGTTATTACATGGCCAAAAGGAGGCTTTTTAGTAGATTGAAGTATCATTAATTTTACAATGTCTTAAAAATGAGAGATTTTTCTTCATTTTTACCTGATGAGTTTTTTATATATATTTATCTGTTTTTCAAATATTTCTCGGATGGTTTGAAACCCAGTCATTTCATTTCTTTACGCCCACACAGAGCTGCAGTAGTGAGACACTGTACAGTACTTGGAAAACCGAATTACAAGCGAGAGCCATTAAAAACTCTTCCCACATCAAATGTGGGTAGAAACATCCCTCTTCTTCCCTAACCAGAGCTCACTTAATGTCTCCTAACCTTTTGTGGATTGATGATTTTATAGATTAAGAAAAAGAAAGCTGGAGAAAAATAAGATGATTCTGGATTACTCTTTTTTGTAGTTTATCCTGGGCTGTCTCAAAGAAACTTAAACCTCCTCCTTGGTCTATGGACTTGGTCATTTAAAGGTTAGCAAAAGCTTTTATTAATTTTAAAATTTAGAAATTTTAGTGAGAATCTGCAAGGAGCAGGCTTTTTATTTCAGTAATTTCTGGCTAAAACAATTGCTTGTACTTAATAAGTAGCCTTGGTGGTGCAGGCTGTTAATAGCCTAGCACTTAGTTCCAGCTGCCTGTAATTATTGCAGGCTCGAATCCCACCAGGCTCAAGGTTGACTCAGCCTTCCATCCTCTGGGGGTAGGTAAATTGAGGACCCAAGATTGTTGGGGGCAATTAGCTGACTTTGTAAAAATGCCGCTTAGTAATAAGCAGGCATATACAATGGAAGGAAGGCTATTGCTGAGCACATTGGGTTGTATCCCAAAAAATTGTAAGCTGCCCTGAGTCTCCGGAGAAGGGCGGGATATAAGTATGAATAATTTTTTTTTAATTCCCTAAAAACCTGCAAAAGGACTGTGTCATCAGGATCTTTAGTTTCTTTGGTTCAGCCACGCACATGTTGAAATATAGATTAAAATATAGATATTGCAATAAAAAGGACATGTCTGTTAAATGGTATATAAACCATTGCCAGCTTGCAATTTTCTGGCACAAAGCACATTAGAAATATTTGTACCAATTTCATAGCAAATCCCTTTAAAACACATTTTTCTGCAGCTTGTTATAGAAAAGCAGAATGGTATCTTTCCTTTCCCTCTGACAGTACTGATAAAATTTTAATTTTCTGCAAAATAATTCATATTGTACTTCTGTTATATGATTCACATTAGGTGAAAAAGGAAAGTATATTCATATTAAAATGATAGTGTCTTAAGGAAATTGTTATTTCTTATGTATAATGCAAAGGGTTTTTTCTTATAACAATTTTTGTTATATAATGTGCAAAGATGCATCAAGTAAAGTACTCATGTTCAATATAGGTAATGACCTGTGACAATAAAATAAATGTGTTTATTAAGCCCTGCTATTTTGTTATAGGGGTATTTAACTTTTGGCCTTCCACATGCTGTTGAATTAAAACCAGGTGTTCTTGTTAGCCATGTTAGTTTTGGCTGCATATTTAGAGGGACATAGGTACTATAACAATGTTTTCTAGTTACATAATTCTAATCAAGTAAGATAGATTCTTCAGAAGTTACTAGTTTTTACTACCAGTTCTGAGGGCATGGCTAGGTGGGCATGGCCAGGAGGGCATGGCCAGGTGGGCATGGCCATGTGATTGGATGGGTGTGGCTTCAGGGGAGCCTCCAGGGGGGTCATTTTTGCTCCCAGAAGGCTCCCCTTGGGCTCAGGAAGAAAAAAACCAGAGCATAGGAGGGGCATTCAGCACCCCTCCACACTCTGTTCTGGGGCCTTCCTGGCCTCACAGGAGCCTGGGGGGTGTTTTTGCTCCCAAGAAGCTTCCCTGGGGCACAGGAAGGCAAAAAATGGAGAGTGGGAGCTGTGCCCCCTCCCTCCATTTTTTGCCTTCCTGGGCCTCAAGGAAGCCTAGGTGAAGCAGTAAGAAGTGAGGATATCCATCTCCAAATGCTTTGGTTCCTTTCTAAAGTAGGCATTTTCTCCACAACACAAATAAAGATCAGCTTTTTGTCAGGGCTACCAACTGAGGTCTGTTTTTAGTTTTTGGCATCTCTCTCTTTTGTCCACAATATCCTTTTTTCCTTCATCTTTCTACATGTCTACTTAATTGTGATTGTGTTTCTGCTGGATTCCATCTTAGATTGACCTGCAATCTCCTGTTAGGTCCATTTAATTAGTTCAAGATGAATAGATTACAGAATATGAACTGAGCCTTTCTTTGTTAATTGCCAGTAATGATGCAAACTCTTTCCAGTAATTTTTTTTATCCCAGAACTGTGTTCTTATGGTAAAAAGAAATGCTATCTACAACCACTCTTATCTTTTTTGTAAAGAAGGTGTTTTCTTCATGCAGTCCATGATTATCGGCATTCAAATTCTGTAACCATCAGAGAGTCTTAATCTTGTGACTAACAAGTATATGAGCAAGATTCTGGGTCCTGTTAGACTTGTATGAATTGTTTCCTAATGTTCTGTATAGTAGTGCATCTGTTTATCTAATCTTGAATTTTCTTGAGAAATATGGTTTAGAGGGAAAATCTAATTGACATATTTGGCACAAAGCATGACTTCTGTCCCTGATAATTTAAATTATCTTCTTGGCATCCTTCTCAGTCATTTAATAGTGTTTTTGAGATGTGCTGCCTTGATCTGTATGTAGTATTAGAAATGTGGTTACATTATGTAATTGCACAAAGATATTACAATAACAGCAGGGTGTGAAGTATGAACCAAGTCAGTAGGTTGATGTATTTATTGATTTATCCTTTCAGCAAAACATGGCCTTTTTATGCTGCTTGTCAAGAGCTGACATTCCGATCTGGGGCAGAAAATGATTCTAAAGTTTCTGGACCAGAGGACCCTATAACTCAACAGGTAGCTTTTATAGTAGTAGTCTGGCTTATATAAAACTCTGTTTCTGCAAAAGGATAAATTGCTTCATGCCTTCAAATAGCCAAATCATAACCATGTCTTTTCATACACAAGAATCTTTTTAGTGCATTTAAAAAGTAATTATCTTTTGGTAACACAAGTTAGGAAAACAGTAATTATTCTAATTGTTCCCCCCCACCATGCTATGGCACTGAAGTGCAGAACCTGGTTTTCTTTCTATAGAAAGACCATTGCCAAAAGATATGGAATCTTGTCACTAATGTACAAGCTCTTCAAGCTTTTATGCTTATTTGGGATGATTCGCAAAGGCCCACAGGGACAGATATTATTCACTGTCCCAGAACAACATTAATATTCCTTAATGCAGTAGGTCTTGTCATTAGATGATCCAGTCTGGAAATACTGTATAAAGGGACACACTTATTTTTATCACCTATCCATTAAGGGCATTAGTAGAGTCATAACCTGTACATGGTTTGCTATTATGGTCATTATATTTGATCAAGAGTTTTGCAGGATACAACAGTTCCAAACATTATACAAACGGTCAATTGTCTTTGGTTTTCTCTTTCTAGAGTACTTTATTATTATCTTATATAAACTTGTTTGTCCTTTTAGCTATGGGCATTTGCACAATCCTACTTTGGGGCAGCTGCTGGGATAATCTCAATGTCTCGCAAAGCTTGCTATTGATAGAAGACCTTGAATTCCTGGTGCCAAGTAGCTGGGCCTGGGAGCCCTTTTATGTAGGAAGTTTTCATTGTCGTGTTGCTGAAAGTATTATGATAAATCTAACTACAGTGCTGCCTTCTGGGAAGAACCTCAGAGGGCATTTGCAGCAAGCTGAATTGATTTAGATTTTCAAGAAGGAAAACAAACCCAAGTTTCCTAATATTGTCTCATATATGTAAGCTGCTATGGAAACTCAGATTTTGAATCGTTGTGTTCCATATCAGGTATGGTCAAACTTTTAACTGCTTCTGAACATGAGATTTGGAAGAATTTGGTAGAAAAGTTGTTTGGGGGTAGGTATTGTATTCATTTTATAAAAACGTGAATGGTCTCAGATGACTTTATCCACATTTTTCTTGTTAAAATATTTTAAAAGATAATGAAGTAATTAGGAAGTACTTTTAACTTGGGCCAAGCAATTATCCCCAAAACATATGTTTATAATTAGTTATCTTACTTGTCAAGATAGCATATAGAAAAGAACATTCATGTTTTGACAACTTTCCTCTCCAGCTAGAAAACTTTATGGGAGACTTCCTTTTTAGTTGCTTAAAACTTATTTCTCCCTTCCTTTTTTAAAAAGCCTATGATATTGGAGGTAAAACAGAATAACCTCATTCTCCATGCATTTGTTTAATACATTTGGTAGTAGTTTCATTTGGGCTCCTTATCAGAAACAAAATAAAAACTATAGAATTTTGGTTATTAGGCATATCAAAAGCATTTTTTACTTTTGAGTCTCCTACCATTGATTGCATGGGATGAGTTTTGCTTCTAGAAGAGAATAATGCCTTTCTGCTTTCCTCACAGTGTATGTGGTTAATTTTCCTTAACTTACTTCAAAGCTGAATACTCTCAGATACCCTAATTTTATATGGGTTCCTCTAGCACCCCAAATTCTTTTGTTTTACCTTTGGTCCATCTGTATAATAATACAAAAATAGGTAAAAGCATATTATCTTATAAAAGCATATTATCTTATAAAAGCATATTATCTTGTAAGCGATTGACAAATCAAATAAATCAAATAAATAAAAATAAAATATTGTATAATGACATTCCTTATTTTTAATAATTAAAAATTAAAAATGCATAAAGCCTGGAGTTTTTTCTGATCTTTTTCTGATACAGAGGGAGTTTGTTTTAGATCTGCAGGCAACAGTAATTTCACACACAGAGAACTTTTCTTGGTATCTCAGGTAACCAACAATCCCAAACTCATATTGGGAACTTTATGGCGGAGGGCAGACTTGAATCTCAATTCCTCAGTTCTAGGCCTATTGACAGAAGCCTAATGCAAACTATATTTGAAGAAAAATATTCATTTGTTTTCAATTTTGAAAAAGAATACTCTTTTATTTTTCCAATATTATGAAGTTCAAATAATTGGATGTTTTGAAAAAATCTTCTGGGATTTTTCATATTGTTACCCTGAAATAATGATTGATATGTTATAGTATATGTTACTAAATAACTTAGCTCTAGTGTAAGACGTGTAATAGATGCTAACAATTTGTCATGGCAGAAGAAACAATTCCATGGTTACAAGATCAGATGAAAATTCTCTTGGGTTTTTGTTTTTGCTTCATGATGATGCCATTTGCTTGGAAAAGAAGAATCATTAAAAGAAGAAAACCACAAGGAAGACTAGCCCAATAAATGATGCTCAGAGCTCAGCAGGGAGCCTTTTGCTTAGCTGTACCATTTTTTTCCAATTTATTAATGAAAACTGTATGCAAATATGCTCAGTTTTCCAAAAGGTTGCTTAACAAATATGGTTGGATATACGAGACTGACATACTAGTAAAACAAAGGCAGGATAGGAACTTAAAAATGTCTTGTTATATCAAGCAGACAGCAGACCATGTTCCTGAAGACATCCAGGACATAAGATGGAATGGGGAAGTATAAACGAATAGTAATTTTGCTTCTTGCAAATTGCAACAAAATGAAAATGCTGCTGAGTGAAGTCAGATTGTATTAATTTAATAATAATAATATAATAATAATAATAATAATAATAATAATAATAATAATAAATTCAACTTGTATGCCGCCCTTCTCCCTAAGGACTCAGGGCGGCTAACAATAAAACAACAGATATTTACATATAGTTTACCTAAAAAAAGGCTTGGTGGCTCAGGCTGTTAAATGCCTGCACTTAAGATCCAGCTGTCTACAATTACTGTAGGCTCGAATCCCACCAGGCTCAAGGTTGACTCAGCCTTCCATCCTCTCGGGGTAGGTAAATTGAGGACCCAAGATTGTTGGGGGCAATAAGCTGACTTTGTAAAAATGCTGCTTAGTAATAAGCAGGCATATACAATGGAATGAAGGCTATTGCTGAGCACACTGGGTTGTATCCCAAAAAATTGTAAGCCACCCTGAGTCTTCGGAGAAGGGCGGCATATAAATGTAATTAAAAAATAAAACAAATTAAACCTAAACAAGTCGAGATAAGCAATAAAACATTAAAACCTTAAAAATTAAAACAGTTAACCCCCCCCCCAGGTCATTCCAGGCCAGCCTGTTGAAACAACCAGGTCTTCAGGTCCCGGCGGAAGGAGCGGAGATCAGGGGCCAAACGGAGATCCACGGGGAGCTGGTTCCAAAGGGTGGGTGCCCCCACGGAGAAGGCTCTAGCCCTGGGAACCGCCAGCCGACAACGCCTAACCAACGGTATCCCAAGGAGGCCCCTCCTGTGGGAGTGAACAGGGCGATCGGAATGTGATGCTGGCAGGAGGCGTTCCCGCAAGTACCCTGGACCCAAGCCATTTAGGGCTTTATAAGTTGTTACTAGCACCTTGAAACTAACCTGGGAGGCAACCGGCAACCAATGCAGGTCACGCAGGAGGGGTGTAACATGGGAGTATCGGGATACTCCCATCACAGCCCAGCGCGCGCATTCTGCACCAGTTGTAACCTCCAGGTAGTTCGCAAGGGCAGCCCCATGTTGAGAGCATTACAGTAGTCGATTCTGGAAGTGACGAGTGCATGAGTGACCGTTCGAAGGGCATCTCGGCTCAGGTAAGGGTGGAGCTGGCGAACTAGCCGAACCTGGGCGAAAGCCCCCCTGGCCACAGTCCCCACCTGCTCCTCCAAACTGAGCTGTGGGCCCAGGAGGACACCCAGATTCCTCGCCCTATCCACGGGGGGCAACACCTCTCTCCCCATGGCCAAAGATGGAACATCACCAGAAAACCGAGATGCCGGTGAGAACAGCCACTCGGTCTTGGCCGGGTTAAGCCGGAGTCTGTTACTCCCCATCCAGGCCTGCACTGCCTCCAGGCATCGGGACATCACCGAGAGAGCATCACTGATCTGGTCTGGGGTGGAGATATACAACTGGGTATCATCTGCATATTGATGATACCTCACCCCGAAACCTCGGATGATCTCATCCAGCGGTTTCATGTAGATATTAAACAGGAGAGGCGAGAGGACCGACCCCTGTGGCACCCCACAAGTGAGGGGCCTTGGAGCCGATCTCTGTTCTCCTGCCAACACCGACTGCGAGCGGTCCGAGACGTAGGAGGAGAACCACCGCAGAACGGTGCCCCCCACCCCCAACCCCCGGAGCCGCCGCAGAAGGATACCATAGTCGATGGTATCGAAAGCTGCTGAGAGGTCTAATAGGACTAGGACAGAGGAAAAACCCTGTCCGAGCCCTCCAGAGATCATCCATCAGCGCGACCAATGCTGTCTCCGTGCTGTGTCCAGACCTGAAGCCCGATTGATACGGGTCTAGATAATCAGTTTCCTCCAGGAACAAGGGAAGTTGCTGCACCACCACGCTCTCAACAACCTTCGCTAAAAAGCGAAGGTTGGAGACTAGACGATAGTTATCCAAAACAGCTGGGTCCAGAGCAGGCTTCTTGAGGAGGGGTCTCACCACCGCTTCCTTCAAGGCGGTGGGGAAGACTCCCTCACTCAAAGAAGCGTTGACAACTGCCTGGAGCCAGCCGCATGTCACCTCACTGGAGGCACACACCAACCAGGAGGGACATGGGTCCAATAAACACGTGGTGGAGGACAACCTCTGCATGATCCTGTCCACTTCATCAAGGGAGACTGGGTCAAACTCAACCCAGATGGAATCGACCAGATTCGCCGTCACCTCATCATCAGACCACTGCCAGTCTGAGTCTAAGCCAGCCCGAATCCGAGCGACCTTATCCGCCAGATGTAAACTAAATTCCTCTGCTCTGCCCTGCAAGGGTCGCCCCTCCCTCACTTGGAGGAGGGCGGGTAACCCTGAACAGGGCCGCAGCGATCATCAGCGGGGCAATCAGGGCGGAGAAGTAAACACGCCTTGCCGCCCTAATCGCTTCCAGGTAGGTCCTAATGTAGGCTCTTAACTGGCCACGTCAGATTGAACGGCTCGTCCTGCTCTCTAGGCATCTTCTCCGCCGTTCTCTAGGCATCTTCTCTGCCGTTTCATCCCCCGGAGCTCCTCCGAAAACCAGGGAGCTGACGGGGTCTGGGGGGAAGAGGCAAAGGACAACCTGGTCGAGGGCCCTCGAGGCTGCCTGTTGCCAGGCAGTCGCCAGCACCTCGGCCAGGTTGTGGTCAAGGGAGGTGGGCAAGGACCCCAGAGCCATCTGAAACCTCTCAGGGTCCATCAGGCGTCTGGGGTGGAACCATCGCATTGGTTCCTCATCCCAGCAGCGAGGGATAGCCCCCTGAAAGACTAGCCGCAGGAGATAGTGATCGGTCCATGACAAGGGTAGGGTAGACGGAGAACCCACCCCTAGATCACTACGCCAGTGTCCCGAGATAAAAACAAGGTTGAGCATGTTCCCCCCCTCGTGAATGGGTCCTTGAATCACCTGAGTCAGGTCCATGGCTGCCATGGATGCCATGAACTCCTGAGCCAAACCGGCCCCCCAGAGAGAGGCAGGTTAAAGTCCCCCAGGACTATAAGCCTGGGGAGCTCCACCGCCACCCCCGAGAGGACGTCAAACAGCCCAGGAAGGACCGTTGCCACGCAGCTGGGGGACAGGTACATCAGCAACAGACCCAACTGACCTCCCGGGCCCAACCTCACGAGGAGAGTCTCACACCCGCCTATCTCCGGAACATTGGCCTCCCTTGGAAACAGGGTCTCTCTAACAATTATGGCTACCCCTCCGCCCCTTCCCTGGGCTTGAGACCGATATAACACATGGAAACCAGTGGGGCATAGATCACACAGAGGGACACCCCTCTCCGGCCCCAACCAGGTTTCCGTAATGCACACCAGGTCTGCAGCCTCTTCCTCCATAAGCTCACGGAGGAGGGATGACTTGTTAGCTACGGACCTGGCATTCACGTAGATCAACCTAAGCTCAGGGACCACACCTCCTGAGATCCCAGGGGAGCGGGCAGAGACCTGGGGGTCGGAGCGCACCACCACTCGTAAACAGCGGGGGCGCGCTCCCATAACAAAATTTGGCCCCCGGTCTTGTCCCCCCCGCCATAGCCGATCGTCCTTGGAATTGCCAACCCCACCCCAGACCCCACGGACCCCTAGGCCCCCCAGCCCCCCCATACCGGGACCGATTGCCGGCCTGGAAGGACAATGTTGACCTGAACCATAATTACCCTCCCTCCTCCTTAATTTAAAAGCTAAGTATACTTGTTTATGTTTATTTGGATTTATATGCCGCCCCATCTCTGGGGAGGACTCGGGGCGGCTCACACAAGAATATACATACATAAATAGATAAAATATTAGTCCAATCCAAATAACAAATTAAATTATACTAAAATACCCAATTAAAAACCCCAATCTCACTCAATCCAGGTCAGCCTGTAAAAATAGCCAGGTCTTTAGATTGCGGCGGAAGGAACGAAGGTTGGGAGCTTTCCACTCTTAACAATGGCTTACATTTTAAAATGATCTTTTATGTAACCCATACTGCATTGGCAAGCAACCAGTCACAGTCCTCAGAGGAACTCAGTGAGATTGCATCTGTTAGCTGGGTAGGAAACACCAGGAACTTCAGACTGTAGTTTAGCCTGGAAAGTTGAAGAAAGCAGGGGCAAATCACATGGACATACCCATGTGGTCAAGAGTTAAGCTTGATGTGAGGGATCCTTTACCTATGCAATCTTTGATATGCTTCTATGGCATATCTATTACAGTACATCATTCATGAAAACAAACTTACCCTTCAAGTGAAAAATCTATAATGTTTAACCTTCACCTTAAATGAGGAGATAAGGTTGGCATATAGAAGCACCATGAGAATCTTAGTAAAGTATGTTCTAGGGCAGCGGTGTCAAACTCAATTTCACTGAGGGCCACATCAGGGTTGTGTTTGATCTTGGGGGGGGGACTGGGGGGGGCATGGCCAGCTTGATGTCATGTGTGTCAGGGGCGCCTGTGGTGGCCCAAGCATTCTGCCAGCGAAAATGGGCTCCCAGGCTCTGTTTTCACTGGGAAGGCCTTCTGCAACCCTCTGCCAGCTAAAATGGAGCTCCCTTTTCACTGACAGGCACCACAGGCTGGTCCTTCACTGTTTCCAGGGCGGCCCTGTGGGTCATATCTAAGTACCCCCATGGACCAGATCTGACCCGCAGGCCTTGAGTTTGACACCCCTGTTCTAGGGAAAAGGTGCTGAGTAAGAATGAAAGCTCTGGCCCTGATGAACTCAAATATGCAAATGTGAAACAATATAGGGAAGTAAGTGGATGCATATGTAATGTGAATAAATGGAAACAATGTACAAATAGATCATTCTGCACTTAATGGTACCATGTGGTACCCTTGCCATACCTTGCCCAATAGTCTACCTATAGGGAAGTGCTTTTTGGGTGGAGGATGATATTTCTGTCACCCCCAGATTGCAGTGTTTTGACTTAAAATGGGTAGCATTTTAATGGGTACTGTTTAGTCAGTATGGCATAGTTCGTGAATCTAGAAGTTAAGAATAATTTTGCACACCAATCCTACTCAGTATGCTACCTTTCAGATTTATAGATAATCATATTTGGAGATTATCAAGTTGAGGATGGGAAATTAAATATCCTAAGCTCTTTGGAATAATTACATATATTCAATAGAAATGTGTAAATAAGTAACAGAATAAATCATTTGAAATTAAGCAGATTAAATTTACAGAGATAAGCTTTATTTTCATCTGTAAAATATCCAGTCTGCTTCTGCATTATTTAAAACAATCAGAAAGTAGGACACATGGATATTGTTATACTGAAGAATAATGATAAATAAGAATTGTAAACCAGTGTCTTACCCTCCTGATTTATAATGTCTTTGAGAGCACCCAGTTATTGGAAATGATTAAAGCCAACCACATCTGGAAGTAAGTAAAAAAATATTAAGTTACCTTCCTTTTTAGAGCCTTTCAAATTGCTTTCATTGTTTCTTATAGATTTATCTTTTCATATTTGAAAATGACAGTTGCAGAAAAGGTTATCTGGACCTAATTTACATGTAACCTTGAAAAATGAAGAAGCAGTTGTATTTTATGGAATTGACTTTCTTTTATGTGGTTGGATAATACATAGTTGAATAAAAGAAGCACTTGTATCCTGCAAACCTCTTACCTCAGACTGGAATTACAGTACTTCTGTCTCAAATCTGTGCCATTCAAATGCAAGAAATAAGTGGTCATCAACTAGTGGGCCGTGGCCTACTGGTGGGCCTTGAGAAAATTTTGGTGGGCCACAGAGAAATGTCACCCCAGAGCAATTAATCCAGGCTGCTCAGAAACACAAGGCTGCGCCACCCACATGGCCTGCGGGAACCCTCCCCGCCCACTCCTTACCCGGCAAACTTGCCTGCTAAATTGCTATTTTTTGTCTTTCTGACCATCAGCTGTTCTGCTGTGCCAGGAGATTTAGATTCGCTAGAAAGCAGAAAATGGTTGCATTTCTTGCTTTCTAGCTAGTCTTTAGATCTTCGGCTCTGCTTTTAAGCACAGCTGAATCTCCCTTAGCACTGAAGGTTCTATTATTCAGTGCAGACTCATGGCAAGAAATTTTTATGTGACAGACTGAGCTAGCCGATGGCAGATAGATCTCTGAATGAATCTGTGATTCTGTGAGCAACTCAATCTGCCTGCCTGCTTTTGGGTAAAAGTTGCTCTTTTTTTTAATAAAAAATGCAATATTTATATAAATATTTATAATATTTACATACAAGCCATGTCCAACCAGTCACATGACCACCAAGCCACACCCTCAAATTAGGCCATGCCCACAGAACTGGTTAGTAGTCCCTGGGATTTAAAATTATGAGTTTGGTGGTTCCTGAGGTCCAAAAGATTGGCGACCCCTGGACTAATATACAACTGCAAGAGTGTTGGATAGATGCTAAAATTATGTGAATTATAAGGAATACTTTTTCCCATTTTGATTTCTAGGAATCTGGATTGCAGGTGGTCCATTACACAGTTTTATTTTCCAGTTACCACATTTGATCTGTAATTTGTGTTTTTTTTTAATTAAGTAGTTGATTAATACTTGTTCTGCTTGCACCTGTCTATCTAAGCATGGAACACTCAAATGTGATATAAATTTAATAAATAATAATAATAATAATAAAAATGTCTTACAACAGTTGCTAACAAGAAAAATTTATAAAACATAAAACTATATACAAAGTTTTAAATAAATGAATGTAAATAGATGTATGTATTAGGTTGTTTATTGTTGATGTTGCTTTAACTATTGGTTGGGAACAAGAGTGTGATGTAAGATGGGTGGCTATATAAACATTTGAAATAAATGAAGTTAAAATCTGAAGTAAAATGAAAATTATTTCAGTTACATGGGAAAGCTTTGGGCAAGACATGATCTGAATATTTAGATGAACCAAAGACAATTCCTTGAAAGTTGCCTGGGTGACTTTAGGTTAGTCAGTCTGTCTCGACCTAACCCATCTATAGAGGAGTTCTAGTGAAAATAGAAAGAAGGAATATTCTGTATGTTTGCTGTTGTTGAGTTATTTATAAAAACAATAAAACTGGGACATAAATAAAATAAAAATCCCTATTCCTTGCACCAGTTAGTAACTTAACTACTACACTTTGTGCTAATTGTAATTTTGGACACTTTTTGAGGGGATTTTCACTTAAGGTAGGATGTGCCTATAATCATGCAAATATTCTCCTTGCCACAGATGTCACTTATAAGCTTGTAACTTTACGGTGATCCAGCCACTCAATTGGAGCCATAGACACTTTAAATAGCCATGGGTTGAATGTTCTGGTCAATGAGATAATACTACTTATACTCAATGTCATACTGAATTCCTATCCATCAACTTTAGCATGGTATATCACAGATTGACTGGCAAATGGGGCTTGGAGAAATTTCCATCTTTTTGTGATGACCTGGGGCATGGCACAAAGGCAACACAGTCAGATAAGCAATAAGAGTCCCTTTATTGTCTCCAACTTTGCCCCCAGTCTCCAGGTTACCTTCTGGCTGGAGAAAAACTCTCCCAGGAACAGCCTTTGACTGCAGAAAATTAAGTCCATAACATGAGCAACACAACCTTTCCCGCAGATAGGCGGATGTGAGCTTCTCCTCATGAAGTGGGGCCCGGGGGGGTCAGTAGGACTTGTTGCTGGCGTACCTATCTCCCAGCTGCATGGCAACGGCCCTGCCCAAACTGCTCGATCTCCTCTCGGGGGTGGCGGTGGAGTTTCCCAGGCTTGGGGTCCTGGGGGACTTTAACCTGCCTTCCCTGGGGAGGGGTCAGGGTTAGGATGGGAGTTCATGGCCTCCATGGTGGCCATGGACCTGACCCAGATAATACAAGGCCCGACTCATGAGGGGGGACACACACTAGACCTGGTTTTTATCTCGGACAGTGGTATAATGATCTGGGGGGGAGCTCCAACTATTTGCCCCCTGTCATGGACAGATCATTATCTCCTTCAGCTGGTCTTCCATTATCCCACTCCCCGCCGCTGGGAGGCGGAACCGATGAAGTGGTTCCGCCCCAGGCGCCTGATGGACCCTGAACGGTTTCAGATGGCGCTTGGACCATTACCTACCTCACTGACCCACAACTCGGCCGAAGCCCTAGCGGAGGCCTGGCAACAGACAGCCTCTAGGGTGCTCGACCGGGTCATCCCCTTGCGGTTCTTAACCTGGCGCAGATCCCGGTTAGCTCCCTGGTTCACCACGGAGCTGCGGGAAATGAAGTGTCGGAGGAGGGGCCTAGAGAGCAGTTGGAGGTCTTCCTGGTCCGAATCTGACCGATCCCAGTTAAGGTCCTTTTCCAGGACCTATCTGGCAGCGATGGGAGTGGCGAAGAGATCTTACTTCTCCACTCTCATCGCATCTGCAGATAATCACCCAGCCGCCCTGTTCAGGGTCACCCGCTCCATCCTTAATCAGGAGGTGAAGGGGAACCCTTTGCAGGGGCGGGCCGAGGAGTTTGGTCAACATCTGCTGGATGAGATCGCTCAGATCTGGGCCGGTTTGGACACCAACTGGCTTGAGTCGGACGTGGAGGCGACGACAAGTCTTGTCGATAACATCTGGGAAGAGTTTGACCCTGTGACCTCAGATGTGGTGGACAGGATTATGTGGCGGCTGTGTGCCTCCACATGTTTATTGGATCCGTGTCCCTCCTGCCTGGTATATGCCGCCTGGGAGGGTACACGTGGCTGGCTCCAGGCAGTTACCAACTCTTCGTTGCAGGAGGAGGTCTTCCCTACTGCCTTGAAAGAGGCGGTGGTGAGACCCCTTCTCAAGAAGCCTGCCTTGGACCCAGCCAATTTAAACAACTTTCATCCCGTCTCCAACCTTCGCTTTTTAGCTAAGGTTGTTGAGAGGGTGGTGGCCCAACAGCTCCCAGCTTTCCTGGAGGAAACCGAGTACCTAGATCCGTTTTAATCGGGCTTCAGGCCTGGTTACAGCATGGAGATGGCATTGGTCGCGCTGATTGATGATCTCTGGAGGGCTCGGGACAGGGGATGTTCCTCTGCCCTAGTCGTATTAGATCTCTCGGCGGCTTTTGATACCATCGACCATGGTAACTTATTGCGGTGTCTTCGGGAGCTGGGAGTAGGAGGCACCGTTTTAAGGTGGTTCTCCTTCCTCTCGGGACGCACGCAGTCGGTGTTGACGGGCGGGGAGAGGTCGACCCCGAGGCCCCTCACTTGTGGGGCTCCTCAGGGGTCGGTGCTTTCTCCCCTCCTGTTCAACATCTACATGAAGCCTCTGGGTGAGATCATCCGTGGTTTCGGGGTGAGGTATCATCAATATGCTGAAGATACCCAGCTTTACATCTCCACCCCGGACCACCTCAGTGATTCCCTCCACGTGCTGTCCCGGTGCCTGGAGGCGGTGCGGATCTGGATGGGTAGGAACAGGCTCCAGCTCAATTCAGACAAGACTGAGTAGCTGTGCATACCGGCATCTCGGATCCAAGAAATTCCATCTTTGGTCATGGGGGGAGAGGTGTTGCCCCCCGTGGATAGGATGCGCAACTTGGGTGTTCTCCTGGATGTATGGCTCAATATGGTGGAGCAGGTGGGAGCTGTCGCCAGGGGGGCCTTTGCCCAGGTTCGTCTGGTGCACCAGTTGCGTCCCTACTTGGACCAAGATTCCCTATGCATGGTCACTCATGCGCTCGTGGCCTCTCGTCTTGGCTACTGCAATGCTCTCTACTTGGGGCTGCCCTTGCGGACTATGCAGAGGCTTCAACTGGTACAAAATGCGGCCGTGCGGGCGGTGATGGGAGCGGCCCGATTCTCCCATGTGACACCCCTCCTGCGCAGTCTGCATTGGCTGCCAGTTGCCCTCCGTGTAAGATTCAAGGTGCTGGTGTTAACCTATAAAGCCCTGCATGGCTTGGGTCTGGGGTACTCGCAGGAGCGCCTCCTACCAGCATCGAGGTCCAGTTGCCCAGTATGCTCCCACAGGCAGGCCCTCTTGGGGGTGCCGTTGGCCAGACAATGTCTGTTGGCGGTTCCCCAGGGGAGGGCCTTCTCTGTGGGGGTGCCCACCCTTTGGAACCAGCTACCCCTGGAGCTGCGTCTGGCCCCTGATCTGCGCTCCTTTCATCGTGATCTAAAGACCTGGCTATTTTCACAGGCCGACCTGGATTGAGCGGGGTTGGGGATTTTAATATCGGGATATTTTAATATTTTATAATTATTTGGATTGGGTAAATTTAGGAATAAGTTTTATATATTGTATATATGTTTTTGTGTAAGCCACCCTGAGTCCCCCCGGGGATGGGGCGGCATATAAATCCAAATAAATAAATAAACAAATAAACAAATAAACAAACAAACTGTAACTTAAAGTCCAAACAAGCCAAACTGAAGTAATTAGTTTGGCAAGTCAGGATCAAGAATTTCAGACTTGAAGGCATGGCAAAACTCACATGGTTGGGAAGACGCCAGGAACACAGATAAGCCACGACAACACAGGATAAAATCACATTTGCTCCCAGCAGCCTGGCGCATACAGTCTGTCTTTCTTATCAACTGTCTTCCCAGGCGTGGCTAATGAAGGGAATTGGGGCCCTTTCCTCCTCCATAAGCAACACAACCCACATTGTTCTCTTCTCCATTCTTCCCTGCATACCTTAGGATGAAGAGGGGGTGGGCCTGGGTCTTCCTCTGAACTCCCTCTGCCTTGTTCAATTTTTCCCCTGCTCTGCCCAGCTGGACTTTGCCCTTCCCCAGCCTCCTCCACAGCCAATGGAGCCACACTTCCATTGCCTGTCAGCTGTTCGTCTTCCTCCTTGGATTCAGACTCCGACAGGGGCATGTCACTTTTCTCCTTAATATATAGTATGCTAAATCATCCATGGCCTTCAGAATAAACATGCTTTATCAATAACTAAGCTAAAGGTTAAAGGGCCCGTCTTCATTGTCATTTGACTCTTGGGCTGATTGGAACATGAAGGGCGATTGATTTGGCCTTCTAATTGATGCAAGCCTTTTATTTCAAGAACTTAGTTCACTGAAAGTAATTTTAGCAAAGAAGTCCAAGTATCCTGTTGTATTCAGAAACACTTCAGTCAGCTTCCAAATATAAATGAGGTTTGATGCCCTCTGTTTCTTTTAAAGTGCTAAGATCAGCCTGGCAACATATGGATAGTACAGTCATGAAGTGAACCCAAGAGCAGCAAAACATCTGTCAGTATAGAGTACTTTTTTGTAATTTAACTTATAACTTCTAAGGACTTTTATTCATAAAGAGACCCCACGTTAATTTTCTTTGGTCCTTTGCAGAAGAAAGGTGGATCCATATAAGAAATGTTTGAGCTGCAGAAGAGTGGATGAGAATAGAATTCTGACTGCATTATAAAGAGCACATTCTGATTTATAAGGAGATAATTGAAAGCTTGGTGAAAACTTCTTAGGAATTCCTCAAAGATGGATTGATGCTGATAAGGCTCATAAGGTCACCAGGGAATTGGTTGTGGATTTTGGGAGTAGCTAATTCTAAAGTCCAGAATATATGAAAGCTTTAGATAAAGCAGTGAATTTTAAACTTGGGGTGATTGATCCCAAGGGGTGTTTTGGGCATATTATGGAGGTAATGGAGGAATTTTTAACTGCATTTTATGAGTTAAAACCTTTCAGAATAACAGAGTTGGAAGGAACCTTGGAAGTCTTCTAGTCCAACCCCCTACTCAGGCAGGAAACCCTATGCCATTTCAGACAAATGGTTGTCCAATTTCTTCTTAACTTCCAGTGTTGGAGTATTTACAACTTCTGGAGGCAAGTTGTTCCACTGATTATTTGTTCTGTCATGAAATTTCTCCTTAGTTCTAGGTTGGTTCTCTCCTTGATTAGTTTCCATGAGTTGCTTCTTATTATTATTAATTTGACTTATATGCTGCCCCCTCTCCCAAAGGACTCGGGGCGGCTTCTTGTCCTGCCTTCAGGTGCTTTAGAGAGGTGCTTTAGAGAATAAGTTGACCCCCTCTTCTTGGTGGCATCCCCATAGATATTGGAACCCTGCTCCCATGATGCCCCTAGTCCTTCTTTTCATTAAACTAGACATATTCTAGACTTATTTAATATCTACATGAAACCGCTGGGTGAGATCATCCGTGGTTTTGGGGTGAAATTCCATCAGTACGCTGATGATACTCAGCTGTACCTTTCCACCCCTGGCCAGATCAGTGATGCCCTCTCCCTGATGTCCCGGTGTTTGGATGCGGTACGGATCTGGATGAGTAGGAACATGCTCCGACTCAACCCGGCCAAGACTGAGTGGCTCTGCGTGTCGGCGTCTCGGCCCATCCAGGATTGTTTATCCTTGGCCATAGGGGGTGAGGTGTTACCCCCTGTGGATAGGGCGGAATCTGGGGTCCTCCTGGATGTACGGCTCCGGTTGGAGGAGCAGGTGGGGGCCGTCGCCAGGGGGGCCTTTGCCCAGCTCCGCCTTGTTCGACAACTTCGCCCTTTTCTGGACCGGGACGCCCTACGCACGGTCACTCACGCCTGTCACCTCGAGACTCGACTACTGCAACGCTCTCTATCTAGGACTGCCCTTGCATACCATCCGGAGATTGCAGTTGGTGCAGAATGCGGCCGCGGATGGTGATGGGAGTTACCCGGTTCTCTCATGTTACCCCCTTCTGCGTGGCCTGCATTGGTTACCGATTGCGCTCGGGTGAGATTCAAGGTTTTAGTTTTGACATTCAAAGTCCTACACGACATGGGTCCCCAATATCTGAGGGAGCGTCTTCTTCCAATATCTAGTGCCGGCCGCCTGTGCGGGCTCATAGGCAAGGACTCCTCGGGGTCCCATCGGCGAGCCAATGCCGGTTGGTACTTCCCCGACGAAGCCTTCTCTGTTGCGGCCCCGACCTCTGGAATCAACTGCCTCTGGAGCTCCGTCTGGCCCCTGATCTCCGCACCTTCGCCCGAGTTAAAAACTTGGTTGTTCGACCAGCCGGGCTGTGACCCTCCCTTGGGGGAGGGATGTCTTTAATCTATTTTATTGTAGTGTTTCATATTTGGGCTTGTTGGTTTAATGTCTTTTAAATATTTATTGTTCTATGTTTTTAGCTGTGAGCCGCCCCGAGTCTTCGGAGATGGGGCGGCATACAAGTTCAAATATAAATAAATAAATAAATAAATTCAATTCCTGCAACTGTTTTAGCCTCCAGTCTCCTAATTATCTTTGTTGTTTTTCTCTATACCCTTTCTAGAATCTCAACATCTCTTTTTACATTGTGGCAATCAAAACTGCACACAATATTCCAAGTGTGGTTTTACAAAGTGATAGGGTGGTATTAAACTTCACTTGATCTTGATTCTATATCTCTGTTAATGCAACCTAGGACTGACTGTTGGCTTTTTTTGGCAGCTGCAGCACACTTTTAGCTCATATTTAACTGATTGTCCACCAGGACTCCCAAGATCCCTCTCACAATTACTTCTATTGAGCCAGGTATACCCTTGCATTTGGTTTTTCTTGCCTAAAGGTAGAACTTTACTTTTTTCACCAT
The DNA here is from genome assembly GCA_009733165.1 of Naja naja. Taxonomy (NCBI): domain Eukaryota; kingdom Metazoa; phylum Chordata; class Lepidosauria; order Squamata; family Elapidae; genus Naja; species Naja naja. Next base: position 16,931,628 of record CM019150.1, on the reverse strand, counting down.
TGAATTTCATTTTGTTAGATGGGGCCCAATGTTCAAGTCTGTGAAGAATCATCCTTCTGTATCTTAAGCATATCTTCTGGAGTGTTGGCTATTCCTGTCAGCTTGCTGCCACCTGCAAATTTGATGAGTTCCCATCTGTCCCCTCATCTAAATCATTGATGAAGATAGTGAAGAGTACTGGGCCTAAGACAGAGTCTTGGGGTACCGCACCGGATATTTCCCTCCATGTAGATGCAGTTTCATTAAGGACTAAAGTTGAGTCAGCCAGTTACAAATCCATCTGGTGGTGATGCTGTCTAATCCATATTTTTCTATCTTATTACTTAGTAGGTTGTGTAGTTCAGACTTTCACTGCTGAGTTGCTTGTGTAAAACAACAAAGTCTGGAATTTTGGTTTTGGAGTGTTTTTTTAGTGGTGGTGGTGAGGGTAATGACATTATTTATAGTCAGGAAAACGAACAAGGTCTATAAGCAAAGGAAAGCTGGACTAAGATTGTAAACACAGTTGCAGTTTCACTTAGCAACCACTTTACTTAATAACACAGTTGCCAGTCCCAATTGTGGTCTCTAAATGAGGGCTACGTGTAAATTGAATTGAGTTTGTTATAAATTAGCCACCACAAAGTAACTGTGATGAAGATACAGCCAGTAAAAAAACTCACTAGAAGGAAAATTGAGGAGGTTGATTTCTGCCATGGTTTGGTCCTGGATGGTTTTTATCCATTATCTAGTTTTTCTCTCACCAGGTGATCATACTTCCAAACAAAATGAGGGCCATCATTTTTCTTTCCAAACAATCCCTATGGGGCTGCACTCAATATAGAAATATCTTTTAGGATTGGTTGTATTGACACATTAAACTAATTATTTGCTTTTAAAATGTGTGTAAAATAACTGTCAGTTGTTGGGAATTAGAGATTGGAGTAAGCTGTAAAAATAATGATGCCCAGATCACAATGGCAGGACTTGTGATCTCATTAATCCAAGCAGACTGCATGATTTACTGCAACCTATGAATCTAATCTATGAATGCTGCTTTCTTATAAAATTCAGCTAGAATATCTTCACACACAAACCCTCCATAATGTGAAAATAATTTTTTGAGGAGGATTAATACCTTTATGGAAGTTCTTTTCCTTGTAGTTTATGAACCAAACGTGCACATGAGTCATTGCTTACTGTTATTTTTCTCTTCCAGTGGTTTTATTTTTAAACTATGCCATTCAATCCATTGGTCACACTGGACACATTATTTTGTGACAAATCATTGTGAAAAGCTTTGCTTTTGCTTCTATGCACATATTGTTCTAATATATTTTTAAGTTTAGTCATTTTTCTCATGCTCCCTATTACTCATTTCAGTCTTCACAATGGTCTACAGTACTTTTTGCAAGCAGCAACTTTTCAGTATGGGCTCACAGCCTGAATAACTATATGACTTGTCATGGGGAAAAACAAGAAGATACCTGACATGTTTTAAAATATAAAGCCATTTAGACCATGGAACAAAGGCTTTTGTAGTAATTTATTTGTCTTTGCTTTGATAAAATAAAATTGCAAACTATCCCTCTAGCCATGATAATACAGAAAGACCCTACAGATATGATAAGTCACACTTACAGGAACATGGAGATAAAATTGCAAAAGCTACACTCAATTCACAAGGCAGGGTCTTAATTAACAAAGGCTTTGGCAAACTTTTTTTCTGCTGGATTTAATTCTTGATACTTAACAACTTTATCATTTGGAAAAAAGATGCTGATAGTATATTGCTCAGAAATACCTACCATTCACACAATTCCTATATTAAAGTACTTAGGATAGGAAGCAGGGGGAGTATTGATGCTTTTGAATTGTCCTGTTGGAAAACATTTCTGAGAATATTGTGCACAGCCAAGAAATCAGACTGATGGACCATTGAACAAATTAACTCAGAGTTCTTATTAGAAACACAAGTAGGCTCAAATTATCTTTCTTTAGAAACATTATGTGAAGACCCAGCTCTGTGGAAAAGACTAATGCTAAGAAAGGTGGAAAGAAAGAGAAGAGGATTATCAGCGGCAAAGTGAATGGATTCAGTTATAATGGTGATGAATAATGCACCATGGGAGACTTGAAAGAACAGGTTAGGAATACATCATCTTGGAGAAAATCTGTGTGAGTGCTAGGAGTTGAAAACTACTTGATGACACATAATCAGGATTGTAAGCAATTGAAATGGTGACTCTTTGATCCTGTGGAATTTCTTATAATATCTTGCTATATCTTGATTAAGCTATATACCAACTTTTTTCAGGGGCTCAGGCAGAGACTATATAGACTATGATTTTGGGTCATGGTGTGTATAACATACAGTATGTCACTAGAAAAAAAATCTGGCTGTTTTTCTTCATGAATGATAATTCCCCATGATTTGTCAGGAAAAAAGTCATGCCTTCTAGAACAGGAAAATGAGAACATGGTGCTGTATCGGACCCTTGATTATATATGTCAGCATTGGCAACAGCTCTTCAGAACTATACACCACAATCTTTCTCAGTCCTATCTGGAAAGCCAATTTTAAGTGTAGTTCTGTGCAAAATAAGGCCTACCAATATCCATCTTGGAAACATTAGTGAATGTTTTGTAAAAGGCTGTTTATGTGGAATGTCTTTCTCAGTGGGAAAGGGGAAAGAATGATACAGTTGTGGTTGCACATTTGATTTAAAGAAATATAAAGAGAATGCATAAAAAAGATTATTCTTTTTCAATTAGTAAATGGAAACCCAGACATAATATCTTTCCACCGATGTTTTCCATTCTTAGGGGCAGAAATTGAAGAAAAATACTCAAGTCCTTAACTGGTTGTGAATCATGTGACAGGGAAAAAAAAGATGCTTAATCCAGAATGACTTTAGTCCTAGTCATTCAAAAGAGAAATCAAGAGATTGCCAGCTATTTTAAGTGACATTTTCAAGAGAAGGATGTTACCTAATAAATTTATATACCACCCATCACCCCAATAAGGTGACTCTAAATGACTTGCAAATCATAAAAAAGATAATGGAAAAACAGTTAAAATTTTAAAACCATGTAAATTAAAAATTTAAAACTATGCAAAAAACAGGAACCAATGGATGGATGGTACAAAGATGAGGTCTTCTTACCCCATCAACCATCTCCTGTGATGAGTGCATTCCTCGGGGCTCCAAGCCAATTGGCAAATCTAACTTTTAATACTTTCTGGGGAAAAAAGGATAAGAGCAGTGGCAGAGTGTTTCATAGGATCATGTTGTGCATATTAACGTAATATTCTCTCTTTCTTCCTTTTACCATGCAGTGTTATTTCATCTAGTTTGCATCCTGTCCATGGGTATATGATTTCTCTTTCAAATATGTGACAGACCAGTAATTTTTGAGCCCCAGCACCAATCTTGCACTAAAAGGAAGGGCCCACCTAGGGTTAAAGAGTTAGGAGAACATGCATTCTTCCTTAACCTGGATTATTTTACAAGATTTTATGTACCATTCTTTCTACCCCTGCCCCAGCATAATTATGCTTGATTATCTGGTGAGGTTTGTATAAATAAGTCTCTTGAGCAGAGTTTTGCTTTTTGCATCATTTATGTAATTGCATTGCATTTGTGTCAGAAGCACTGAGGCGCTGCCGAGTTAAAAGGATTAGCTGGTGACATTACTGTTGCCTGCCCAGTTGGGGGCTCCTTTCATGTCAGCAGAAGCTGGAGTGAAAGAACGGAGCTCAACCCCACCTCACTGCAGCACTTGGGTCTCAAATGTGGGCTTTCTAACCTCCATCCTAGCATCCTAACCACACAAACCACCATGCTCCTTATTTATATAATGGTGAAATTTATGCTGCCCATCTCACTCTGCAAAGTGACTCTGGGTGACTTACAATTAAAATGTATAAAATGAAATATAGGCATCTGTATTAACTGAGACAAGTTTTGAGATTGTTTTTAAAAAATAATATTAAAAAGAAGCATTTTAGTTAGAAACTTTAGTTCTAATATTTCTGCTGTTGTAAAATACATTACTGTCCATTCATAGGTACATCAAAAGTTGTAAGCTGTTTTGCATGGCAGCAATAATTTGCTGCCAGGGAAATACCAATGTACTGTATAAAGCTAATTATTGTAAGCCTGCTCATTCTCTTGCTAAAAATAAAAAGCAGATGTATTTCAAAATGGGCCTTTATTTATTTACTTCTAGATGTTGCATGGAACAGCATCTTCTTTTCACAACTTCTCATGGTTACATCTTTTAAGAATTTTATTTTATTTTATTTATTATATTTATATGCTGCCTATCTCACTTATCAAGTTACTCTTTATTTTTAGGCAAACATACACAGACAAAACATAAAAACATAAAGCCATTTTCCAATCACATACATATAGTGTGTTGGTAGGTTACAAATTTTTTGTGCATCTTCTCCATAGTCCTCACTTAAAATTGTTTATATGTATTCTCATATTATCAAACAGATATTTCTAAGTACATTTATTATCATTGTTAATCAATCATTTGACTATACTATTATTCATTCATGTTATGCAAGATATTTCATATTTTAAAATTGATTTATCTTATAACAATTCATATTATCATCTTAAATCCATCCCATAATTATTATATAATAATACATCCTTATATATTCTATATGATTCTGTTCTTATATTGTAAAATTCTACATATTTTATTACCATATTTTATTTTCTAACAATTGATAAAATAAATCCCAAATCTTATAAAATTGTTTATCTTCTTGTTCTCTAATTTCAAATGTCAATTTACTCATTTCAGCACACTCCATTATTTTCTTAATAACTTCCTCCTGTGTTGGTATTTTCTCATTTTTCCAATTTTTAGCAAATACAATCCTAGCCGCTGTTAATACATTTACAATCAAATATTTCAATTCCTTACTATATGTTTCAGGTATAATTCCCAATAAAAATATCTCTGATTTCAAATCTATGTTTCTTTATCATTTTTTCCAACCATGTGTGGATTTTAGTCCAATATCTTTTAGCGTCTGCACATGTCCACCACATATGGTAATATGAACTGGGTATCTGATGACATTTCCAACATTTTCCAGATTTATTCTTGAACATTCTTGCTATCCTTGTTGGGGGTAAGTGCCACCTGTAAAACATCTTATAGCGATTCTCTTTATATGCTGTTGACATTGTCATTTTATAATTTTGAGACCACAGTTTTTGCCATTTCTCTAAATCAATCCCATATCCAAAATTCCCCCCCCCCAAGCAATCATTGTTTCTTTAACTTGTTGTTCTTCTGGCTTAATTTCTAATAATTTTTCCATATAATTTTTTAATTACCTTTTCATCAGTACCTGTCAGAATTGTATCTAAATCAGTCAGTTTATCATAGAAACCTTCTGTTTTAAAATCTTTATTATATCTAGAACGTATTTGTGCATATGAAAACCAATTCATCTTTATACCTTGTTCTTCTAGTTCTTGCATAGATTTAAGTTCACCCTTTTCATTCAGTATTTCACCATATCTAAATGTTTGTTCCTTTTTAAATATTATTGGATAAGAAAATGCTTCAATAGTCGATAACCAGATTGGAATTTTTAAATAACATTGCTTTTTAGTCTTCTCCCAGTTTAATAACAAAGCCTCACGTATATAATGTCTTCTAAAATACCCCTGTGTTTTAATTCCCTTGTACCATAAGAAGGCATGCCAACCCAACAACAATTCATGTCCTTCTAATGTCAATAATCTAGTATTTCTTAGTGTTATCCATTCCTTAACCCACATCAAGTTTGTTGCCTGATAATATAACTTCCAGTTAGGCAGGCCGGATCCTCCTCTCATTCTCGCATCTTGCTACAGTTTTAATTTTATTCTCGCTTTCTTTCCCTGCCATATATATTTCAACATTATTCTTTTTAAATCTTTAAAAAGCCCATCGGGTTTTGGGGTGTTGCACCGGTCTCGACCCCAGGGAAGGGGTGGAGGGGTGGCTGTTGTTATTCGGGAGATCTTGATTCTAAGGGAGGCCCCTGCTCCGGAGGTAGGCGGGTGTGAGGCCCTCCTCTTGAGGTGTGGGCCTGCGGGTCGGATGGGTGTGCTGCTCACATACCTGTCCCCCAGCTGTGTGTCAGCTGCCCTGCCTGGGCTTCTCGACGCCATCTCGGGGATGGCGGTGGAGTTCCCAGAGCTTATGGTTCTGGGTGACTTCAACCTGCCCTCCCTGGGGGCGGCGTCGGGTTTGGCCCAGGAATTCATGGCCACCATAGCGGCCATGGGTCTGACCCAGATAATTGATGGCCCGACTCACGAGGGGGGCAATACGCTCGACCTGGTTTTTGTCTCGGAGCAGTGGCGTAGTGGTCTGGGGGATGGTGATACTACCGTCCATCCCGTTCCATGGTCAGATCATTATCTCCTACGGCTGGTTTTCCGACAAGCTGCCCCACACTGCTGGGATGAGGAGCCACTTAGATAGTTCCGCCCCAGATGCCTGATGGGCCCTGAGAGGTTCCAGGCGGAACTGGGGTTCTTTCCTACATGCCTCACCCACAGCCCTGCTGAGGTCCTAGCGGCTACCTAGCAACAGGCTGCCACGGGGGCCCTCGACAGGGTTGTCCCCATGTGTCCCCTTACTCGGCGCAGATCCTGGCTAGCTCCCTGGTATACCGAGGAGCTCCGGGAGATGAAGCATCGTAGAAGGGGCTTAGAGAGCAGGTGGAGGTCGACCCGCTCTGGTTCTCACCGAGCCCAGTTAAGAGTCCATATTAGGACTTACCTGGTAGCTATGAGGGCGGCGAGAAGGGCTTACTTCTCCGCCCTCATAGCATGCTCAGATAACCGCCTGGCCACCTTGTTTAGGGTCACGCTCCCTCTTACAGCCGGGGGAGGTGGTGGGCCCTCTGCGGGGCAGAGCTGAGGAATTTGGTCAGTATCTGCTGGATAAGTTCGCTCGGATCCGGGAAGGGTTGTGCTCGAACTTGCAGTGGTCTGAGGATGAAGATGCGAGTGGTCTGGCTAATGTGATCTGGACTGAGTTCGATCCTGTTTCTGAGGATGAAGTGGACAGGATTATGCGACGGCTGAGCTCCACCACATGTTTATTGGACCCGTGCCCTTCCTGGTTGGTTTATGCCTCCAGGGAGGTCACGTGCGGCTGGCTCTGGGCAGTGGTCAACGCTTTGTTAAGGGAGGGACTGTTCCCTGCCGCCTTGAAAGAGGCGGTGGTGAGGCCCCTTCTGAAGAAGCCTTGGACCCAGCCGTGTTGAACAACTTCCATCCAGTCTCCAACCTTCGCTTTTTAGTGAAGGTTGTTGAGAGTGTGGTGGCACAGCAGTTTCTGCTTTTCCTGGAGGAAGCGGACTACCTGGATCCATACCAATCGGGCTTCTGGCCCGGGTACAGTACGGAGACGGCATTGGTCGCGCTGATTGATGATCTCTCTAGGGCGCGGGACAGAGGATTCTCCTCTGTCCTGGTCCTGTTAGATCTCTCAGTGGCTTTTGATACCATCGACCATGGTATCCTGTTGCAGCGTCTCGGGGGGTTGGGAGTGGGAGGCACTGTTTTACAGTGGTTCTCCTCCTACCTCTCGGGACGTTCGCAATCAGTGTTGGCAGGGGGGCAGAGGTCGACTCTGAGGTCTCTCACTTGTGGGGTATCCCAGGGGTCGGCCCTCTCGCCCCTCTTGTTCAACATATATATGAAGCCACTGGGTGAGATCATCTGTGGCTTTGGGGTGAAGTATCATCAGTATGCTGATGATACGCAGTTATACATCTCCATCCCAGGCCACATCAGTGATGCCCTCTCCATGATGTCCCGTTGTCTGGACAGGAACATGCTTCGACTCAATCCAGCAAAGACAGAGTGGTTGTGCATACCGACATCTCGGACCAGTTCTGAGGTTCCATCTTTGGTCATGGGGGGGGAAGTGTTGCCCCCCGTGGACAGGGCACGGAATCTGGGGGTCCTACTGGATCCGGCTCAAGTTAGAGGAGCAGGTGGGAGCTGTAGCCCAGGGGGCCTTTGCCCAGGTCCGGCTGGTTGGCCAGTTCTGCCCATATCTGCACCAAGATGCCCTGTGCACGATCACTCAGGCACTTGTCATCTCTTGACTCGACTACTGTAATGCTCTCTATTTAGGACTGCCCTTGCATACCACCTGGAGGCTCCTGCTGGTGCAGAATGCGGCAGCGCGGGCTGTGATGGGAGCTTCCCGGTACTCCCATATTACACCCCTCCTGTGCGACCTACATTGGCTGCCAGTTGTCCTCCGAGAGATTCAAGGTTCTCGTATTAACATTCAAAGTCCTACAAGGCATGGGTCCGGGGTACTTGTGAGAACGACTGCTGCCGGCATCGAACACCAACCGCCCTGTATGAGCGCACAGAGAGGGGCTCCTTGGGGTACCGTCTGTGACCCAATGTCGCTTGGTGGTGACCCGGGGGAAGGCCTAGTCTGTGGCAGCTCCCACTTTGTGGAACCAGCTTCCCCTGGGGCTCCGTTTGGCCCCCGATCTTCTCACCTTCCGCCATGATCTAAAGACCTGGTTATTTGGACAGTCCAGGCTGTGCTGACCTCCGGGGGGGGGGGTGATTTTGTTTTAAATTGTGGGGTTTTAATGGGATTTGACTTGTTTGGTTTAATATGGTTTTAGTTAAATAATTTATTGTGTGGTTTTAGTTGTGAGCCGCCCCGAGTCCTTTTTGGAAAGGAGTGACATACAAAATCAAATTAATAAAATAAATAAATAATAAAATAAAATAGTCTTTCCCTAGCCTAATTGGAATTGTCTGGAACAGATATAAAATTCTAGGTAATATATTCATCTTAATTGTTGATATTCTCCCAATTAATGATAATTGTAGATTTTCCCATTTTGCTAAATCTGTCACAATCTGTTGTTTGAGTTTAAGATAGTTATTCTCTTTAAGTGTACTACATCTTGCTGTCAGATATATCCCCAAGTACTTAACCTTATTTGTGATTTGGATTTTCAAAGCATCTGCCAATTCTTCCTTCTGTCTTACTTATTCTTTGTCAAGATCCTCATTTCATCTTTATTTATTTTCAAACCCACAACCTCTCCATATGCCTCTATCTTTTCTACCAATTTAACTGCTGTTTCTAATGGATCCTCTAAGACAGTGGTTCTTAACCTTTTTGAAAGAATCGCCCCCTTGAGCCATTGAGGAAGTTGTCATCGCCCCCCTGCTACCTCTTAGCATCCCCAAGGGGGCCAGCAGAGGGGCGCTAAGAGGCGGCAGGGGGGCGTTCGAGGCACCGGCTGGCCCTGCAGTTTCACCCATTTTGGCGCCGGCTCCAGAGCAGTGCTACAGTCAATGGGTGAGCCTGCAGGACCGGCGCCTTGAATGCCCCCCTGCGGCCGCTTAGCATCCCCAAGGGGGCCAGCAGAGGGGCACTAAGAGGCGGCAGGGGGGCAGCGTGTTGAATGCGGCCGCGGCAGCACATAATGTGCCACTGCTTCCGCATTGGAGGCGCCAACTCCGGAGCAGTGCTAGTCAATGGGTGAACCTGCAAGGCCAGCCGGCACCTCGAACGCCCCCCTGTCGCCTCTTAGCGCCCCTCTGTCAGCCCCCTTGGGGAGGCTAAGAGGTGGCAGGGGTGTTGAGGCGCCCCTGCAGGCTCACCCCATTGACTGTTGTACCGCACCTGAACCAGCGCCTCGAATGCGGCAGCATGTTGGGAAAAGCCGCCACGGCTTTCCCAAAGTGCTGCCGCCTCGCATTTCTGCTGTCTGTCCGTCCGTCCATCCATCCATCCATCCATCCAAAAGGTCTGTCTGTTTGCCTTCCTGCCTATCTACCTACCTGTCTGTCTTTTTGTCTACCTACCTACCTACCTATCTACCAATATAGATCTCTCTCTCTCTCTCTCTCCCTCTCTCCCAATATATCTCGCTCCATCGCCCGGATATCACCCCCCTTCCGTTCCTTTGCCCTCATGTTGCCCCTTTTCGTTCCATCGCCCCCCTGAAAAACAAAATCGCCCCTTGGGGGGTGATATCGCCCAGGTTAAGAACCACTGCTCTAAGATAAAAACCAGGTCATGTGCAAATGCTTGCAGTTTGAATTCTTCCTTTTTAATTTTCATCCTTTTTATATTTTTTCTTCCCTAATATTTCTGTTTAACACTTCCAGAGTTAACACAAACAACAGAGGTGATAATGGGCAACCTTGTCTTGTCCCTTTCCTTATATCAATAGTATCTTTCAGCTCTCCCTCTATCATTACCTTTGCTGTTTGTTGATGATATATTGTTTCTATGGCTTGAATAAATTTCTTACCAAAGCCCATCTGCTCCAGCTGTAATAACATAAATCGCCAGTTCACATTGTCGAAGGTTTTCTGTGCATCTAAGAATATCAAAGACATTTGTTTTTCAGGGTGTGCCTCATAGTATTCCAAAGTATCCAGAATTATTTTCATGTTATTTTTAATTTGTCTTTTTGGCAGGAACCCATTCTGATCAGGATGAATAAAGTTATTCAAATATCTTTTGAATCTTTCTGCCAATATTGAAGCAAAAATTTTATAGTCTGAGTTTAGCAGGGAAATAGGTCTATAATTCTTAATTTGTTGTGGGTCGGCATCCTCCTTTGGAACAAGTGTAATATATGCTTCTGTCTGGTCTAGCAAATGTTTTGTATGCGGTAGTTAGTAGTGTGATATTACCAAAGAAAAAGCTCGTAGGATTAGGTTAACAACTCTTAATGCCTTTTTGGCTACGTAGTTACAGTAGGCTCTAGCACTTAGATCATTTGAGATGAGTATTCCAAGGTCCTTGACAGAGTTTGGATCATCAACAAGGTCTTGACTATTCAGCTTGTATTTTATTTTCTGATTTTTTTTTTGCCAATATGTAAGACAGAGCATTCATTTGTTGAGATTTGAAGTTGCCATTAGTTTGACCATTCTGATACATAATCAAGGTCTTTTTGAAGGGTAGCAGAATTATCTGTGATGTTGAATAGCTTTACATCATCAGCGAAGAGAACGCAATTGCTCTTAATATGATCACAGAGGTCATTCATGTAGAGTATGAAGAGAGTTGGTCCTAGAACACTGCCTTGAGGGACACAGCTGTTGACAGGTACAAAATTTGATAGGATGCTCCCAATTTTGACCATTAGTTGTCTGTTTGACAGGAATGCTTCTATCCAGTTATGCAGGTGTCCAGAGATACCATAAGATTTTAGTTTTAATAGTAGTTTGTCGTGTACCACTGAATCAAAGGCTTTACAGAAGTCTATGTGGTTTGCATCTATTGTTTTGTCCTGATCGAGTTGTGTAATCCATATGTTTTTGCAGTGTAAGAGTTGCAGATTACAGGATAGTTTTTTTCTGAAACCAGATTGTTTATTGAGTAGGTTGTTTGTCTCTAAGTGGAGGATAATGGATTGGTTAATAATTGATTCCATGACTTTACAGGTGCGCAGCATAAGGAGATTGGTCTGTAATTTTCAACCCTGGAGTGCCTTTTGAGGAGTAACCATAGGTTTGGCAAGGAGCTGGTCCTGAAAGATTTTTCAAAGATTATGCTTCGGCTTTAGAAGTAGCACATATTCCATCTGGTCCAATAGATAGAGATGGTTTTAGATTGTGTAGTGCTTTTTCAACATTGTCTTCTGTAAAATCGATATGTATTAGATCATTGTAGTTGTCTGTGGTTCAACTAGGAAATACTGGGCATGATCCATTGCTGTTGACAAATACTGAGTCAAAGAATGTGTTAAAGAGGTTGGCTTTAATGGTGTCATCATTACAGTCTTTACCAATAGGTCCTTTCAGGGGTGGGATGGACCTTGAGTCTTTTAGTTTGTTTAGTTTGTTGTTTACAAAATTGTAGAAAGTGCGGGTGGAATTGGTGCGTAGAAGGTTTTCCTCATGTTTAATGTGATAATTGGTGCATTCAGTCTTTATCCGGTGGCATAAATTTTTGTATCGGCTTTTGAAGTTGGCAACATGACCAGATTTTTTGCTTTGAAGTCAATTAGCCTGATTTAATGCTGTATAAAAATGAGTCCTGATAAGTAATTTTGACTTCATTTAATAACATAGAAAAATGCCTTTCATATCCATTCTCACTGGATGGTGGGGAATGGAAGTCAGAGCTGAAGAAGCTTCTTGGATGAGAAGTGAAACATCTTCAAGGAAAAACCAGAAAGTCCAGTTGCCTCTTGAAAAAACAACTGTGGGACAACCATGATCTGGATGACTGAGAATCTCCATAGACGTTTGTTTCCAGTGGTGGTTAATTTCTGGCTCTTCAGATTTGTTGCATTGCAGTGCACAACACCTTGATTTTACTGGCTGAGACTAGTAAACTGCAGTAGTTTTCTCTTTTCAGTTCTCATTGGCAGGGCATCACTGTACACCATGATATCATCATAGATAAGCTTAATGGATCAAATGTAGTGATAGGACAGAATTTGCTGCTTCAACTATACTTTTTAACATGTCCCTTTATGTCAAAAAACAACCCCAAACTGTAAGCGGAAAATGAATGCACCAGAAAAGAGCCTTTCTATTTGACTAATAAATAAGGTGTGTTACCTTCAGTGGAAAGCTTTCAATACCAGCATGCTTTATATCTGCAAAGACAACCTTGCTTCCTGAACTGGCACATTCTGATTTAAGAATTGAGTGGGCGTGCAAAGTGCATCTGCGTGCAAAGAAAGAGAATGACTGTCCCATAGAAGAATTTTCAGAACTTAGAGTCAGAGGATCAGAGGATGAGACTGAAATATGCAAAACACCGGATACCACAAAGAAAGATAAAATCAGCTTGTTTTGGAAAACACTAGAGTACTGTCATCAACTAAGAGTATGAGGCTGCTTCACACCATCTGTATTGTTACTGAGTTCAATGTTTTCTTTTCAGAAGCATATTACCACAGCTGGAGCATATCAATGCAAATGTAATACACCATTTTTATTTTCACTTACGTGAAAGCTTGCACATGCCAGAGTAACCACGAAGGTCATTCATTAAGGTTTGCCCTAAAACTGCTACCCATGAACAGTACTGCTCATCAGAAAATGATTTTAGGATACCATATTTATAATGCTAGCATCCACACATTTTGTACATTAGAAGATCTTTTATATTCAGCAGCTTAATGCAGTTTAACTTAAATGTAAAAACCAACATCAAGGGAACAGAAACAATACATTTAGAATGCAGATGGCCACCTGCTCTGCCAAACCCCAATGAGTCTAACCTCTGAATGTTGTGTTCAAACAACACAGATTTGACTGCCTTGCAGAGGGCTAATGGTAAGTGGGGATGGTGGGAGGATGTTAGGTACATCTCTGGGAGGGAATGGCAAACTTCAGTTCATGTCCCCTTGAATTTTCATAGAAATCCTTAGCATCCTTTCCCTGACTTGACGCCAGATAAATCTTACTTGAAGAAGTGATCAGGGGTAGTATTCTACTGGTTTGCACCGGTTCTATAGAACTGGTTGTTAATATCACTGGTAGTTCTAAGAACCGGTAAAACTGACCCCTGGCTGGCCCTGCCCTTCTCCACTGCTCCTACAGGCCAAAACCTGTTTTTTTTTTACTGTGCATCATGTGTGAAAATCTTTGCCTCATTCTCCCCCACTGGCCCTCCCTTCGCTGGCCCCAGCCCCCGCCCCTATCCGCCACTACTATGCTAAAAAAACCCAGATATTTTTACTGCGCATGTGTGACATTTTTTGCGCATGCTCAAAAAACCTTGCCTCATTCTCCCCCGCCTGCCCCTCCCTTTGCTGGCCACGGCCCCCGCACCTATCTGTGCTCCTACGCTAAAAAACCCATTTTTTTTTACTGTGCATGCACGGAATTCCTTGCCTCATTCTCCCCTGCCTGCTCTGCCCCTACTTACAGCACATGTGCGCTAACTACAAAATTTTTCCTGCCCGCCACCATCGCTCACACCACCACCAGCAGCAGCAGCAGCAGCCAAGGCAGGCAGCCAGCCAGCCAGCTGTCGCTGCCTGCCTTCTGCTGTGTGAGTGACTGCCAGCTGCAAGCCCCGGTTGCCACCGCCACTAACCACCCTTGCCCAGCCGGCCTGCCTCTCAGGCCCTGCCTTGGCCGGCCTGCTTCCCAGGCCTGCCTGCCTGTCTTGCCTGGACTGCCTCCCATGGTGGCTGCCATTAAAGAAGATGCAAGCCCCGGCCGCCACCACCGCTAGCAGTCCGCACCTGCCCAGACTGCTTACCCCGGCCTCTGAAGATGCGGATTGGTAAGTACGACCTCCAACCTGGTTGCCTACTTGCTGCCGCCAGCCCCGGTTGAGTGCTGACTCCCGGGACGCCCACTGCCCTCGCCGACGCTCCCTGCCTTGCCCGCTGCCATCTTCTCTCGCCCGCGGCCCCGGGCCCTCCATTGTTGCTGCTTTGCTTTCCCACCACCGATTGGTGAGGAGGCAAAGCAGCAAGCCCCGCTGGTCCCCTACCTCCTGCTGCCGCTGCCGCCAGCCCTGGCGAGTGCCGACTCCCGGGCCAGCCGTCCTCGCCGCAGCAAGCTTGAAGACTGAGGAAGACCCTGGCATAGCTGGCTAGCCAAGTTGCCTGCCTCATTTTTGGTAAGTTGCTTTTTTTTATTTATGCTTTTTTATGTATTTATTTTTTTAGTATCTGTTTTTGTTTTTATTCATCATAAAACAAAACAGATACTAAAGAAATAAAATACATAAATAAAAATTATTTTACTATTCATCTTGATGTTATCTTCTTTGTTTTTTTCTATTGGGAAAAAGCAAATCAGAAACAAATATCTATATATAGCATTAATGTAACATAAATGGAAACAAAATGTTACATTGCTGTTATACAGTATATAGATACTTGTTTCTGATTTGCTTTTTCCCAATAGGAAAAAACAAAGGAGAAAGACACATCAAGATGAATAGTAAAATTTTATTTATGTATTTATTTATTTAGTATCTGTTTTGTTTTATGATGAATAAAAACAAAAACAGATATAAAAAAAATAAATACATAAAAAAGCAACTTACCAAAAATGAGGCAGGCAACTTCTTGTTATATATGTTTCTGCTTAAATCAATATATAGCAACTTCAATGTAACAAGAAGTTGCCTACATACATAAATGGAAATTTTTTTTAAATAAAAGTTTTTTATTTTTTTTAAACAGAAACATAAACAAAACAAACCATAAAACATAAACCATCATCTTACATACAGTGTGTCGGTTGGTACAAATCACTCGTGCACAATCTCTGCAGTCTTTCCCTTCCAATTTGCATTAATCCTTATATCATAAATCCACTATATATATTTATATTATTACTATTATTAATTACTTACTAGACTTTACTAATATTACATCATTTTATGCGAGCAAATCACCATTTTTACTTAATCTACTTTATAATGTTCATTTCATCATCACCAATCTATTCTATAACAATATATCCTTACTTTACCTTACCTCTGTAATTCTATTATACTTATAAAGTATTATAAAATATTTCATAAATGAAAAAGCAAAGCAGAAATAAATATCAATAAGTACAGCAGTGTAACAGAAAAATTATTTAAATTTCTTTGTATTGGCTTATTTCAAATTTTGTTAATTATATCAACATGTTTATAATTATCAACCTTCTGTATTTAATTCATACATAGCACTCATCATTCTCTGCCTAATTTCTGCCTCTTTATCCATTTCTGCACATTGTAATTTTTAAATTTCATTTTCATCTATGGGGATCTCTTCGTTTTTCCACTGTTGTGCAAACATAATTCTAGCCACTGTTAACACATTTAACATTAAATATGTATTGTACTCCCTTTATTTATGTGGGTGCCAACAAAAATATTTCTGGTTTTAAAATTTAAATCGATATGTTGCTTTACAATTTTTGCTAACCTTGACACTACATCCTCTTGAATAGCTACACTAGCAGAGCCCAATACTGAATTAGTATATTTCCAGTTTTTTAAACTGAGGAATAAATTTCAGAAAAAGAATTCAGTATTGCTCTGTGAATGTGCCTATCAATTCCATTTGTAATCTAACTTCTTAGATGATTTTGTACTATTATCTTTTTTTGGTACTATATATATCTGCATAAGGCTGTAAAAAGCTTCAGTACATTTTTAAGCTGCATTCTAAAAAGGTTAGGTGACCAAACATGGCTTCCCCTGGCTTCTCTCTCTCTGCTATAGAGAGAGCATTCCATCCTGGACTGTTGGTCCAGGTAAGTAGTCTTGGCTAGAAAGATTTTGTGCCACCATTGGCACAAAATAACAAACTCCATTGGTCTGTTAATAGTATTTCCATTTTAAGTGTTTATTTTTCAATTAATGTATTGTAATTATGAAAATATCAGCCATTCTTTTATATACACAATGCAACATCTTTTTTACAGACTGTCATTTTCAAATCCACTTTCAGTTCCGTCTGTTTTGTCTGGTGAAACTTGTTCCTCTTCCATAACATCTTTTAAACATTAACTAGCTATAGTGTCAGGGACTCTTAAAAGTAACTGAATATTACTGATCTCCGTTCCTCGCCTGCTTTCTTCGCTTGCCACTGCCTTCACTCAACTTACAACAACAGTCAAGTCCAAATGACTACATTGTTGAATTTTTTTTTGCAGCATATTGCCAAGATGAAAAGGCAAATGAGTTTGTCTGCTTTCTTCGGCAAGAAAACAAAAGGAGATCCAAAACAGTCACCATTGAGTCTGAGAAAAGCAGAGCCAGCACATCATCTATCAAAGAAAGCGGAGCCAGCACATCATCCACACCAGGACCAGAAGAAACAGACAGCACATCATCCATCAAAGAAAGCAGAGCCAGCACATCCACACCGCAACCAGAGGAAAGAGCCAGCACATCATCCACACCACGACCAGAAGAAACAGCCAGCACCTCATCCACATCTCAACCAGGGGAAAGAGCCAGCACATCATCAGGTACTGGAAGAACTGAATCATACATTGAAGGGAACCTTCCTGACTGCTGGTCACTGCAGCAGTACAATAATTTTTGGGAAAAATATGATGGACTGGATGTTTCCCAGAAAAAAATTAGCAAGCATTGCAGAAGATTTGAAATTTTGAGCAAAGAAAAAAGTGTCCATGGAGCTAAGGAGTGGAAGAATTACCAAATTGAACCATCAGGAAAGAGTAAAGAAATCCAACAAGCTTCCCTCAGAAAGAAATTGAAGGAACATTTCTTATCTAAGGCTCACAACATCTGTACAGAGAAGTTGAAGCAATGTGAGCAGGATGTCATAAGCAAAGGACTGGAGAAGATGACTGAGAAATATCTGGGTAGTACATGTAGAGTATTTACTACAGTGTATAGTCTGGCACAAATGTGCAGACCATTTTCATATATAGAAGATCTGATTGAATTACAAATAACAAATGGTTTAGATTTGGGAACAGGGTTGCATTCACATAAAACTGCAGTTGCAATAGTAGATTTCATTACAAAAGACATCAAAATTAGAGAAAACAAAATCTGTTTGATAATTGACAAAGCCTCAACAATATCTTCCAAACCAGTTCTTATACTGTACTTAAAAGTTGAGGATCCAGCTTTCTCATCAACAATTTTCCTTGAACTAGTAGAATTAGATAAAAAAGATGCAGAGACAATATATTGTTCGGTTATAGAAAGTTTGAATGAAGTTGGGTTTAATAGAAACTATCTGGAGAAGCATTTAATTGGATTTTGCTCTGATGGAGCCAGTGTTATGCTTGGGAGAAAATCTGGGGTAAGCACTAGGATAGCCAAAGAGTTTCCAAATATTATAATATGGCACTATTTAAACCATCATCTGCAACTTGTTTTAGATGATTCTATTAGGGAAATAAAGCAAATCAATCATTTTCAAATTTCTATTGATAAAATATATTCTATTTTCTATCAATCGAATAAGAACCTAATTGAACTTAACAAAATTTCCGAACAACTTGAGATTGAAATTATAAAAATTGGTAGAGTTTTTGGACCAAGATGGGCTGCCTGTAGTTTAAGATCAACCCTAGCTGTGTGGCGGGCTTATCCAGCGCTACATCAGTTTCTCACTGATTTGGCCTTGATGATTGATGTGCTAACTGAAATATCTCTCCTTTCTAATGCATTGCAAACGAGAAACACAGACATTATAAAGGCTGAAAAACTTGTGATAAGATCAATTAGATCATTTGAAATGCTTATAGAGGGAAAGGGTGCATATGAAAATAAGGTTGATGAATTAATTACTTCAGAAATCTTTAAAAATATAAATTTTATACAAAATCATCGGTTTGTGGGACTTCCTCGTGAAAAACTTATACAAAGCATTGTAACTAATTTGAAGAAAAGATTGATGGATTGCGAACATTTAAAAACAAGCTGCCAATTTAAAGACATTGATCAATTAAAATTTCTAAAGTATTTGGAGCCAGATTATTGGAACTTTGAAGACGTGGTTCCATGGAGAGCAGCTGAAGGACAATTGGTTGCATTTGGTGAAATAAATATTTATTTATTTATTTATTTATTTATTTATTTATTTATTTATTAGATTTATACGCCACCCTATCTCCCTAAGGACTCAGGGCGGCTTACAATACTAAAAAACAATACAATATAAACATTAAAAATTAATTAAACCGGAAAATCTCAAAAATCCATTTAAAAATTTAAAACAACCACTAAAAAACCCTCCCCCCTCCTTCAGTCTGGGTAGGCTAGTTGGAACAGCCAAGTTTTTAAGCCATGGCGGATCGGAGGTCAGGGGCCACCCGGAGCTCCAGGGGTAGCTGGTTCCAAAGGGTGGATGCCCCCACAGAGAAGGCCCTACCCCTGGGAGCTGCCAGCCGGCATTGCCTGGCTGACGGCACCCTGAGCAGGCTCTGCCAGTGGGAACGCATGGGTCGTCGGGAAGCTGTTATCGGCAGCAGGGTTTCCTGCAAATTGCCTGGTCCAATGCCATGAAGGGCTTTATAGGTTAACACCAGCACCTTGAAATTTGGTGAAATCAATATTAATGATTATCGTGATTTCATAGAAAATGTATTAAAATCTTCTAAAAATTATACAATTCCTTGCAGCATTAAAAAGGCTAGAGATATTATTAAAACTATTGCAGTCAGTTCAGCAGAGGCAGAAAGGGGCTTCTCACAGATGAACATAATATGTTCAGAGGGCAGAAGTCGCCTTAACAGTTTCCAATATTACAAACCTCCTGACCATCAGTCTAATTGGCTTACCTGTGCAAGAATGGGACCCTGTTGCTATAGTAAAGAAGTGGTTACGAGCACATGATCACACAGCTGATGATGCTCATGTTAAACACAAGAAAACTAACTTGGGACAATAGAAAAGCAATTTGGGAGTACTTTAAATAAGTTTTATTGTTTTTTGTAAACTTGTTATGTAATGGTTTTTGATTAATATTTTAAAATGTAACATAGTTTTGTGTACCTTTTTATTATTTAAGCATTAAAGATATGACATAATAAACTACCTTTTGTTTTGGTATAGATTTTTTAATACTTAGTCATTAGGGCAAAGAAGTGATGTTGAGTTGGCCTCGCCCAGCCCTCTGCAGCCCTTCCCATAGCTCCCCAGGCCTCGCCCAGCCCTCCCCGTAGCTGCCCGCACCTTGCCTTGCTCTCTCCAGGGTTCCCCAGGCCTTGGAAACTAGCAAAAAACACTTGCTAAGCAACTGGCCACTAAGCGAGGACCTGGTCATTAAGCGAGGACCACTTGCATTTGGTTTGCCAGTCACATGGCCACCTGCCCGGGCCTCTCCAAGGCTCCCCAGGCCTTGGAAACTGGCAAAAAACACTTGTTAAGCAACTGGCCACTAAGTGAGGACCTGGTCATTAAGCAAGGACCACTTGCATTTGGTTTGCCAGTCACCTGGCCACCTGCCTTGCGGTCTCCAGGGTTCCCCAGGCCTTGGAAACTGGCAAAAAACATTACTAAGCAACTGGCCACTAAGCGAGGGCCTGGCCATTAAGCGAAGACCACGTAAATTTGGTTTACCATTTATATGGCCACCTGCCTGGGCCTCTCCAGGGCTCTCCTGGCCTTGGAAACTGGCAAAAAACACTTGCTAAGCAACTGGCCACTAAGCAAGGACCTGGTCATTAAGCGAGGACCACTTGCCTTTGGTTTGCCAGTCACCTGGCCACCTGCCCTGCCCTCCCCAGGGTTCCCCAGGCCTTGGAAACTGGCAAAAACACTGGCTAAGGAACTGGCCACTAAGCGAGAACCTGGTCATTAAGTGAGGACCTCTGAAATTTGGTTTGCCAGTCACATGGCCACCTGCCCAGGCCTCTCCAGTCACATGACCACCTAGCCACGCCCATCCCAGTCACATGACCACCTAGCCATGCCCAGTCAGCAAGCTACTCCCACCCCAGTCATATGACCACCAAGCCACACCCACAAATTAGGCCATGCCCACACAACCAGTTGTTAAGAAATTTGAATCCCACCCCTGGAAGTGATCCCTAAGTTATCTATGTTGATTATTGTTTAATAGGCATAATTTGCTTTTATGTGTGTGGATAAGATGATTTGAAGACCTGGTTGTTTGACCAATCCGGGCTGTGACCCTTCTTGGGGGTTATATTTTTAAGTATTGTAAATTCGTCTTTTGGGCTTGTGAATTTGGTTTAATCTTTTCTTAATTATTGTTGTTGTTTTTTAGCTGTGAGCCGCCCCGAGTCTTCGGAGATGGGGCGGCATACAAGTCCAAAAAATAAATAAATAAATAAATAAATAAATAAATAAATAAATAAATAAATAAATAAATAAGATATATGACCTGTAGTGATACAGATTTGATGCATGTTCTATATTTCGCAAAGTACTTAAAATGAGGCACTAATCTTGCTCAGTTATCTTCACCATTTTGTACATCCTATGCCATTGACTCCATCTGTGATCATTAATATAAGAGTGCTGGATCAAGTAGATCATCATTGATCCACACTGAATGTAATTATGTTCCTACAATATATTAAACAGTCCTAAGCTTAATTGTCAAAAGAAAGTTGCTGCATAGCCAACAAATAAGCTGTATTATAGCTTTTTATAGTTCATGATGGCTGGTCACATTAAGATAATGGGTTCCTACAATATGCTGAACTATAAAGAATCCAACCCCATTTTTTCAAAGAATAGAATAGAATAGAATAGAATAGAATAGAATAGAATAGAATAGAATAGAATAGAATTCTTTATTGGCCGAGTGTGATTGAACACACAAGGAATTTTTCTTGGTGCAGATGCTTTCAGTGTGCATAAAAGAAAAGATAACATTTGTCAAGAATCATAAGGTACCACACTTAATAAGCAGATCATACTAGGAAACAGTCAATAAAAATCTGTATCTATTATTTAGCCAATCATACAGTACATTCCACGTCAAATAATAATCCATTTCCTCTCTTTCCTTTATCTCCATGGTCAACTTATCTATCTCGGCAAACTCTAGCATCTGTTTTATCACATTTTCCTCTGGTGGCATACTACCATTTCTCCAATACTGTGCGTAAGTTATTCTTGCCGCCGTTAATAGATTTAGCATTAGATACTCTATTTTCTTATCATATTTCCCCATTATACCTAATAGAAAAGTTTCCGGTCTTAATTCAATTAGCTGTTTAATTATTTCTTCTATCCATTTTTTGTCCTTATCCAATATTTTCTTGCTACAGGGCATGTCCACTACACATGCTAATATGTTCCTTGCTTTTGTTTGCATTTCCAACATTCAGATGATCTGTTTGGGAACATTTTTGCTAATCTAGCAGGGGGTAGGTGCCATCTGTAGAACATTTTGTACAAATTTGCTCTATAAATTGACACCATCAATTTATAATTCTTCAAGCGCAGTTTTGCAATGGCTCAGCTTCAAAAATAAAGAATAAACAGTTGCTAGAATGTTGCAAGATGCTGCATCAGACTTGTAAAAACATACATTTAAGTATTCGTGCAATTGACTGCCAAAATTTCTCTGGAACCAACTACCTCTGGGGCTCCGCCTGGCCCCTGATCTCCGCACCTTCCGTCACGACCTAAAAACTTGGCTGTTTGAGCAGGCTGGGCTGTGCTGACTCCTCGGGGGAAGGGTTTTATATGTATTATGGGATTTTTAGTTTAATTCGGCTTGCTGTAATTTAATTCTATTTTAGTTAACTTAATTTGTTGTATCATTTTTATCTGTGAGCCGCCCCGAGTCCTTCTGGAGAGAGGGCGGCATACAAGTCGAATTAATAAATAAATAAATAATAAATAAAATAAAAATTTCACAGGATTTTTCATTTTTCTTCATTTTATTTATTTCTTAGAAATTAATGAATGTAAGATATTATCTTCATTTTTTGTTATAAGCAACTAAAGAGTATATCACAATACCATTTTGATTTGAATAAAAATAATAAAATCTTATACAGTATATAACTTAGGACCACAGTGGAGCCCAACATTTCTGTTGCTAAGTATGTAGAAATGTGTATTAGAAAATAATTTGTGTGCCTGTGATGACTTTTGAAATAAAATACTTCTAAAAAAATCTCATCATGGATTAATGTATATATTGGTTAACATGTGCCCATATAGTGACTTGGCATTTGAGTAGTCCTGACCTATTTCTGAAAGTGAGGAAAAATGTGTTCAGATGTCAAATGTTGGTGTTCTTTGTTTCCCACAGATAGGCCCAAATACAGTGTTGGAACCTCTAAAGGAAATGGAGGGTCAGAGAGTTCCTTGTCCACCTGCTTCCTTAGAAGATCCACCAGTTCAGCTCTCCTGCCTTCAGGCCATTCCAGCAGCATCAGATCTCTTGCTGAGTCCCATGATTCTCCAGCCAGAACAAGCACTTGCTCAAACTGTATATTTAAAAGCGCTAACTATTCCTTTTTACCAGCCTGTTCAATCAAACCATAAACTTTCCAGAGTCCAGACAAATATCAACATAGACAGTAGTAATTTACCTTTGATCCTCAATCCACTTTTACATTCGAAAGGGACAGATCAACTTCAGGCAATCATTCAGAAGCAACCCAGTACAATAAACATAGTTAGTCATTTTTCACTTTTGCCACAAAGTTCTTCTACAAGTGCACCAGCTGGAAGCCCAGGGAAGGCCAAAAGTTCTGGGAAGTATCTCTGTAAACATTGTGGGCGTGACTGTCTGAAGCCAAGTGTCCTTGAGAAACATATGCGATCACATACAGGTGAGAGGCCTTTTCCATGTACCACATGTGGCATTGCGTTTAAAACTCAGAGTAATCTGTATAAACACAGGAGAACTCAGACTCATGTCAATAATGCCAGGGTGCCTTCAAAATCTGATAGCATTAGTCTGTTACAAGAAAATGAGAAGCTGACTGAGGTAGTTGCATCCTCCCAGACCATAGAATCTCATGATAAAAACGATGTCCAGCCAAGTGTAAGGATTAGATCTGCTGCTTCAGAGCCCAGTGACAAACATATTCTTGCTACTTCATTATCGGAAACGCTCCTAGTTTCGGAAAGCCAGAGGATAAAAATGAGTAACTCCTGTCATGGAGAAATAAATCAGAATGCCTTTGAAAAAGAGACTGCCAGAGATGCCACAGATCTACCTCAGAGAAAGAAAATCCAGGATCAAAGGTCTCCAGCAGGAAGCAAACATAGTCAGCTACAGAGACAGCAAGCTTTGTATTCAGAGAAGCTGTGGAACAGCAGATCTATGGACACCAAGCTAAAAAAGTGTGAGAGCACCGACTCAGGTTATCTGTCACGCTCTGATAGTGTGGAACATCAGACACCCTCACCTGGCTTCCTGCATAGTCTTTTTGAACACAGCACAGAGTCAGAAGGTGATGCAGCTGTCACCAATAAATGCATGACTTACAGTTTCTCAAAAGTAGAATCAACTGAGAAAGCAACAGGAGCCTTAACCCTGGAGAAAAAAAAGTTGGAAGAACATATCTCAAGGCTAATCTCTCACAACAAAGCAGTTGTGGATGATACCCAGTTGGACAGTGTTAGGCCCAGGAAAACGGTTCTATCCAAACAGGGAAGCATTGACTTGCCAATGCCTTACATGTACAAAGACTCATTTCATTTTGATATACGGCCTCTGGACATCAGCAAGAAAAAGAATATTTCTCTGCGCTCAGCCAAGTCTATTTTCAGTCCTGCAGAAAAGACTAAGCCACTGTTTTTTCACTCCGTTCCCACTCAATTCTCAACAACAATTGACTGTGTGCCTGTTACAAGAAGTAACTCTCTGCCTTTTATAGAGAGTACAAGGAAGACGCAGGATCAGGCAGATAGTTCAAAATTGCCTTTGTTCACTAGTGTGTCCCCAGATGTGGATTTTTCTGGTGTGTTGCATAGCAGCAATTTAGACACAAATATGACAAATATTCTTAACAGTCACCCCCGGGCACTTGTTAGACAGGTGGCAGTAGATGATGTGCCATTAAATTATATGATTGAATCTTCGTCCTCTTTGGAGGAGAAAAAAGGTAAACAGAAATCTGAAGCTGGGGTGGAAGGAGTGAACAGCAAGAATAAGAAACCCAGTCAGAGAAAATTAAAAATGTTTTCTCATGAAAAATGGCAGGTTTATGGGGATGAGACATTTAAGAAAATTTATCAGAAAGTGAAAAGCAGCCAACCAACCAAAAAACAAAAAAGTAATTTAACAAATGTTTCAAACTTTTATTCAGACACCAAGAAAACTGCCTGTGGGGAGGAAATTACATTGTCGAGAGAAGGCAGAATCTCTGTAACTGAAAACGTAACTTCATCAGATGTTAGTGCAAAAGCAAATCCTGACACATTGGAAAGCCCCTCCAAAGCTAGCCCTGTTGGCCACCCTACTTTTTCTCAGGAGAATTCAGGACGATTGGCAGAATCAAGAGAAACATTGTGTTCAATTGGTGATTGTGAACAATGCAGCATGGCAAGTGAAACATCGTCTGTTGAACATCAATGCAGAGACTTGCATGTTTCAAAACACAACCAGAGTAGCAATAGTAAAGCTTTGCCTTTAAGCAAAGGATGTGAATTAAAAGTCCAACTTAAGCAAACTCAGCTGAACCTTGCTACTCGTTATGATCATGACTTAGAAGATTCACATGGACACATTACTGAATGTGTACAAACATATGAGGATATTGCAGTTAATAGAAAAGGATGCAGTGGGAAAGTAACTGTCCACCTTGGACACACAGCTTTATCAGCACCACAGTGCAACACCAGGGAGCTGGCGAATGAATCTCAGAAGTTACCCTCAGAAAGAAAAAAGCCTAAGGTGGATAAACTGAAAAACATGGAAAACATAACATTTAAAAATAGTAGTTCAACCGAGTTGGTTGTGAAACTGATAGACTGTTATAATCTTAACATAGTTGCTGCAGAATCAGCAAAGAACTCAGGAAAGGGGGAAAAATGGACAGTAATGTTAGGAACAGGTAGCAGTATGGAATGTGAGGAAGGAATCCAACATTCTGTAACAATATCTAATGATAGGGATTGTATTGCAAGTCTAACAGATACAACAAGTATATCTGCGACATCATTTCCTGAACAATTCAAGACCGATGTAACAGAGGAACACACCAGTAATTTGTTTGCAATAAAAAAACTTGCATCACCCATAACAACAGCAACAGAAGAATTATCAAACTGTAAAGACTCAGCACCAACCCATACTCAGCATGTGGTAAGAAATGAAGTGATTTCTCATCTAAAGAAAAACAATTTTCTTCCAAAGTACATTTTAAAATATTCACAAGACAGAAACAATATCAGTGTGCCATTGTTTATTACAAGAGAGCCAGAAAATATACCATACGTTTCATTGCCAAGCAGCTCAACCATTTCCCCAAATCCTACCTGTAACAATAAACTACTTGATAGTAATTCCATTGATGTATCTTTGTGCCCTTTGCAATTGGACCTGAGTCATCCAGCCAGAAGAAAAGAGCTAAAATGGGACATGCACACAACATGGACACCTTTGGTAGCTCCTGCACCAACTGTTGAAGCAGCAACAATTACAACCATGGTAGATCAACAATGTCATCTTCAAAGTGCAAGTAGGAAAGTTAAAGATACATGTAAAGGAGACAATAAAGACAACTTAGATGATCAAAGATTGATAACAAAAGAGGGTGAATGTATAGTTGCTTGCACATCACACATTCCTGGGAGGAAAGTATGCTTTACCACAATTTATACAGGAGGGCTCTTCTTATCATCAGACATGACTGGGCAAAATTCAGCCTTAAAGTTAATACAATCAGCGAAGGGTTCAGTAATTTCACTCTCTTCCTTGGTGGAAAGGGCAGTTTTGTGTGAAAGTAGTGAGAAGGAAGTCAAGGAATGGCAATTGGAGACTAACCCTTTGCCAGGATTTGAAGACTTGCCCAACTGTTCAGGTAGCAGTCCGAAATGTCTATGCCATTCTTCCAGTATGCTTTATTGCCATTTGCTGTGTACTCAACCAAAGGAGATTTGCTCTCAGCCCCGATTAAGCATAGAATCTCATGCAGGAAATGTACAAATCCCAAGTCTGAACCTATCCTTCCCAACTCTAAATGCGGAGCCTCAGCTGACTTGGTGTTGCTTGTCAAGAAGCCTCCCTCTTCCTATTGAACAAAAGGAAATGAAAGATTCTGTATATTCTTCTTTGTATATGAATAAAGACTTCATTTCAAAATGTGGACAGTCCATCTGCAAAATGAAAAGCTATGGGAAGGCTGCTAGGGAAAGCTGGAAAATTGAAAAACCCCAAGCACTGATCTCTTCACCACAAAGACAGGAAACAGAGAAGGTAATGGCTTTATGCTTTTCCTATTCTTAGATAGAGGAATGCTGTTGATTTAGCTTTAGAATAAAATGGGAATGGTGGTTAAAAGAAAGCTGGTATACCATCTTATTAGATTTGAAGATTGTGGATTCAGTGTGATTATGAGTTGCACCATTAGGTTAGAAAAACGTAGGTAATCTTTCTTGGAATTTTGAGAATATGTTGCCACAAAGGTTACGTATTTATCATCAGGATCCTGATCATCTTAAATTTAGTAGCCACCCAAGTCCAATTTTCCAGAAGGAAGATTAGCAAGGCTGTCTCTGAATTTATTTAACTCAGAAATACTCTGTGAACTGTCTATGGTTAGAGAAATTAGTCTCTTGCCACATTGTAATTGAATTCCCCCATTTCTTCCATAATCAGTTTGTAGCCACCTTAGAAGAAGTTGTGCGGCATTGGGAAGACAGATTCCCACCGTTCTGATCCTCTGGGTGCTCTTCTGGAAAGCAGAGAACCATTCTCATTCCTTTTCAAAAATGATATAAATAATATGTGCTGTAATTAAAATAAAAGAAAACACATTTAAAAATTGGAAGAATAAATGTGTCTTTTCTGGCATTATAAGGACAGTATTGTAATGCCATGGTGGCTCTCATAAAATGGAGATGTTTTCTTTATTTATAAGATTTATAAGGCTGCCCAAGTCAACCACTATGACTCTGGGTGGTATATAGCATAAGAACAAAGCAGAAATCAAAGAAGGGGGAAAAAGTTTTTCCAATAAACAATACAACATATAAATACAAAATACAAAATGGTAACCGAGCACATAACAAAACAATCACAACTATATCCAACATTCTTTTGAGAGAGACAAATTGTTCCACTTTTTGTATGTTGTGTGCTATTGTTTACATTTTGATTTTTGTTATGCAATTTTACTCATTTTTTGCATTCACAGAAGTACTTTTTAAACACTGGTGCTCGGGATGTCTCCAAAGGCATCTCAGAACTAGAAAAGAAAAAAGAAAAACTTTACAGAAGGAGAGCAAAGAGAAACTTAAAAAGGATAAAAGTGAGGATCAACCCCAAGCGGTAAGAAATGGAGGTCTAGCCTTAGTCTTAGAAAAACAATTTTTATTTGACTATGGATAACATTCATAACTGAATGATGTAGACAGACTTTGTGAGGATAATTTCTCAAAATTTTATTTTAGAAAGAAGTAGGACACTTAAATGGATCGTGCTACAGTAGTATTAACACTAACAAAAGTAATCTACTAATGTTTAAAAGACTTAAATTAAGTTCCTGGATTAACTATTATGTTTTGACTTCAGATGTCATGTATCTCAGTCTTCATAACCTATTGATGTCAAGGGGCAATGGGACAGACATCTTCAATACAATAACTTGCACACAGTAATATCAAGACAGAAATCCTATCCTACCTGTGTTACAAGTAATTAAGTTTTAGTTTACATCATGGCATACATTTTATCATGTGCAACCCATGATGAAAGAATTAGGAAATTCCTCTGCCTTCATTTTTGTGGCTTGGCCTCCTCTTTGTTTATGAAGTACCTAATGTCAAAAGAGTTTCTTTCCTGCCTTTGTTCCCTAAACATACTTGTCTTGAACCTCTCTTGGTAGAATATAGCCAGCTAGTTATAGATTGCATTTTCTGTAATTAAACTTTCTGTTAAAAATTACAAAAACTGTTTAGTATTTTTTGCAGATTGGACCTCTCCAGGAAAATAAAATGCACCCTCCAACATATTACAGGTAGTCCTTGATTACGAACACAATTGAGCTCAAAATTTCTGTTGTTAAGTGAGATTAAAGTGAGTTTTGCTCCATTCTATTATCATTGTTGCCACAGTTAAGTGAATCATTGCAGTATCATGGTTGTTAAGTGAATCTGGCTTCTCCATTGATTTTGCTTATCAGAAGGTCACAAAAGGTGATCACATGACTTTGGGAAACAGCAACAGTCATAAGTATGAACCAGTTGCCAAGCATCTGAATTTTGATCACATGATCATGGGGATTCTACAAAGGTTTTAAGTGTGAAAAACGATCATAAGTCACTTTTTTCAGTGCCATTGTAACTTTGAATGGTCACTAAATGAACTGTTGTAAGTTGAGGACTACCTGTATTCTTATTTGATCTCTCTACATCTTTTTCTTTCTTTGCTTGCAAAAAATCAAAATGGACACATTAGTAAGAAAAAGGTAATGCAGACAGGGAAGGAAGAGCCAATATTTAATACTGAAAGCATCAAATAGGACATCTTTTGTTCTTACATTTGATCAATGTGGCATTGAAATGCTGGTGTTTGAAGAAAATGATTTTATTCCTCCCAAAGTTTAAAGTTGATACAAAAACCATTACAAAAAAGCTTTGCTTAAGTTGGATAAAATCATTAGGCTTGTATACTGGTAGCTGAAAATTTGCCTGTAGCAGGAAAAAAAGTCATATTAGACATGGTTAAAATTATATAGAAATCTCCAAAGACAGAACAGCTATTTGGTTTTGGATGAGAACTTGCTTTTCAGCACAACCAATTTTTATATCATCAAGGGGATTTGAAAGTAGGTATAAAAATGGAACATTTTAATGAGATATAATTTCATTTGTTTCAAGTAGGATATTTTCTGGCATTTTAAAAATCCACAAAAGTTAAATTTAATAAGCTGATTGTTGAACATTACGGCTGGTTACATTGAACATAATTTTTTTCCCCTTGAGGCAAAATGTTCAGGAAGTAACATTCTTCATTTTTTCTGGATTATTGAAGTTCGGCAAGCAAAACAGTCCTAAATATTTGTAATGAAATATGAGCTTGAAGGATGTTCCAAAGACATATTAATTTCTAGATTTTATTATATAGACATGAAGATCATCACGCACAAAGACATCGTCTTCTCAGAAGCCACCAGTCAAGAAAGCAATGCTGGGCCTTGAGGACTTCCAAGAGGCATTCATGCATCAACGCTTCTGGCATTTGGGAGCATTGTGGAAAATGCCATTGTTTTCCAATGACTTCACTAGGTAAGCCAGATAGGAGGGGAAATGAAAAATTTCTGAAGTCAAGGGCAGCTGCCCCTTAACATTTGTGGGGTCTTCCTGCTTGACATGGATATTTGCCCTTATTTCTGGTATTCATATTTCAGCTTACCATAACAGAGTAACATAGAAAATAGATACTATTTATGTTGGTCATCTTCACATTTTTTCTTCAATCTAATAATCTTTTTTGATGGACTTTTAACCTGGGAACAAAGTTTATCAATATGCCTGAAAAAAAAAATTGCAGACATAGAAGGCTCAATGGTTGCATTTCAGCAGTCATACTCCATTGATCCAGCATACCACACAGGCAGAACTGTATGGTTGAAAATATCAAGTTGATTGGCATAATGGTATGATCAAAGTTGTTTTTAATGCAGTTGTATCCTTGTGGCCTCTTGACTTTTTTGAGCGTATCTTGCAGACATCTTTGCTCACAAGGTTACTGTTGATGGGAAAAATATGGGAGAGAATCTTATGTTGCCATAATCTATTAAATGCAAGGCAGGATTATAAGTAAAAGAAAATGAAGTATAAGTATAAGCTATTAGGAGTTAAAGGATTTCCTCCAACATCTGTCCTGAAAAATCCCTCATTCGAAGATCCCAACAGATTGTAGGATACCCTTAGGCCATTGCCCAGACTTCAGACTTAACAGTTATCCTGCAAAACCTGATAGTTCATCCTAAATATTTTACTGCATTCTTTATTATTAAGATATTTATAACTACAGAATTTGGTATAGTAATGAAAGCAACAAACTAGAAACCAGGAGACCCCGAATTCTAATTTTACTTTAATTATAAAACCAGCAGACTGATTTTAGGCTGGTCATTCTCTCTCAACTCTTAAGGAGAAGATAATGGCAAACCAATTCTAAAACCTTGGCAAGCAAACTGCAGGGAACTAACCCAGGCAGTTGCCAGGAGTAAAAACTGACTTGAAGGCAGGTTAAAGCAAATTGAAATGTTGAAGTGTTATATTGACTGGTAGTAGATAGTCAATATAATGATATGACTGCTATTATAAGAAGATATTAATTTTGAAATTTCAATTTCTATGTTGTTTACATGTGCTCCAGGATTCCTGTGCAGTTTTTCTTTGAATTATACTTGGGGCTTAGTTTTAGGTTTTGGTTAGTTTCTTGCTTGGCAGACTTTTTTCCAGCTTCAAATTCTTTTTAGTCATCCTGGATTAGCTCTTTAATCAGTTTCCTTGGAGACTTTGAATTTAAAATAGGTTATGGTAAAGAATGCAACTTGAATTTTTAAGCATACAATTTTACCAGGCCCAGCTTTTCTACTGCAGTAAGATAAGAAAACAAACAAACCATAGCTTGTGTACTGGATTTCTGAATTCTATCCTGTGTTCTTCAGATCTTAGATTTTAAGTAGTATGACAAATTATGAACATGAACTAATCTATTTTTATCTTCCATAGTTATAAAAATAATTATGAGAGATATGTAAGAATTGGACTTGTTGCCACTTTACATTTGTTGCCGTACAAATTTTCCATAAGAATATATAGGTACCCACTGCGTTATTTTCTTTTGGTAAAAACAGTGTTGTAGAAAAACAGAAAAAAAAGTAAGAAATAATAGCAAAAGATATGATAGGCATAAGATAGAAAATGGTTACATCATTTACCATTTCTTGATTATGTGGCATCAAGTTGTCAAAAGAGTTTTGGTGGCTCAGGCTGTTAAATGCCTGCTCTTAAGATCCAGCTGTCTACAACTGCTGTAGGCTCGAATCCCACCAGGCTCAAGGTTGACTCAGCCTTCCATTCCTCTCGGGGTAGGTAAATTGAGGACCAAAGATTGTTGGGGGCAATTAGCTGACTTTGTAAAAATGCTGCTTAGTAATAAGCAGGCATATACAATGGAATGAAGGCTATTGCTGAGCGCATTGGGTTGTGCTCCAAAAATTGTAAGCCGCCCTGAGTCTTCGGAGAAGGGCGGCATATAAATGTAATTAAAAAAAAAATTTTTTTAGTAACCACATAGGTAGTCTATCCACCTTGCTCCTGGTTGTCCTTTTTTCTGCTTTTTCGCTTTCCTTCCACCTCTCCCAGCATTGGAGGCTATGTGGAATAATTTGAGCATCACCATTCACTGTGCCGTTCCATAAACCATCCATCATATCTCTGTACAACTTCACACTCTGCTTTTTATTCTTCATAACTTTGCATCTGTTTCTTCTTGATTCTGTCAACTCCTCCCGTATTTTCTACCCTCTTTCTCTCAATCCATTTTTTCCTTGTATATTCATTGTACAATTTGATTCTCATTCATTCTCTAGGACCAAACCTCTTTAATGTACTTACATTTTAAAATATAATTTTAATGAAGAAAATTTTAACAAAGCAATATTAGGAAAGAAACAAAATAAAGGAGAATAGTGAATAAGAGAAAATAAGAAAAAAGTAGAAATAAATAAAAAGATTATAAAGAAGCAACTTCAGATCTTTTTAACAGTGGTTATAAATGCATTTATATTTTACATTCTGAAGGTTACCTCATAATTGTCTTCTTTCAATAAGCTGTTTATAATCTTCAACCCATAAATCACACTTTTTTCTGACAAAAAGTCCATAAGCAGTTTCTAGTCATTGATATATTGATTTTTTCTAATCAAACAAGTTAGTTTTGCCATCTCTGTTAGTTCGGTCATCTTCTCCAACCATTCCTCTATTGTGGTTTATTCCAGAATCTTCCAATTGTTGTACATAATTTTCCATGGCTTTTTTTCTAATTGATGGTCCATTCATTCTAGCAAAAGTTCTGGTTCCAGTTAAATGTTGATCTATAATTTTTTGTATCATTTGTACATAGAGGTAGTCCTTGACTTAAGACCATAATTGAGGTCACAATTAGAATTATATCTTAACCCATTTTTATCCCTTGGGAATAAATTGGTAAAGTTATCTAACTAATTAAAATTAAAGTGATGCCTATAAATTATTCAATTTCTCAAATGTATTAACAGTGAAATCAGATTTAAGCAAAATCCACATGTATTTACCTTTCTCTGAGAAATGGGTCAGTGTATCAGCATCGTGTTGATAAAAGTATTTTTTTTCCAAACAGGAAATGACAAAAATCTGCAACAGCCACATTATAACACAACAGATAAAGCAGCTTTCCATTTGGAAGAGGATAAGATGAAACAAGTAAGAAGTGGCTTATGCATGACATTTTTCCCATACTAAATCAGATAACTTCATGCTAATCTGATGAGTTATTAACTTGAGTGTTCTCCAAATGAATAGTAACATCTGCTTAAAATCCATCAAATAAAATGTTTGCATTAATAGACCATATTAAGAGGATCTTTAGAATGCAGAGAATTGTTAGGAAGAACTTGGAAAGACAAGATTAAAGATTTTATCAAAAATAAAAACTTTATAGAGAGTTCTGCAGTACTGGATAATGAGTGGAATACCTTTTGCTTGGTACTAATTTAGTACCAAGAAAGAGTAGTATGATATTGTACTGTTGTAGCATTCATGAGTCAATGACTAATTATATTAAGTTAATATTAAGTAAATTAATTCTTAAAAAGATTTATTGTATTGTAGTCATTCTTATGGAATCCAATTTTATGTGAAAATATGTATTTCACGATTAGTTACATAATTAAGTTGCATGAAATTCTTAACACAAAGCATGTCATAGGGAGACATGCTTGCAGATGATGCTATTAGTATTCTAGAGGACAGCCATAATCACTGATCTAGTCCAACATTCTCTTCCCAAAATGGCCAATCAGCTGCTCTGAAGTCCTCAAGCAGATCAAGGATGTATTAATGCTTCTCATTGTTCTTCCCCAAGAGAGTGACCATACCTACAGGTGAAACTTGAAAAATTAGAATATCATGCAAAAGTTCCATTTATTTCATTAATGCAACTTAAAAGGTGAAACTAATATATGAGATAGACTCATTACATGCAAAGCAAGATAGTTCAAGCTGTGATTTGTCATAATTGTGATGATTATGGCTTACAGCTCATGAAAACCCCAAATCCACAATCTCAGAAAATTAGAATATTGTGAAAAGGTGCAATATTCTAGGCTCAAAGTGTCCCATTCTAATCAGCTAATTAAGCCATAACACCTGCAAAGGGTTCCTGAGCCTTTAAATGGTCTCTCAGTCTGGTTCAGTAGGAATCACAATCATGGGAAAGACTGCTGACCTGACAGTTGTGCAGAAAACCATCATTGACACCCTCCATAAGGAGGGAAAGCCTCAAAAGGTAATTGTAAAAGAAGCTGGATGTTCCCAAAGTGCTGTATCAAAGCACATTAATAGAAAGTTATGTGGAAGGGAAAAGTGTGGAAGAAAAAGATGCACAAGCAGCAGGGATGACCGTAGCCTGGAGGATTGTCAGGAAAAGGCCATTCAAAAGTGTTGGGGACTTTCACAAGGAGTGGACTGAGGCTGGGGTCAGTGCATCAAGAGCCACCACACACAGACAGATCCTGGACATGGGCTTCAAATGTCATATTCCTCTTGTCAAGCTGCTCCTGATCAACAAACATCAGAAGGGTCTTACCTGGGCTAAAGAAAACAGACCTGGTCTGTTGCTCAGTGGTCCAAAGTCCTCTTTTCTGATGAGAGCAACTTTTGCATCTCATTTGGAAACCAAGGACCCAGAATCTGGAGGAAGAATGGAGAGGCACACACTGCAAGATGCTTGAAGTCCAGTGTGAAGTTTCCACAGTCTGTGTTGATTTGGGGAGCCATGTTGTCTGCTGGTGTTGGTCCACTGTGCTTCAAGTCCAGGGTCAACGCAGCCGTCTGCCAGGAGATTTTGGAGCACTTCATGCTTCCTTCTGCAGATGAGCTTTATGGGAATGCTGACTTCATTTTCCAGCAGGACTTGGCACCTGCCCACACTGCCAAAAGCACCAAAACCTGATTCAGTGACCGTGGGATTACTGTGCTTGATTGGCCAGCGAACTCGCCTGACCTGAACCCCATAGAGAATCTATGGGGCATTGCCAAGAGAAAGATGAGACATGAGACCGAACAGTGCAGAAGAGCAGAAGGCTGCTATTGAAGCATCCTGGTCTTCCATAACACTTCAGCAGTGCCACAGACTGATAGCTTCCATGCCACTCTGCATTGAGGCAGTAATTGCTGCAAAAGGGGCCCAAACCAAGTACTGAGTACATATTCATGCTTATACTTTTCAGAGGTCCGATATTGTTCTATGTACAATCCTTGTTTTATTGATTGCATGTAATATACTAATTTTCTGAGATTGTGGATTTGGGCTTTCATGAGCTGTAAGCCATAATCATCACAATTATGACGAATCATGGCTTGAACTATCTTGCCTTGCATGTAATGAGTCTATCTCATATATTAGTTTCACCTTTTAAGTTGCATTACTGAAATAATAATAATAATTTATTAGACTTCTATGCCGCCCTCTCTCCCTAAGGACTCAGGGTGGCTCACAGTATAAAACCCAATACAATAATTTACTTAAAAAAATAATTAAACAATACAAGCCCAGTAATACTAAAAACAATTAAAATTACTTTAAAAAAGAAAGAAACCCCTCTCCCCCCCAGTTCAGTCCAGACTGGCCTGCTGAAATAGCCAGGTCTTCAGTTCACGGCGGAAGGAGCGGAGATTAGGGCCAAACGAAGGCCCAAAGGGAGCTGATTCCACAGGGTGGGTGCTCCCACAGAGAAGGCCCTACTCCTGGGCACCGCCAGCTGACAATGTCTGGCCGACGGTACCCCAAGGAGGCCCTGCCTGTGGGAGCGTACAGGGCGATCGGAGTGTGATGCCAGCAGGAGACGTTCCCGCAAGTACCCCGGACCCACGCCATGTAGGACTTTATATGTTGTCACTAATACCTTGAATATATGAACTTTTGCACGATATTCTAATTTTTTGAATTTCACCTGTATTAATAGTTTATAGCAACTGATGAATTGATAATTTCTTCTTTATGTCTGGTAGGATACACCTGAACTTAACAAATGCTCAAGTGACAGCTTATTTCTTCAAAGAATTTCTACAGTTCAAGAAGTACCTACAAACTCCTGTCCACTGTCTAATAATGTATCAGCAGAAAAACCTAGCAATCTAGGTAGTTGCTCTTTGAGAATCTTTCCAAAAGAACAATGCCCAGATGTGGATTTGGAGTACAACGAACCTTCCACTGAACCTTATCATTTGGAATTCAAAGATACAAAGAACCAGCTGTGTAACTTTGTTGGATCTCAGATTACTAGACCTGTTTTTGTTTGTTCAAAAAGAGGCTGTAATAACTTAGAATCAAAGGATAAAAATGTTATCATTCTAGAGCCCCCCATTCCTATTGCAGAAAGAACAGAACAATTCATGGAGAGAGATTTGTATCCTTCTTTAAAAGAGCAACAGGCTCCCACATGCCAAAGTCTATGTCCTGTTTCGCTCACATCCAGACTATATACCGAGATGTCGGTTTCAACTAAATCCTTACCTGGAACTCCATCTAAAAAAAAGCAAAGCTTGGAAGCAGTGAATAAGCCAATTCATTTGGAATACGATGACATAAGCAGCAGTGATGATGAAGATAGGTTGGTTATAGAAATCTAAGGAGTAAGTTACCTATTATTTAAGAGAGTTTAATATGAAGGGTAGCCATCATCAGTCTGCCTTTCTCTTGTATCTTAAAAGTCAAAAACTATGCCCATGCAAATATATGCCAAGGATCCGGGCTTCTTTACACGTGCAATTAGTTGCACATATAAATCCCAATGAGTTCATTATGTAATTTCTCTCTTCATAAAATTCTCTATACAAGCCCATTTTATCACCTCTACTTATACCTCAGAAAGTAGATTAAGAATCACTTTGCCTCCTTTGAGAAGTGGAAAGTTGGCCCTGAAGATAGTAAAACAACTTATTTTCTCAGCTGCTTTGTGCTGCTTATTTAATCTAACTTTTCCCTTCTACAGTTTTGCATGAAATCAGTGTCCTTAAATCACTTTACAGTATTTTTTGTATTGCCCAAATATTCCAACATCTCTTTCAGCAAACAACTCAAGCATGCATTGATTTGTTTTGTGCCTTTTCTGTAGAGACCTGTAAATACTTCCTTATCTCTTTGATATGTTACCTTTTCTATAATAGGAAGATATTCTTTGATCTTGTTTCTCAGGTCAGCGGAAAGTATTTATTATACCAAATGAAAATGCATAATGAGCTTGTCAAAAAGAACTGAAAGCATAAACAAATA
Source organism: Naja naja (assembly GCA_009733165.1). Taxonomy (NCBI): domain Eukaryota; kingdom Metazoa; phylum Chordata; class Lepidosauria; order Squamata; family Elapidae; genus Naja; species Naja naja. Next base: position 16,894,487 of record CM019150.1, on the reverse strand, counting down.
AGGTACTCCTTTCCTTCCTTTACATATCTGTCAAATCTGTGCACTAGAGTGGCAGTTAAACATTTGTCCAATTGAATATCATGCACTTTCCTAAATGCACTTCCATTGCATTACAACACTGTTGTGAAGCAATGGTCATTTGGAGCTTAACTGTACTGTTGTTATACTTGTTTTATATTTATTATTTCATATATCTTAATAAGCTATTAAAACTTTCATGTAAAATTTATAGGTGCCTTTTTTTGAGCAGGAGACTGATTGCGCATAATATGTAGGTTATTCTTAATATGTTGGCCCGGTAAGGCAGATAACAGATAATCAGTTGGAAGGGACCTGGTAGGTCATCTAGTCCAACCCATTGTCCAAGCAGGAGACCCTACACCATTTCTGACAAATGGCAGTCCAATCTCTTCTTGAAAGTCTCAAGTGATGATGCTCCCACAACTTCCGAGGGCAAGCTGTTCCATTGGTTGATTTTTCTGTCAAGAGTTTTTCCTTATTTCCAGTTTAAATAGAGACAAACACATTTCTGCAAAATTAAAGCAGAGAAGGATGAGCCTTCTGCTGAATGTATTAATACCGAAAATGACATGTTTAATCATCCAAATTACTGAAATGCCACATATTTTTATTTCTTGAAAACTGGAGATATAACCCATTATACAATATCTATATGCTGATCTTTATGCTTATCTATACAGTATCTTAACTTTCTAAATGCCTTTCCACTACTTTTAAAAAAATGCAACATGGGTTCAAAAGCACATAACAGTTCTGCTATGAACTTCGAAAAGCAGGTAGATGGCTTCTGAAAGCTTTCCAGTTAATATTTTGGCTGCTTTTCCATAATGCCTAAAATTAGCTTTTATCTTTATGCACTCCATAAAACTTCACTGTGTGCTAATAGTGGCAGGGCACAATGTCTTAAAAACTATAGTCTTGAAATATAGATGGAAAGGGATGAAATATATTATTTACAGTGACTGGCTTTCTTTAACCTTCAATCACTATGTCCTTATGACTTAGTGTGAAATTCACTCCTTACTTTTTGCAATATTTATTTTGCCACATCCATAGATGGAAAAACTAGACAGAGTAGGAACAGAATAGAAACCACTGCCTAATAACCTTAAGCCCAAATGAAAGTCAAAGTCTGTCAGCATAAAAACTATTGATTATCTCCTCTACCCTCATTTCTAAAATTTCACAGGCACGGCTGTTTTCTAACGGGCACAATTTTTAATCTGAACCTGCATTGTTAGCCTAAACCCCAGCCCTTGATTGCCCAAATGGGCTGCTGATCCATTCTTGTTGCATAGCAATGGGTAGGCTGGCAGAAGAGTATACAGAAGAGAGGATTGTGAGTTGGAGTTCAGTTGCCATGGCAATAGAGATGGTTGTTTCCCTGGAGATGGCATACAGATGGGTAGCCCATAGAACTCCATGTGGCTATTTGGAGTCAAATAAATGGATAGAGGAATCTAGAAAAAGTAAAACACCTTTTGTGTTGCATCAGCTTTGTGCTTTTTGCATAAAATCACTCTGTACAAAGACACTTTGCATAAAGTCACTCTAGAGTCCCTTGGGATTTTTTAAGCAGAATGTACAACAATGCAGAATGTTTCAGGTTTTGTTGCTGCTGAATCATTGCTGATTTGAAATTATTCATCAGACTAACCAGAGCACAAGAGTTTAAAAGAATTTTTTTTGTTCATGTACATCCTTCGCAGGCAAATATTTGTCTTTATTTCCCCCTGCATATTTTTCAGTTATTTATTTTTATTTTATTTTATTTGGACTTGTATGCCGCCTCCTCTCCCGAAGGACTTGGGGCGGCTCACAACTAAAATACAACAATAAATAATTTAAAAACAATTAAACCACAAACAAGTCCAAACCACCTAAAACCCAGTTAAAACCCAATTTAAAACACCCCCCCAGAAGTCAGTCCAGCCCGGCCTGCTTAAACAGCTAAGTTTTTAGGCCGTGGCGGAAGGAGCAGAGATCAGGAGCCAGATGGAGCTCCAAGGGTAGTTGGTTCCACAAGGCAGGAGCCGCTACAGAATAGGCCCTCCCCTGGGGCACCGCTAACCGACACTACCTTGTGGACGGCACCCCAAGGAGTCCCCACCTGTGCACACGCACAGGGCGCTCGGCATTCGATGTCAGCAGGAGATGCTCCTGCAGATACCCCAGACCCAAGCCATGCAGGATTTTGAATGTTAATAATACCTTGAATCTCACCCGGAGGGCAACCAGTAACCAATGCAGCTTGCGCAGGAGGGGCATAACATGGGAGTATCGGGAAACTCCCATCACAACCCGTGCGGCCACATTCTGCACCAGTTGAAGCCTTCGGGTGGTATGCAAGGGCAGTCATAAATAGAGAGCGTTGCAGTAGTCGAGTCGGGACGCAACAAGTGCATGAGTGACCATGCGAAGGGCATCGCGGTCCAGGTATGGGCGCAGCTGGCAAACAGGCTGAACCTGGGCAAAAGCCTCCCCTGGACACGGCTCCCATCTGCTCCTCCAAACAGCCGTGAATCCAGGAGGACCCCCAGGTTTCGCGCCCTATCCACAGGGGGCAATACCTCTCCCCCCTATGACCAAAGATGGAACCTGCTGACTGATCCGAGATGCCTGTACGCACAGCCACTCAGTCTTGGCTGGATTGAGCTGCAGCCTGTTCCTGTCCATCCAGGTCCGTACCGCATCCAGACAGCGGGACATCAAGGAGAAGGCATCACTGATTTGGTTCAGGGTGGAGATGAACAACTGGGTATCATCAGCATACTGATACCTCACCCCAAAACCATGGATGATCTCACCCAGCGGCTTCATATAGATGTTGAACAAGAGGGGCGAGAAGACTGACCCCTGAGGGACCCCACAAGTGAGCCCTCGGAGTCGACCTCTGCCCCCCAACACTGATTGCGAACGCCCCGAGAGGTAGGAGAACCACCGCAGAACAGTGCCCCCCACTCCCAACCCCCCGAGGTGCCGCAATAGGATACCATGGTCGAAGGTATCGAAAGCCGCTGAGAGATCTAGTAGGACCAGGACAGAGGAAAGTCCCCTGTCCCGTGCCCTCCAGAGATCATCCACCAGTGCAACCAATGCAGGCTCCGTGCTGAAGCCCGATTGATACGGATCTAGATAGTCCGCTTCCTCCAGGAAAAGCGGAAACTGCTGAACCACCACGCTCTCAACAACCTTTGCCAAAAAATGAAGGTTGGAGACTGGACGAAAGTTGTTTAAAACAGCTGGGTCCAAGGCAGGCTTCTTCAGGAGGGGTTTCACCACCGCCTCTTTCAAGGTGGTGGGGAAAGAACCTTCCCTTAATGAAGCGTTCACTATTGCCCGGAGCCAGCCACACATGACCTCCCTGGAGGCATATACCATCCAGGAGGGACACGGGTCCAACAAACACGTGGTGGAACTCAGCCGTCGCATAATCCTGTCCACTTCATCCTCAGAAACAGGATCAAACTCAGCCCAGATGGTTTCGGCCAGACTCCTCGTTCCTCCCTACTCCGACTCCTGCCAATCAGAGTTCAGCCCTTCCCGAATCCAAGCGACCTTATCCAGCAGATGTTGTCCAAATTCCTCAGCTCTACCCTGCAAAGGGTCCACCCTTGCCTCTCGCTGTAAGAGGGAGCGCGTGACCTTGAACAGGGCGGCCAGGCGATCATCTGCAGATGCTATGAGAGCGGAGAGGTAAGCCCCCTCGCTGCCCCCATAGCCACCAGGTAAGTCCTAATATAGGCTCTTAACTGGACTCGGTCAGATTCAGAACGGGTCGACCTCCACCTGCTCTCTAAACCCCTCCTACGCCGCTTCATCTCCCGGAGCTCCTCTGTAAACCAAGGAGCTACCCGGGATCTGCGGCAAGTGAGGGGGCGCAAGGGACAACTCGGTCGAGAGCCCTAGCGGCAGCCTGTTGCCAGGCAGATGCCAGATCCTCGGCCGAGCTGTGGATAAGGGAGGCGGGCAAGAACCCCAGGGTCCATCAGGCGCCAGTCACCAAATTAATATACTACTACTCTGGCAAATGTTTTGTTAGGCTAAAATGTTTCTTGTGAATTTCTGTGCTTCTGCATCCTTACAGACGTAATTAACATTATTAAAAGTGGTTATGAAAATTAAAAATGTTCCAGAATTTGCAGTAGCCTGGAAAAAGAATCATTTATACAATATTCAGAGATTATGTGAATTATAATTGATGTGACCCACCCATACTTTGTTCCAGAAAATAGCCTAATACTATAAGCAATACCATTTGACTGTGGTATAAGACTTGCATTCACAGTCAAATGTATAACTGAACTTTCTTTTTGAGAAACAAAGCATATCAAAACAATGGAATGTGTTATGATACTGCGCTATTCTCATTCAACACAATTTTTATATCACCTCTTCCATAAGAAGGTGGCAACATAATAGAACTGAAATAGTATGGTGGCCAAATGTAGAATGTTTGGAATGAATTACAGCATGCATAAAAACAAAAATATCACATATTCAAAAAGAATGTGGGGGGAAGGGAAGAGAAGCGAATGACACTTAGCAAGAGAGACATTTGCTTTCTGGCATATTTCAGTTTTGCCTTCTCACTAACAAACATTTGGAGTTTATCTAGGTGGTCTGTGGAGCACAAATATAGTTATTCTTCAAATGGTAATACAGCAACCTGTCTAAAACAACCAAGATTGTTTGAAAAGTAGCAAAGATTAATTTCCTGCATCTGTATTAACCACTTCCGGAATAGTCAGCCAGAATTTATAGCTGTACAAGAATAAAGAACAAAAAACAAAAAACAAAGACTTTAAAAAAAGTAGCCTATATAAAAATGCATTGAAAATGTATACATCTTGGTATACATGACCACAAGATAACTGATTGTTTGGATGTACTCTAATTTGATTTGTAGATGAGTTTCAGAACTGTCCTGTTCACCCTAGTGGATAATCTGAGCCAAAAAGGTAGGTGAACAATATTATCTTGAAATTTCTGACAACTTTCAGCATTAGGAACCATAGTATTGCAGTAATATTAGTGGTAAGGGTGAGCATGCATCATAACATTAATACATCATCTTGTAAGGCTTCTAAATGAAGTACCAACACTTTGCATATGCAGCTGTTCCTTTTATTTCTGTTTATTAATTTTAGAGAAACAGTGGAAGTAATATATCAATGTCGGGAGTAAATACAAGAACGGATATGGCCAGGAAGTTCAACTTGAAATCAGATAATATAAATGTACTATTGGTCTAGATAATAGGTTACATTCCTTGAGTAGAAAAAGGTTAGTATACGTTTTCTACAAGGTTGTGGAAGCACCATTTCTCTGGATGACACATGACAGGCCACTTTATCACTGTGTGAGATTCACATGCCCCATCCTAGAATTAAGATCTTGCTTCAGCTTCCCATAATGCTTTTGATTATCTAGCTTCACTTGATCCAAATGACAGCACACACATTTTTGCCAAACCTCTATAGTCCAGAATAAAATTCTTGGTTCTTTTAGTTTCATTGTTCACAAATTCCAAGTATTGGGCCTGATGCCCAATTCTTAGAAAAGCAGTGAGAAGCAAAAGCAGTTACTTCAAGCATGACAGTACAACATGGGAAGCTGTGAGTCTGGTCTCATTTTAATTACAACTGAGAAACTGCGAATTAAATAACTGGGTCATATACAGTATGATGGAAGATATAACATTTTAGTCATCTGTAATGTTACAAGAGAATTGCTTTAATAATGCACAGCCTAACCATGCTTTACAATGCTGTATAACACATCCAAACCCATCCTGTGGAATCTGTGATTTTTTTCATACATGTGATGGAATGGACTGACTTAAATGTTTCAAAACCTCAGAAATAAATGATTTAGCAAAGTGATTAGTCCCACTACTGTGTGTTTTATCCAGACTCAAACTTGAGAACTGTTACTTTGAAAAGCTTCCTTCCAGTTAGAGCTACATACTAATTCAGAGCTCAAAGCAACCCTTCTGAAGCATACATAGATGATAGTGGTAATTTTTATCACTTCTTTCATTGAGTATAAAGCTTAAGTGAAGCTATTTCAGAGACCATACACTGGATGCAGGTTTGAATTCTGTAAATACTTCCTTTTATATATATCCCATTTTATCCCTGCTTTCTCTGCATAATAATGAGCTTGATTATTTTAAGTTTTGTGATGTTACAAGCTCTAAAATGGTGTTTATACAAACAACAATAATTCCCTTTGGCTAAGGAAAATAGCAGATCTTATGCAAGACTTGAAGCTGAGCTGTCCAAACTTGCTTTCAAATGCTTAACAATTTCAGTGATGGAAAAATAACACCTGCTAGCAGATGGAAGAACACAGGTGTACTCTGAATGCTTCAGACCTATGAAACATTCTCAGCAATAAGGATATATAATACCTTACTAGGCAACTTATTCTGAGAATTGCATCTACTTACAGCCCCCAGCTCCCAACTAGAAAACACCTTTCCCCTGGTATTTCACTTTCCACTGATCAAAGAAGGCATATCTGCTCATCCCACCTGGCCCTCACTATAAGGGTACTTACAAATGTATTTGGACAACGCTGTTTAATTCAACCCCTTTTACTTTGAAGGAAACGGGACTGAATTTGGAGACAAATACTGCAAACAGCCGTCTTTTTCTTTCTTCATTGAATGAAAAACAAGACAGAAGGTTCAGTTGGTTCACAAGATTATTATTGTACATTGCCTTGTATGTTTGTATAACAAAGGTGCAGAGCTGATAAAGTTACTAACACAAATCACATCCAAATACGCACTGTTTAGGAAACCGACTGAAGCATAGTGCGAGTTCGGTAAAATTGGGCTGCTGCTGCTGCTCAGATCGGTGGATTGCAGGAAAACATACATGCAATTAATGTATCAAACAAATAAGACAGCCTACCAAGTTTTCTATGGTGTTGGGCTGGCACTGGAGACTTCCAACGCCATACCCTTTTCTGCCCAACCCAGCGCACCACCAGGTATGTCGAATCGACTTGTACAAAATAAAGATGCCATGATAAATCAACAAACATGCCCAGCATTCAGCGAAGGAGACGAGAGCCAAGTATTCCAAGGGTGGGACCGAGGGAGGAGAGACCCGAGTCTCCGTCTACTAGGATACCAGGACTCCCCCAGCCCCTCGGCCGCAAAAACTCTCTTTCCCTGCAGCATCACGGAAACTCCCAGCTCCTCCCCCGCCCGTCAAACCGTGAGACGAGTCGCCCTTTGGAAGGTCGGCGAAACCCCCCCCCCCTAGTCGGGCTTCACCTCCCCTCCAGACGGCTCCAACGGGAAAACGAAGAGGCGCCTCTCGCGAGATTTGCAAAGAATGAGACGCCTCCTGCTAACATCTCGCCCCGCTCAGCGCCGAGCACGTGCGACTAAGGACGGCAGCGCGAGCGGCGGATGTTCGTTAGGGGCAAGGGTCTTTCCACGCAGGCGTTAAACGTGTGACCCTCGCGCGATCTTTTTTTCCCCTTTCTCCTCCTTTCCTCCCCCCCACTCCCGCCTCTGAAGAAAGGCTTGGGGTTTTTTTTTTAATCCTTCTCAAACTCAGCAACTTTAAAATGTGTGGGCAACAATTCCCAGAATTTCCCAAAATAAATGAAATTTCCCATGCGAGGAGTGGTAAGAGGAGCGCAGTGTTGGCCAATCAATTTAAATCTGGTTCTCTGTAGTAACTGCTCCTCCCGCCTTCTGACACGCTGCACCATCCAGGTTGCAAACCCCCCTCCCGCCCTCTCACGTTTACAGACAATGCAGGAAACGGTTTGGAAAGTAAAGAGGTATATCCCACTTTGTCTTAATAAATAACTCAAGAGGCTCTGGCTTCGTGGAACTAGAATTTACAATCTAAGTGGCTTCTTCCTTGGTAGCTTAACCACTTGACCAGACTGGTTCTGAAACTGGTTTGTGGAGTTTTATTTCCTAAATACCTATGTTTTCCTGGGAAATTCTGAGTCCATATATCTTAAAGTTGCTGAAGTTTTGAGAAACGTTGCTCTAGGGTTGGGCTTGCATTGCTGTCCTGCAAAAATCCAAAAGGCCAGTAGATAGGAACAAAAGATGCAGAAAATTGACAGTTTCATTAAGAAGAGCATATGTCATCAACTGATACATAGAAACAAACTACATTTACACACCACTGAAAGCAGACAACTAAAAAAAGCTAAGAAAAAGACAAATTTCTGCCCTTCCCAGGTATCCTCCCATCTTTTTCACATTTTAACTTGGAGGATGTCCAAATCGGATGTAGAGGAGAGAAGCAGACAAAAGGGCCTAAAAAATCATTATTTCTGCTGTAATGCCTTGCTTCCCTCTGCGGGGTAGTGACTTGCTGTTGGGAAACAGTGGTAAGTAAACCAGAAACGAGAGCCAATAACAAAGAGCACATTTGAGAATCAAGGCAACATTATCTGGCAATTATTACTTGGAACAGACATGAGAATGAGCTCTCTCCTTGATCCTAACTGGCTTCAAAATGCCCTAGCTGCATCTCAATTTTTTTTGACATATCTCTTTGAAGTTGCTTTTATCTTGTTCTTAGCCCATGTCTGAGATAGGATTATATTGTGTTTAATTGTACTGATCTGAACATAAGATTTTCCAAGTCCAATAGCCTCAGAGTGTGTCAAATCAGTGAAGCTTTGTCAAATCAATGAAGCTTTGGCTGACATCCTGAAGGAAGCAGCGAGACTGCTGGGACTTGAAACAGAGACAATCCAGACAGCGGTATAAGGATTAGGGTTAGAGGGATGGAACAGGAGGAGAATGAGATCTCCAAGGGCTGAAAACTCAATCCATTTCCAGTGAGAAAAGATACTGCCAAACCAGTTAAAGTCAACTGCCCCAGTCCAAGCCTGCACCAGGACGTGGGCAGTTTTCCCCATCCTTGCAGCAATCTCCTCCATAACTTTTTCTGGATCATCTAATGATCAAATGGATCCATGTTTTTAATTCAAGACAATAAAATGAACCAGTGCTTTGTGTTTTCCACAGATCTCCTAGGCTGCTGATTTCATCAGATATAAAAGAATGAATGAAAAAGAGGACACTGACCTAGGACATTGCAAGAAGAAAGACAGAGGTTGTATATTCTGTGAATATTCTGGGATTTTTGAAAAATCTAGGCTGTCCTATCTTGAGCTTGGAAAAGTAATAGTTTTAGAAGTCCACACAAAGCCCCTTTTGGTTAGATATTCTGTGTCCAAGAGGATTAGCATCTTATCACTGAGGTAAATAATAATTTGTAGAACTGATATGCCAAGCTTTCTCCTGTGATTTTGACTGCCAACACATTTAACCTTAAACTGGTAGAGAGTTGCAAAAACATACTTGCACCGAGGTTGAATGTGGGATTAGCAAAGTGGAAGTTTCAGATGATGTAAGTTCAAAGGAGCAATAATTGTAGAGAGGAAGGGAAGAACAGATATTTGCTTCAGGAACATAGTACGAAGCTTAAAGGATTAGGAAAAAGCATCTGCCAACTGCAACAACTGGAAAAAAACCCTATCTCTGATCTGTATCTCTGATATAAAGAGCCTCAATGAAAACTAAGCTACTTCGTTTTATTCATATCATATGTAATCTATGGAACTATGTGCAGGTCACCATTCCTGAAAGAGCTTATCTCATATTTCAAAGAGTCCAGGATTGTTGAAGATACAAGAATGAGACTGACAAATAAAGTGGAAATTACAGGAGGAAAACAACAAACCAACAAAGTTCAAGAACACAGCTAATTTATAAATAAAAAGAACCAGATCCTGTGCTCCATTCTCTATGTGCATATATGACTGAAGGATCAGTTCCTTGAAAACATTGAATCAGGTTGTGTGCAAATGATGGCTGGTATCTAGGTAATGGCTGTCACATAAGTCAATACATTTTGAGACTTCAGAATAATGTCTGCTGAATGCACTGAGAAGAAGAAAAAATGGTGATGCTACCATACAGCTAGTCCTTGACTTACAACCATTTGTTTAGTGACCTTTTGAAGTTACAATGGCATTGAAAAAAGTGACTTATGACTTTTTCATACTTATGATCATTGTAGCATTTCCATGGTCACATGATTAACATTCAGATAATTATTGCAGTGTCCAGGGTCATCTGAACACATTTTGCTACCTTCTGACAAGTAAAGTCAATGGGAGAGCCAGATTTATTTAACAACCATATTACTAATTTAACAACTGCAGTTATTCACTTTACTATGGCAAGAAAGATTGTAAAATGGGGGTAAAACTCAATAGCTCTCTTGCTTAGCAACATAAATTTTGGGCTCAATAGTAACCAGCTATATTGAATGAATGTGTATGAGTAATATGATCTGAGACGATAGACATACTGCACATGTAACTCAGGGATGGTATGTTTAGCTGTAGGAGCTGGAGCTAAAACATACAAAGAATGGTTGCTGGAATTAGGTATATCTCATTTAATGAAAAGAAGGACTAGGGTTGACATGATAGCAGTATTCCAATATCTGAGGGGCTGCCACAAAGAAGAGGGAGTCAAGCTATTCTCCAAAGCACCTGAGGGCAGGACAAGAAGCAATGGGTGGAAACTAATCAAGGAGAGAAGCAACCTAGAACTAAGGAGAAATTTCCTAACAGAACAGTCAACCAGTGGATCGACTTGCCTCTGGAAGGTATGAATGCTCCAACACTGGAAGGTTTTAGGAAGAGATTGGGCAACCATTTGTCTGAAATAGTATAGGTCTTCCTGCCTGAGCAAGGTGTTGAGACTAGAAGACCCCCAAGGTCCCTTCCAACTCTGTCATTCTGTCATTCTGTTTTCTTTTTCCAGGTGCTTCATTATAGGTGAGGAATTAGGTTTGGGCTTAACACATAGTGAGAACTAAATAATTATGGTTTATAAATTCTGTCATTTTACAATTTTGCAATTCTACATCTGTATGAAACCAGCTAGTTGTAACTCATTCAATTCACTGTGCATAAGTAAACACAGGATTAGCATAATGGATAAATCAACTTGGATCCATACTTACAAAAAACAGACAAGCAGCTCTAAAATACAGGACACAGGAAAACTCATATTCAAACTGGAAGCTGGTGAATGCAGTTGAAATTAATATATGTTACCCCAAAGGTGCTTTTCAAAAAGCAACTTGATTTTCTTGGTCTTCAGTTCTTGGATGAGAAGCAAAATGTTTCAAGGAAAAAAAACCCAAGAGAGTCAAATTGTCTTTTGAAAATCACCATTGGGACAACAGTGACCTGGATGATTGAGAATCTCCATAGACAATATATATTATCATTTACATCAGTCAGAATAGGTAGTTCTGAGAACAGTTCTAGAAACAGTATGAACTTGATCAAAATCTCATTTCATTAGGGTTTGTATGGAAGACTTGTCACCTTTGTTGCAGCCAAAGACAGCAAGAGGCACACTTAGGCATGTATGTCCACAGCAAAGTCAGGATAAAATAGAACAAAGATATCACAGCTCAGATATTTTTCCATAAATTAACCAACATTCTAATCAACATAAAGCTTCCAATAATTCCTAGATTGTTCTCTTTTTTCTTGTTCTTCAACCTAGCCAGTGGATTAGGGTTCTGCCTACCATGGTTTTCCATGCTTTGATTGTCTCTACCCTTTATTTTGATTGTCAGGTTAGATTTGACTGAAGAATAAGATTCAGGTTTTCCTTGAACTTTTTCATGTTTTAATTTCTTGGGATGAAATTCCTCTCCATTTACTACACTAACATTCCTCTTTGACTACAAACTTCTGTAGCCTTCCAAGCTGCTAATGCTAACGTGCTTATAATTATGTATTTCAAATATTGCCAAATCATATGCCCTGTTATGACAAGATTCTAGAAGCCAAAAGAATAAATCAAGAACCAGGATGCATAGAGCAATGGTATGTCATTTCTGAAGCATTTAAATCCAACTTCACTATCCAAGATATAATGCTATAAATGTTAAAAAGATCTAGTTCAAATACCAATGTCTATGCCATGTAACCATTGAGTCACAACATTGTTTATATGAAAAAAAATCAGATAATGGACCATTATATGCCTTCAGCTTACAGCTGGTCACGAATCAGATGTGATCTACATTTTGATGTGGACCCCACAGTCTCACTGAGGGGAGGATACTATGCTCCATTTTACAGAGTCCCAACAAATGCCGGGTAAGGTGCAAATCCTATTCAGGATTTTCCATTGCTGATATGGTAATTCAAAGCCTGGCACCTTTTTTGTGTGGTCATTTATGTTTTCCTATGTCTGGGCATTCAGTGTCCCATTTAGCTTTCCATTGGTAATCAATGTTAAACTTGTACAAGTGCTAGTGAAGGTTTCCTAGATCTGAGTATTTCGGCTGATAAATAGGGAAGGTCGACATGAACCAGTAGGAGTACATTGTTCATAATTTTTCTGTATTCAAACACAAGATAGATAGGACCTGACCCAGAAAAAATACATGTGCCATACTGCAGCTAAGAGCTAAAAAACAGCTAAGGCAATCTTGGGCTGTATCAGCAGAAGGATGATGTCAAGATCATAGGAATTATCATTCTTCTCTATGCTGCATAGGTCAGACCACATCTGGAATAACAGATAACAGATAATCAGAGTTGGAAGGGACCTTATAGGTCATCTAGTCCAACCCCCTGCCCAAGCAGGAGACCCTATACCATTTCTGACAGATGGCAGTCCAATCTCTTCTTGAAAGTCTCAAGTGATGGTGCTTCCACAACTTCTGAGGGCAAGCTGTTCCATTGGTTGATTGTTCTCACTGTCAGAAAGTTTCTCCTTATTTCCAGGTTAAATCTCTCCTTGTTCAGTTTCCATCCATTAGTCCTTGTCTGGCCTGTAGGTGCTTTAGAAAATAGCTTGACCCCTTCCTCTCTGTGACAGCCCCTCAAATATTGGAAGACTGCTATCATGTCTCCCCTGGTCCTTCTCTTTACTAGACTAGCCAAGCCTAATTCCTGTAACTGTTCTTTGTATGTTTTAGTCTCCAGTCCCCTAATCATCCTGGTTGCTCTTCTCTGTACTTTTTCTAGAGTCTCAACATCTTTTTGTAATGTGGTGAACAAAACTGGATGCAGTACTCTAGGTGTGGTCTTACTAAGGCTTTATAGAGTGGTATTAGTACCTCCCTTGATCTTATTTATTTATTTATTATTTAGACTTGTATGCCGCCCTTCTCCCTAAGGACTCAGGGCGGCGAACATATAAAAAGATTACATTTACAATAAAAAATATTAAACAAATACAAGTCTATAAATTACTAAAACTGAATTAAAAGCAATTAAAATTACAATAATTAACAATACAATTACAATACAATATAATTAAAACTACCCATTGATTGTATCCCTCTGTTAATACAATTTAGGATTGCATTAGCTTTTTTGGCTGCTGCTGCACACTGCTGGCTCATATTTAGCTGGTTGTCCACTAAGACTCCAAGATCCCTCTCACAGTTACTGCTATTGAGCCTGGTTTCACCCAGTCTATATGTGTACTTTTGGTTTTTCTTGCCTAAGTGTAGGACTTTACTTTTCTCTACATTGAATTTCATTTTGTTAGATACGGCCCAGTGTTCTAGTCTGTCAAGATCCATCTGGATCTTGAGCCTATCTTCTTGGGTGTTAGCTATTCCTGCCAACTTAGTATGATCTGCAAATTTGGTAAGTTCCCCTTCTATTCCCTCACCTAAGTTGTTAATGAAGATATTGAAGAGTACTGGGCCTAAGACAGAACCTTGTGGCACTCCACTGCTTACTTCCCTCCATGTAGACTTAGACCCATTAAGGACTACTTGTTGAGTATGGTTTGTCAGCCAGATGTGAGTCCATCTAGTGGTGGTGCTATCTATCCCACTTTTTCTAGCTTGAAGTAGAGGTCTACTGTGTGAATGCCTTGCTGAAATCTAAGTATATTATGTCCACAGTATTTTGCTGGTCTACTAATTTAGTCACTATGTTGAACAATGAAATAAGATTGGTTTGGCATGATCTGTTTGTTCTTAACAAACCCGTGCTGACTGCTAGTTATTACTTTACTTGTTTCTAGATGTTGGCAGATCTGTTTTTTTATTATCTTTTCCAGTATCTTCCCGGGTATTGCATTAGGCTGATTGGTCTATAGTTTCCTGGGTCTGTTTTTTTTCCTTTTTTGAAGATGGGAACCACATCAGCTCCTTTCCAGTCCTCTGGTAGTTCTCTGGTGCTCCAGGATTTTTGAAAGATATGGTGCAGTGGTTCTGAGATGACCTCTGCCAGCTCCTTTAAAACTCTGGGATGTAATCCATCAGGCCCTGGTGATTTGTTCTCATCAAGATCAGACAGGTGTTCTCTTACTGGTTTTTTGCTTATTTTAACTTTTATTTCTGGTCTGCATTTTACAGTTACATTTTTGGTGGATTGAGCTATAGTTTCTTTTTGCATGAAGACTGATGCAAAGAATGAGTTAAGCAGTTCTGCTTTCTCTCTGTTGCCTGTTACTCCTTGCCATCTTCTATGGAATACTATATCCACTAGTGGTTGCCACAATATACTGTAAGAAGGCTGCTGAGGAACCAGAGAAAAAGCAGAAAAGAGCAACAAAGATGGTGAAGTTCTTGGAGGCTAAATCCTGAGAAGAATGGTTAAAGGAACTGCATTTGTACTTGACAAAACGTCACAAGAAAGAGGATATGAATATATTTGTTGTAATGCCTGAGGTTAGGACAAGAATTAATTAAAGTTTTTCAGAAAGAGATGCAAATTCAAAGTAAAAGGAATTTGCTGAGCATGGAACCATGGAACAATTTGCTTCTTGGAGACATGGGTGTTCCATCACTAGTGGTTTTCAAAAAAAAGTGGGATAGGTCTGGTTGATATAAAGATTCCTGCCCTGGGTAGGGAATTCAACTTGAAAACCTCCAAGGGTCATTTTAACCCTATGTTTTTTATACCTGAAAGTAAATTTCAGGTATAAAAAAACCTCAGCATAAATCTCCTTACCATCATAGGAAAAGACTATATTTGAGATTCGCAATACCATTTTTTTTTTTTTTTTGTTAGAGTAAAAGCCAGTGTGATTCTTCACTGATTAAAAGAGAATTGTCCTGTCTCTTTCATGGTTCTGAACTATAAAGATAGATTTTGGTTTTATAGCCCTGCCCTGCATAACTTGCCTTTTATGTTCAGGAGTATTTGCATGATAGTCGTGCAATAACAGTGGGTAATAAGATCAAAAGAGCATAAGTTAAGCCTGTATATTGTCTTCTGTAATTTCTGATCTGTCATGTTGCACAAAGATGTAAGCATCATGTACTTTGTTTGTGGCTTAGTCTGGTTTATAATTGCCTTATTTAAAGATATTGTTAAAGATCTTTAAAATCTTTAAAATAAACTGCTGACTCGAGTCCTGGTAATTTTGCTGATGTCTCCTCTATGTATCAATCAGCGGCAACTCTCATTAGCTTTATGAGATCAGACAAGATCAGCTAGATGCTGACACCTAGTGATGGACAGTTTAATTCTTAAGAATTGCAGAGCAAGAAAGATTCTTTAATCTCTGTTTCCATGTTGGAACAGAACTGAGGAATTAAAAACCACAGAAGAAATAATTTGATTCATTCATTTGCTTTCATCTGGTATGGCTCAAATCATAGCTATTCTCTGATACGAGTGTAAGAGTGGAATTGCATGTAATGATAAATACATGATTTGCACTTCTTTTGTTTTTTAAAGTGTTATTTATGTGTGTCAGATATTCTATATGTATATCTGTGTGTGTATGAAACAGGAATCTGAGTTGGAAGTGTGATTGTCTTTAATGCCAACATTGAGCTGAAAAATTGTCCTGTATGATCTTCCAAATTAAAGGAGTGGCAACAACGCATTCCCAGATTCCATGTTTGCAGGCCTAACTATTTGTTGCTGGTTGACTTGTATTTAGCTTTCGTAGTATCTGTTGCAAGCCACAACTTTTTAATAGCTTAACCCCCTTCCCCTCATTGCCATTTCTTCTGTTTTCCTTGCCAAGGAAACTTAATTTATGGAAATCAAATGATTTCCATATGGTGTCATTTCTAGCATTGTGAAACTTTGTGAACTTGAGTCATGAGAGCCAGAAGAATTTCCACAACTACATTAACAACCAGTTCTGTGAGCGTAGCTAGGTGGGCGTGGCCATGTGACTGGGTGGGCATGGCTTCTTTTTTGCAGCATTGCCCCCCCACCCATTTTTTGCCTTCTGGGCTCCTGGGGGGTGTTTTTGCTCCCAGAAGACTTCCCTGGGACCCAGGAAGGCAAAAAATGGAGCCTGGGGGAGGGCCATGCAGCACCCCCACCACGCTCCATTTTTAGGCCTCCTGGGCGTTTTTGCTCCCAGAAGGCTTCCCTGGGGCCCAGGAAGGCAAAAAATGGAACACGGGGTGGCACAGCCCTCACCCACCCCCACTCTCCCCCGCATACCTTTTTGCCTCCTGGGCCTCAGGGAAGCTTCCTGAGTGAAGCAGTAAGACAACAAGGGGGATCCCGGCACAGCTGATCATTGGCACAGGTGATGATCAGGAAGGGAAAATAAAGAAATACCTTAAGGAGTTACTGGGCGGGGGAGAATGCAGTCAGCGATGTCGGGCATGTGCACAATGTCGCGTATATGTGATAAGGACTGACTGGGAGGGGAGCGGTGGGCGGAGAGGGGAGAGGCCAGCCGGGGCACGATTTGTCGGTTCTCTGAACTGTGCAGAATCATAACCGGTTCTATAGAACTGGTCCGAAGCAATAGAATCCCACCCCTGCATAGGACTGTCCTTTTGATAGGATGTAGCTAGGCCAGGGCCAGACATCACTGCCAGGTGACGCAAGAAAGCGTCATGATATGTATGTTGCAATATCATGATAAAAACTCTGCCCACTTTGTACTTGCAGCATGAAGCCACATATAAATATATAAGGGTGGAGCTTGTGTTAAGACATCATGGCACACATTTCATCATTTTTTTCCTTTTAAAGTAATAACAGAAAAAGAAATAAAAGAAAAGGGACAAAACACAAAGATACATACATTATTTAAAAAGTGCTTTAAAAGTAAGGGAAAAATACGACAAAAAAATAAAATACAGAGTACAATATGTCATTGCAACAGTAAACGCAATGCTATATACAATTAATGCAAACATGCATATATATCTGTAATACACTTATAGAACTACCATGCTTTTTAAAACCGTGTTTTATATAAATGGGTCCCATATTTCGTATCCATACCTTTTTATAATACAAAAAGTATAGTATAAATATAGCATAAATCCTATAATTACTAAATGTTGGGAGAAAATAATAGACTATATAAAGCTGACTATATGACAAAAGCTAAAAATTTTAAAGGATAGCATTCTCTTGAATTACATACCTAGTACATGGAATTTAACAATCCAACATATGGATTCTCTGTACTATACTCTGTTACTATAACTAAAGTCTGATATTACAGCATTGGAAAGATAAATGTATATAGCCCATTTATTCATTGGATTGAGGACCTGATTACATTAGCTACTTATGAATGGATTTCCTATAAATATATACTTTGTATGGATAAATATAATGAAATATGGGATCATTTAGATGTTTCCCCATTTTCATGAAGTCTCAGCTTGTGGATGTATTTATGCTAAACTTTACCTCCCCCGTGCATTTTCTTAAAGTTCTAAGCCAGGTTCAGTAAGCCTTCCTCAGGCTAGATTCTCATTCTCAGGATTGGGATGCACATACTTTCTTCAATGGAAAGGTTAGTATGCTTTCCAACATTTGACTTCACATATCCCTTGAATACTTTGTGTTCTGATCTGTTTCAGAAGAACAGTATTCTGGTTGTGTGAATTTTCCTATGGATATTTTTTTAATTGTTCACAACGTCACATCACATTTGTGACTCATTTGTCATGATATTTTTTATAGCTGTTACCCAAGATCCTATTTTTAATACAAACCAGTTTCATGTTTTTATATATAACACTGCTATTACATGAATGCATTGTTTTCCAGATGTACCTCCATGGGCTTATTGTCACCTTTAAAGCCTTATATAGCATGGGAGTATATGGTAGGACTACCTCTTCCATCAGATCTGACAGAGTAGCATTCTTTGTATATCCTGGATGAAATAATATGACCAGGTGGGTCCCCCCAGGAAGTGTGCCTTCTCTGTCATGGCACTTGTCCTATGGAATAGCCTCCTCTTCTGCTGTAATACAACAGTGAAGACCTGGGTCTTCCTCCACACATTGGAGCCAGAATGTTAGAGACATGTTCTGACATGGGTTTGTATGATTGGATAAGATTTTTTGGACCTTTACTTTTTTGTTTTTGTTTTGATTTAATGGAAAGTATTGTTTTCAGTGGTGGTGTGCTGCTGGTTCGGACCAGTTCAAGTGAACTGGTAGTTCCAGCCATCAGTTGACCCCACCCCCACCCCACCCCCACCCACCCTATCCTGTCCTTTATTTCCTGCTTTGTAGCTCATCTCAACCACACACAGCTGATTCCACCCCCCTCGCTGTTCTACTTACCGTTGCTGATTTGGAAGGTAAGCACCTGAGCTTCTAAATGCTCCATTTTCAGCGCTTCATGCAAGTGCCTTAGGTTAAACTGGCAGCATCCCACCACTGATTATTTTGTTTCTGTTTTGTTTGTCACCTAGCATTCCTTGGGACAGATGGATGACCATATAAATTGGATTAAATAAATAAGTAAATCAGGAGGAAGAGAACAGACCTTGTGGTTGAAGGATGATAAAATTCAGCCACATGCCATGCAATTTATATTGAAGTGTTTTTCTGTTAATTCAAGGATAAAAAAATGCATTGCAGCAATTGTCTGGGTGAGTTTTCTGATTCTGACATGGGTTTCTATTTCAGTATCTGGGTGGTGGAGTTGGAAGTTGACAATTTCAGGTAGCAAAGTGTATTACTCTCAGGTAATTTTGTCATAGTTGCCTCAGAACTATACCTCCATTCTTTATCAGCCAGCATAGCTATGCTGGTTAGAGACAAAGGGAAGCCAAAATGGCAGCCACAACCATGAGATCAAACACTTTTCCCTTTTTGCTTTTGTCATGAGTAGTAGTTTGATCATGTGGTTGTGGCTGCCTCTTAACTTTTTTGACCCCCCCATCCCTCACTGACCCCCATATTCTTTTCCTTTCCCTTTTTAAACTTCTTTGGAGATTTAGGCTATGCTTTGTATGTGTTTCCTGACTTCATAATGTGGGAAATCATTCTACTTTTGTTTTGTAAATTGCAAAAACTGGGGACCGCTGAAGACCACATGCAATGTTGGAACTTTGTCTATTCACCCTAAGGTTAAGGAAGTTTAGCTTAGCTTTTGCTAACTACCCACCTTTGTACTATGTTTGCAACTATAGGAAAAGAAATCCTTTTGCTTCCCTTGTATTTTCCTCGGAACAAAATCAAAACCCCTTTGGCAATAGAACCAAAGAAGGAAATTAATTTTCTTGATTGGGAAGATCAACTGTTGTTGTTTTGAAAAGAGCACAGCTATGCTTACGAATAATTTGCATGGTGTGGGAGATATCATGCCAGTGAAAAGGGATATTAAGTAAACCAATCTGAACTGCAATAAAAAGGCAACACAGATAGTATAATAATTAGAAGGAATAGGATAAAAGAAAAACTTGAACTACATGTGCGAAAAAACCTGATGTCCCCAATGTTGTAAATAATCTTCAGAGGACTGCGATACCACATCACTGAATGATCTCAATTTCTCAAATGATAATTACTCATACTTATTTTTTCCTCCATGGCTTGCATTGGATTCATCTATGCTGTTGTAACTACAAATGGTGATTAAATGAATGTCGGCAAGTCGAGCACTACCTGTACTTATATATTTAACTTGTATGCTTCACCCAAATCTTCAATAAATCATTAGAGATGTGCTATGTTCCTTCTTGCTTCAAATGCTCTACTATCATCCCAGTGCCAAAGAAGCCCTCCATCAGGGAACTGAATGACTACAAACCAGTTGCTGTAACATCTGTAGTTATGAAAACCTTTGAAAGGCTAGTACTGTCCCACCTGAAAACCATCACGGATCCACTGTTAGATCCCATGCAATTTGCATGCTGAGCAAATAGATTGACAGATGATGCTTTTATTATGGCTCTGCACTACATCCTACAACACCTTGAATTTCCAAATACCTACACAAGAGTCCTCTTTGTAGACTTTGTAGTTCAGCATTAAATACCATCATTCCAGACATTCTTCTAACTAAACTAAACCATCTAGCGGTACCTGAATACACTTGTAAATGGATCATAAGCTTCTTAAACAGACAGGAAGCAGCAGGTGAAGCTAGGCAGAATCACATCTGATACCTGTACAATTAGCACAGGGCTCCCCCAAGGCTCTGTGCTTCTCCACTTCTCCCTATATATCAATGACTGCACCTCAAATGATCCATCTGTTAAAATACTGAAGTTTGCAGATGACACAACAGTGATTGGTCTCATTTGAGACAACGATGAATCCGCATACAGACAGGAGGTTGTAAAACTTGCCTCATGGTGTGACCGGAATAGTCTGGACCTGAACACACTCAAAACTGTAGAAATGGTGGTAGACTTTAGGAGAAACCTTCCCATACTATCACCTCTTACAATACTAGACAACACAGTATCAACAGTAGAGACCTTCAAATTTCTAGGTTCTATCATATCACAAGACCTAAAATGGACACCTAACATCAAAAAGTCATCAAAAAAGCACAACAAAGAATGTTCTTTCTGCACCAACTCAGAGAGCTTGAACTGCCCAAGGAGCTGCTGATACTGATTCTGATGCTGATTCTGCAACCCAACAGGCAGACACAGACTTCAAAGGATAATTAGGACTGCAGAAAAAACAATTACTACCAACCTGCCTTCCATTGAGGACCTGTATACTGAATGAGTCAAAAAGAGCGCTGTGAAAATATTTACAGACCCCTCACATCCTGGACATAAACTGTTTGAACTCCTACCTTCAAGCATGAAGCACTGCACATTACAACAACTAGACACAAAAACAGTTTTTCCCAAATGCCATCTCTGCTAAACAAATTATTCCCTCAACACTGTCAAACTATTTACTAAGTCTGCATTACTATTAATCCTCCTTCCTTTCACCCATCTTCTCCCACTCATGACTATATGACTGTAACCTTGTTGCTTGTATCTAATTATTTTTATTGACTGTTACCTAGTATGATTTGATTGCTTATTGTACCCGATGAATATTATTAAATGATGTGCATTATGATTCTTGACTCTTGATGAATGTATCTTTCTTTATGTACACTAAGAGCATATGCACTAAGACAAATTCCTTGTGTGTCCAATCACACTTGGCCAATAAAGAATTCTAATCTAGGACTTCCGGTGGTGAGGCATGGACGAACAGAGGTGTTAAAGACTGCTCCTGGTTCTTCTCACCTCTTCTTGCTGTTGGAGTGATCCCATAGGGGTGCACAAATCCCAGAAGCACGCTGGTGTGGGGTAAATCGAGCTGCAGTGAGGGGAAGGCAACTCCCATTGCAGTGAAGATAAATCCTCTAGAGCCTGACGAGCAATAGACCGCCATTCTGCTAATGGCGGCCCTCAAGTCTGGTCTGCCACTGATGAGAGGAAGCGAGTGAGTGACAGTTTGTGGGGAGCAAGAGTGAAAGGTGCGGGCGAGGAAGTTGGCGACGGTGACAGAACTCTGAGTGCTGTGGGATCACAGAAGGCTGTTGAAAGAATCTGATTGGAGCCCTAAAGGGAAGTGGCTAATGAATGGAGGTGAGGTGGGGTGAAAGTGAAAGGGCTTGACAGATAAAAAATAAGGACAGTAACAAACTAAGCAAAGAAGACTGGGAGGCTGGTGAGGTTTGTTACATTGTTATTAACGGAAGGAAATCTAGCCCCTGGAAGGTTTGGGAGATACAGGACATTTCTACTTTGAAAGACTGTATTAAACTTGAGATGAGAAGAAGATTGGAGTGGGGAAACAACCGGAGATAACGCGTTGCAAAAGGAGATATTTAGAAACCTTTCAGAAACCTTTAAAAGTCCTTTGGCTGCCGATCCGAGGGTGTACTGGTTTAATTGAACGGTTCACTTTTAGTGAAGTAACACAGAAAAACCGAACTCTAGGACGAATAGAGAACTGGATATAACTGAGTGAGCTGAGACTCTTGGAGGACATTGTTATTACTCAGCAATTTTCTATTTCTGGTACATCTGGACTGCAAACGTGTAACTTCAGAGACTGAAAGTTAAATAGCTACTCTAAGATTTTCTTCCCTCTTTCTCTTTTTCTACTTTCCTTTTCCTTCTCTGGTGTTTTGATTAGTTAATGCTTCTCTCTCACTTTTTTTTCTTTCATATAGTGTTATATAATTGTATATATATGTGGTAGAAAAGGAAATTGATTATTGCAATAGTGATATAATTGCCTGATCTAGCTGATTTATTAGTAATACTGATAGTTACATTCTTATTAGTTATATATATAGATAAGGAAAATAATAATAATTTTAAGCATTAATTAATTAAGAGTTACAATTAATTCTTATATATCAATGGTTGTATTTACTGGGTTGACTACTTTAAATATCAAATTGATTTACTTTGTTGATATTGCACTGTTGCTTATATTTAAGAATATTTAAAAAATAATAATATTGCTTATTAGGATTATTTTGAATTTCCACATAGAGACTCAGTAACAAATTTTAGGCTATATACAAATTATACATGTGATATAGAACTTAGATTTGAAATTATATTGGGTCAATATTTTTATTTGCAAGAGACACTACCCTATTAAGTATATAGAGAGTTCAGAGGGTTTAGATATCTAAGAGAGAGAGAGAGAGATTAATCCATTGGACTACTGATCAATTTTAATATATAGGACGTACTATTGACTGTTACCAGTGAATGTTAATTTGAGATAATATAACTAATATATTACAACAACAAAAACAAATCTTAAAAGAAATGACATCTACAACAACTATGACTCTGAAAACTGGGAGAAAGGCTACCCCAATGCTAACAACTACGTCTTTAACGTTGTTGCCCATGACACACAAGACAATTGAAGAAACAATATCACTGGAGAAACAACCCACTTCGAACGCCAATATTCAATCGATTCTGCTTACTCTACAAGAATCTATGCTGAAGCTGCAAGAAACGATGATGAAAAATCATGAGACTAGAGCAGATATAAATGAATTAAAAGAAGAGATGGGGAAACTAAGAGCAGAAATGAAAGCAGATATTTCTAAAGTAGAGGAGAAAGTTAGAATAATACAGCAGGCCTTGGAGAAAAATGAAGCAACAATAAAAGAAGTAGAGAAAAGGACAGAACGAACTGAAAGGAAATTGGAAAGGATAGATGAACAACTGAAGAATGTGAGTAAAGAAATGGAGGACTCACTGGTCTACCTAGAGATGGACAAGGCTGCTACATACTTGAGATTCCAGAATATAGTGGAATCAAGAGAAGAAGAACTGGAACAGGTAATGGCAGAAATATTGGTGCGACTATTGGAAAAGGATAAAGATGACATTTTGAGAGAGTTTGACGAAGTTTACAGAATCAGTACAAATTATGTGAGATATCACAAATGCCCAAGAGAAGTCCATATACAATTTGTGAGAAGGAGCATCCGGGATATCATATACAAGACATCAAGAGAAGAATCAATCACGTATAAAGGTAAAGAAGTCTTGGTTCTCAAACAAATACCAAGAAGAGTAAGAGAACAAAGACGAGATTATAAATTCCTAGTGGCCCATCTAAATCAAAAAGGAATTATATTTAAATGGCTAATCCCAGAGGGGATGTTAATTTTGTGGGAGGAAAGGAAAATTAAAATAGATTCTATGGAAAAGGCCCAGGAATTTTATGATCGGTTTGTCAAGGCTTGAAAAGATGAAAAGATGAAAAGATGAAAAGAGTCCTTGGTGGCTCAGGCTGTTAAATGCCTCTTCTTAAGATCCAGCTGTCTACAATTACTGTAGGCTCGAATCCCACCAGGCTCAAGGTTGACTCAGCCTTCCATCCTCTCGGGGTAGGTAAATTGAGGACCCAAGATTGTTGGGGGCAATAAGCTGACTTTGTAAAAATGCCGCTTACTAATAAGCAGGCATATACAATGGAATGAAGGCTATTGCTGAGCACACTGGGTTGTGCTCCAAAAATTGTAAGCCGCTCTGAGTCTTCGGAGAAGGGCATATAAATGTAATTAAAAAAAAAAAAAAAGATCTTTTGCCAGGGAGTAAAAATCTTCCAAAACATCCCTGTTAATTAGAGGTGATAGACCGTGTCTTTCTTTGCTGTCAATGCTGATAAAAATAGACCTGGAAAATAATCTAAGAAACATTTTTTATTTATAAAATAAGAAAACCTAATGAAGCTCCATACTTGCAGCCTCCTTAACACCAAGGGCATATAGAAAAAGAACCAAAGGAAAAGTACAATGGAAGTTACAGGAAGTGAAGTATAAACTGTACACATGCACAGTAAATCAAAACATCACAAGACTTTCTTATCTCATTACTATGGAGACAAGATAAAACAGTGCTGGCTAGCAGACACCTGCTTGCTATAATATGAGCTTAGAAGCTTGACAGACAAACCAAAAAACCGCAATGACACGGTTGGTAGGCCCAGAAGAACAGAGTAGTAAAGACGATTTGGAAATGAACTCTCAAGAAGACCAAGACCTTCTAAGAACTAGAGATGAATCTTTAGGAAACCAAGGAAATACTCAATCACAACAAGGAGAAGAAGGTAAGACGTTCTCTCAGTTACATAGAGAAACTGGAGCAATCACATGACAAAGATTGAGACTTAACTAAATAATGGAAGAGGAGAGGAAAATACTCTCAATCAACATAAATGGCCTCAACTCTACAACAAAAACGAGAAAGATACTAGCCAAATTTATTAAACAAATTGCAGATATAGTATGTCTACAAGAAACTCATAAAAAGTCAGATGAAAAATATTTAGAATGCCCAAAACTAGGGAAACTATATACTGCACCGGCAGATTTGGGGAAAAAGAAAGGGATTGCTGTGTATGTCAAAGATGATATGAAGGTAGACTTAATAAGCTCGGATCCCGAGGGAAGAACTCTGGTTATGCAAATCTGGATTAACTCCATTCCAATCATATTAGTGGTAATTTATACTCCAAATGGAGATCAAAAAGAGTTTTTTAAACACCTATATGGAAAAATAGTAGGATTAGAAAAGAGAAACATCTGTATCTTAGGGGATTTCAATGTCATTGTTGACTATCAAAAAGACCACAGCGGAGGGAGGAATACGAAGAAATAAAGACAGTTACCAAAAATATGTATGGAAATGATGACGGAATTAAATTTGATAGATATATGGAGAAGGCTAAACCCTGATAAAAAGCAATTTACATTTTATTCAAACCCGCATCAAATATGGATGAATATATGGATGAATGGAAATAGCAATAGAATTAAAAGGGATTGAAATCCTACCCAATGAATGGGCAGATCACAATCTGATTCAGATACTCTGGAAGGGCAGGAGAAAACCAAAGAAAAGGTGGATGTTGAATATCTAGTTAATTAGAGAAAAAGGATATATGGATAGACTTAAGGAGGAATTAGCCTACTTCTTAAAGGAAAATAACAATGAAGAAACCACGAAACAAAACATATGGGACACAATGAAGGCAGTAATAAGAGGTATAACAATCTCGTATACTGCCAAGAGAAATAAAGAAAAACACGCTCAACAAAATAAACTACAACAAAGAATTAAGGAGTTAGAAACTCAATTACAGAATACCCCAAAGGATCTAAGATTACAAAATCAGATGATAGTAACTAAACACAAATTAAATTTAATTGAACAAGAGGGAATGATCATAAATTAGAACACAACTAGACAGATATATTTTGAACATGCCAATAAGCCAGGGAGATGGCTGTCATATAAACTTAAAAAAGGGAAAGAAAAAAGACTAATTTACCAACTAATAGATGGAAATGGTGATGCCCAATGTGGGATAGAACAGAAAAAAGAAATCGCCCATAAATATTTTAAAGATCTATATGAAAAAGAGGGAGTAAATGAGGATATGATAAGAAATTACTTGGACAAAGCAAAGGATAAAACAATTGGGGAAGAGATGAGAGAATTATTAAATAAAGATATTACTTGGGCGGAACTGAAAATAGCAATAGAAAATTAAAAAAACAGTAAATCCCTGGGACCAGATGGGATTCCTGGGGAACTTTATAAGGCATTAGGAGAACAAATAGGACCCCTCATGGTGGAAGTTTGTAACAATGTTTTGCTTGCAGCCCGGATGGAGGGGAGCATTGATTTTGCTGATCCCGAAGGAGGACTTGGACCCCAGAAACATACAAAATTACAGGCCAATTTCCCTGCTAAATACTGATTATAAGATATTTGCAACCATTATAGCAAATAGATTAAAGAGAATTTTGAATGAATATATACACAAAGATCAAAACGGATTCCTCCCAAACAGGCAAATTAGGAATAATTTAAGAATAGTTTTAGATGTTTTGGAATTTTATGAAACCCATCCTGAAAAACAAATAGCCCTTATGTTTCTAGATGCTCAGAAGGCTTTCGACAATTTAAATTGGCAATTTTTAATTCAACAAATTTATAATATGAATTTAGGCACCAAATTTGAAAATATTATAACTACTATTTACACCATGCAAGAGGCGAATATTATAGTAAATGGGGAATA
Organism: Naja naja; assembly: GCA_009733165.1. Lineage (NCBI taxonomy): Eukaryota > Metazoa > Chordata > Lepidosauria > Squamata > Elapidae > Naja > Naja naja. The sequence continues at coordinate 16,867,632 of CM019150.1, read as the reverse complement.
CACACGACCGATAAAGATAAAGAAGGGAGTTAGACAGGGCTGTCCTCTCCCACCCCTGCTCTTCATATTAGCCCTAGAGACATTACTAACTCAAATTACAAAAAACTCAGGTATAAAGGGATTAAAGGTTAAGAAAGAAGAGTATAAGTTGCAAGCATTCGCTGATGGCATGGTTTTCTTTATTGAGGAACCAATAGAGAGTGGACAAGAACTGATAAAGGAATTAGAACAATTTGGAGCAGTGGCAGAACTTAAAATTAATAGAGAGAAAACAAAATTAATGACCAAAAACAGAAAAACAGAAATTAGAATTAATAACAATAACAATAATAATAATAGTTTATTAGACTTGCTCTCTCTCCCTAAGGACTCAGGGTGGCTAACAATATAAAACTCATTACAAATTTACAATAAAAAGAAATTAAACCGGATACAAGCCTAATGATTAAAATTCAATTAAAATTTAAAACCCTCTAAAACAAACCCACCCCTCCCCTTGGTTAGTCCAGACCAGCCTGTTGAAAAAGCCAGGTCTTAAGGTCACAGTGGAAGGAGTGGAGATCAGGGGCCAATCGAAGGCTCAAGGGGAGTTGGTTCCACAGGGTGGGTGCTCCCACAGATAAGGCCCTGCCTCTGGGCACTGCCAACCAACAATGTCTGGCCGACGGTATCCCAAGGAGGCTCTGTCTGTATGAGCATACTGGGCGATTGGAGCGTGATGCCGGCAGGAGACGCTCCTGCAAATACCCTGGACCCAAGCCATGTAGGACTTTATAAATTGTTACCAACACCTTGAATCTCACCCGGAAGGCAACCAGCAACCAATGCAGGTCGCGCAGGAGGGGTGTAATATGGGAGTATTGGGACACCTCCATCACAGCCCACGCGGCTGCATTCTGCACCAGCTGCAACCTCCGGGTGGTCCGCAAGGGAAGTCCCATATAGAGGGCGTTGCAGTAGTCAAGTCGGGAGGTGATGAGAACATGAGTGACTGTCCGTAGAGCATCTCAGCTAAGGTGAGGGCGTAACTGGCAAACCAGTCGCACCTGGGCAAATGCCCTCCTGGACACAGCTCCCACCTGCTCCTCCAAACTGAGCTGCGCATCCAGGAGGACACCCAGATTGCGCATCTGTCCACGGGGGGCAACACCTCTCCCCCCATGACCAACAGTGGTATCTCCTGAGTAATCCGAGATGCCAGTATGTACAGCCACTCAGTCTTGGCCAGGTTGAGTTGGAGCCTGTCCCTCCCCATCCAGATCCGCACCGCATCCAGACAATGGGACATCATGGAGAGGGCATCACTGATGTGGTCCGGGGTGGAGATGTAAAGCTGGGTATCATCCGCATATTGGTGATACGTCACCCTGAAACCATGGATGATCTCACCCAGCGGCTTCATATAGATGTTAAACAGGAGAGGTGAGAAGACTGACCCCTGGGGCACCCCACAAGTGAGGGGCTTCGGGCTCGACCTCTGCCCCCCTGCCAACACTGATTGCGAGTGTCCCGAGGGTAGGAGAGCCACTGTAAAACGGTGCCTCCCATTCCCAACCCCCCAAGCAGCCACAATAGGATACCATGGTCAATGGTATCGAAAGCCACTGAGAGGTCTAATAGGACTAGGACAGAGGAAAAACCCCTGTCCCGTGCCCTCCAGAGATCATCAATCAGTGCGACCAATGCCGTCTCGGTGCTGTGCCTGGGTCAGAAGCCTGATCGGTATGGATCCAGGTAATCAGCTTCCTCCAGGAACATCGGTAGCTGTTGGACCAGCACACTCTCAACAACCTTTGCTAAAAAACAAAAATTAGAAAAGAAGATGGGAATTCAAGTGACAAAGAAAATCAAATACTTAGGAATATGGTTGACAGCACACTGCAAGGCGTTAAAGGAGAACAATTATGATAAATTAATGCAACAGGTTAAGAAAGACTTAGAAATATGGGGTAAGCTACAACTTTCGCTATTAGGTAGGATTGCTGCCATCAAAATGACTATTCTCCCAAAATTCCTTTACATATTTCAGACGATACCAATTAAAATTCATAAAAAATACTTGTGGAACTCAATAGGATCATCTTAAAATTCATTTGGCAAGGGAAAAAACAAATTTAAAGGCAATGCAGGATATGAAGAGAAGGGCGGGATGGCACTCCCAAATTGGGAGCTGTGCCACAGTGCAGCCTCCCTAGTATGGATGAAAGAATGGGTGAATTTAAAGAACAAGAGAATATTAGTCCTAGAAGGTCATGATTTACAGAGGGGGTGGCATGCCTTTTTATGGGATATAGGGAAAACTAGTCAGAAATACTTTCATAGACATCTAATTAGGGATGCCCTCCTAGTAAGAAAGTAAGAAAAAAACATTATTTAAAGATCCCAATCTGGATTTCAACTATGGAGGCGATGATACACCCTAACAATTTGGATATTACTAAGATGATTAAATATAAGGACTTATTGGATTTGCAAGGAAATTTGAAATCATGGCAGGACCTCCAAGATCAGGGACTACAAACTGACCATTGGGCATATCTCCAAGTTCAAAACAGATATAGACAGGACAAGAAAGAATTTGGAATTTACAATAAACCTCAGCAATTGGACAAAATTCTCTTAGGGCCAGACAAAAATATAACAAAATTTTATAATTATCTCTTAGGAAGACAAAAAATATAACAAAATTTTATAATTATCTATTAGAGACAGAATTAGAGGAAGAAATAGTTAAAGGAAATATGATAGCCTGGAGTAGGAACATAGGACATAGTATTACATTAACAGAATGGGAGAAGGTCTGGAATAGAAATAATAAAATCACAAAATTGGCATCTTACAAAGAAAATGCTTACAAAATGTTTTACAGGTGGCACCTTCCCCCTTTGAGATTAGCAAAGATGTACCCCAATATGAGTCCGAATTGCTGGAAATGCAAAAAAAAAGGAGGGCTCATACTTCCACATGTGGTGGTCCTGTACAGAAACACAAAAATACTGGCAGAGAATTAAAACATGGCTGGAGGAAATAATGAAAGAACAGATCAAATTCAAACCAGAGTTCTTCCTATTAGGGATCCTTAACAAACAATTCCCCCCAAAAGTGAAGTATATAATGTTACATATATTGACAGGAGCTAGATTGGCTTTTGCACAATGTTGGAAACAACCTCATACGCCATCAGAGGAAATGATTATTCAAAAAATAACAAATTGTGCAGAAATGGATAAATTAACCCTAGCATTAAAAGATAAAGAAACATCAATGTACTATGAGAACTGGAAGTGCTGGTACAAATGGGTAGACCAAAGATGGGCAATATAATGTTATATAGAAGAGGACAATTTATAATGGTAGTGGTAATCATATACTTGTATTAAGGATTATTAGTGAATATGGCATATAATAAGGATAGAAATAATAACCCACAGACTGTCGAAGACGAAATTATTTTTAATCATTTTTTGATTTTTTCTTTATTCTTATTGCTTTTTTTATCTTCTTCTTTACTTCTTTATTCTGTTTCTCCTCTTCCTCTCTACATTTGTGTATGTATTGTTTATTTTAATTGTAAAATTAATAAAGTCTTTTAAAAAATTCTAATCTAAAATTCAATTCTCAACAACTCTAAATAATCAGTTGCTTAATTTTATTCTACAAGGAATTGGGAGTCAATTCCATTGAACCCAGTTGGATTTAGCTATCTTGGAAGGGGGAACACACTCAGTTTAATTCCCTTGCTCATGGTAGGAATCTAAAAGCCTGTCTGGCCTGTACTGGAGCACCTTCAGTGAATATTATTGGCTCCATTTTGAACAGCTCTTCCTCTGTTAGGAAAGTTCTCCCTCCCCCCACATCCCATAACTTTCAGCTTATACTAAAGTAGAACTAAAGTAGAACTGATACACTTCCAAGAGATTGTAGTAGGAGACAGTCTAGACCATGTCCTGAGATTTTCTTATCCTCCTGGATAGACCACCTCAGTGAGTTTAAATGGCTTTAGAGATTGTTGATGCTTTGAATGCTTTGACAGATTACTTGTATTGCTTTTGGACAGTCCTATGTATGTTTCCTGGAGCAAAATTACGAAGATTATTTACTCAGTGTGATGCTGGTTTAATGGATTTCTCTAATGTGTTTGCTTCTTGGCTCACTAAAAATACCACTCACCTCAAATAAACTGCAATGTTTTTGTGAAATATCATCAATGCTATGTCAAGTTTATCTGCTACCATTTTCAAAGGCTTGGAAAAACCTTCTGCCAGGGAGTAAAAAGCTTCCAAAACATCCCTGCTAATTAGAGGTGATAAACCGTGTTCTTCTCTGCTGTCAATGATGATAAAAATGAGACCGGAAAGTAATCTAAAAACATTTTTATTTATAAAATAAGAAAACCTAACGGAGCTACATGTTTGCAACCTAATCTCCACCAAGGCATATAGAAAAAAGAAAAAGAAAAGATATAACGGAAGTTACAGGAAGTGAAGTAAAGACTTTGTACATGCGCAGTGAATCAAAACATTCTTATCTCATTACTATGGAGACAAGATAACACAGTGCTGGCTAGCAGACACCTGCTTGCTAGAATATGAGCTTAGAAGCTTGAAACAGACAAACCAAAAAACGCAGTGACATCTCCTTCTTTTGTCTGTTAAGAAAATCAGATAAGACACATCTTCTCACACAGATACTTGTGATGCGCTGCTGGAAGTGGTTTGTTGAGCATGTCAGCAATCTGATCATGTGTGGACACACTGTAATGTAACAAAACCTTGTTTAACTAATTGCTTTTATGTTCTTATAACGAATGTCAATGTGTTTGGACCTAGAACCTGTGAAACATGTTTCAGAAATATAAACCACAGATTCGTTGTCTTCCATCACGGTGATTGGCTGGATTGGCGTGTCCAGATATATGTGACTAAAGCATCAAACCATGTTAGAGAATTGCAAGCATCTGAAACACAAGCATATTCAGCTTCAGTAGATGAGCAAGAAATGAAATTCTGTTTACGACTTGCCAGTAAACAGGACACCCATTTAAGAACATCATATAACCTGAAGTACTTTTACGTGACTTCTTATCACTCGCCCAATCAGAATCTGCAAAACAACATAATTCTGCATAATCAGTATGTGTTGGTTCTAACAACAACTTCATATTTTTAGTGTGCTTTAGATATCTCAATAACTTCTTAATGCATAACCAATGAAACTGTTTTGCCTTACCTACGTGTCGTGACAAAAGATTAACACTAAGTGCAATGTGGGTCTGGTCCAACTACTAATGTATAACAATGACCCAATGACTGAACGATAAAGTGTTTGATCTTCAAAATCAGGACTTGGTTCATGTGCCAGATTATGAAAATCTGTTTGCATAGGTATGCTAGCTGTTTTAGCATCCTTCATATTGCAATGATGCAACAATTGTTCAATCTTATCCTCTTGTGAAAGACTAAACCCCTTCTGAGTTTTTGTAATCTGAACACCCAAATAAGTGTTAATGTGTCCTAAAGATTTCAATGTGAAATATTTCTGCAAAGATTTAGCAAAATTCTCACTCATTTGCTTATTTGGACCAATATAAACAATATCATCAACATAAACAAGAATTATCTCATATCCATTCTTAGATCTTTTGTGAACACGATTCATCAGTTTTGGACTTAATAAAGCCCATTGAATTTAGTTTATCAGTAAGACACAAATACCACATTAAACCAGACTGTTTCAGGCCATAAAGACTTTTGTTTAAGAGCCAGGTATCCCTTCTTGCTTCCGGAACCCTGGAGGACCTTTGACGTAAATTTCTTCATCCAGGTCAGCATTTAGATAAGCTGTTTCAACATCAAACTGGAAAACTTCTAAACCAAGAATAGTTGCAGTGGCTAAAGCAATTTTCACACTCTCAGTCCGAACTGTCGGTGAGTAAGTATTTGTGTAGTCCTCAGGATAACGTTGCACGAAACCCTGAGCTACAAGTCTGGCCTGTATAATGACTCACCATTTGGCTTCTTCTTAATTCTGTAGACCCATCTGGTGCCAATAACTTTCTTGTTTGCTGGAGGACTTGCAGGCGTAAACACCTTGAGTTTCTTTAGACTGTCCATTTCAGCCTGCATTGCCTCATACCATTTCTCTTGCTCTGAATCAGGAAGATCCTTTATTTGTGTGAACTTGTCAGGAGGCAGTGTAACATTACAAATCAATGGTAAAGGTGCTTTTGTCAATTGCCATGAATATCATTTCAGAGGAATCCCCTTCATGGTCCTCTCGGAACGTCTCAGAACAACTGTCCATTCTTCTTCCATGTCATCCTCTTCTTCAAAGTCGCTAGCCTCAGCATCAACGCTCATGAAGACGAACATCTGGTTGAGAAGAACTAGTTGATGGAACATCCACCTGTGAATCTTGATCATCAGGCTGCGTAACATCAATGGCATCATCTCTAGGAAAATAAACTCCAGGATCATTGGAGTGAATCCTGGACCAGTCAGCATCTTCCTCAAAATTGAAGGACTGAGAAATCACAATTACATGTCTGGAGTCAATGAATTTGCTCCATTTTGAATTGTCATCAATACCCATGAATCTCATTCTTTTGCTGCTGGACCTCCTTTTCTTCTTTGAGCTAATGGAATGTTCACCATAGCGTATGCACCAAAAATATGGATGTTTTGAGATCGGTTTATATCCATATAACTTGAAGAAAGGAGTCTGATTTATTACACTACTCCAGATGCGGTTAACAATGTAATTTGCATATTTAATAGCTTCACCCCAGTATGGGAGACTGAGATTAGCATCTTCTAGGAGACATCGCATCATGGTTTGTAGACGCCATTCCTTCGTTCCACCACTCCATTTTCCTGAGGAACATAAGGGGCTGAGGTCTGGTGCAGAATTCCATTCTTACGCATCCAGTCCTGAAAATGAGACATGAATTCAGCACCACATCACTTTGAATTCTAGCAATGCTAACATTGTGTTGGGTATTGACATAAGTTGCAAAGTCTTTAAAGATCTGAAAGGTCTCTGATTTTTCCTTCATAGGAAATACAAATCCATATCTAGAATAATTATCAACAATTGTTAAGAAATATTTTTGCCACCAAATGTTGGTGCAAATGGACCTACTATGTCAGTGTGTACCAAATCAAAATGTGTTGACTGGTGTAGCGTGTTTTGGAACAGCTGCTGCTTTGATTTGGCTTTCTTGCAGACAGCACAATCCAAGAACACCTTACACCCTTCAGATCCAAACCTTTCACGAATTCCCGCATCTTTCTGAGAACACGAAAACTGGCATGCCCAATCGTCTATGCCACTTATGGATACACCTGGAATGCAAAGGTTTACCTGTTAGTGAATTTTCAACATTTTTATTAGGAACCTAGGCTTGCTTTGAGCAAACTTTTTTTTATTGGCTTTAGGAGCCTTTGGAGTAGCAACAGGATCTCTCTGAGACATCTCTCTGGGCCTGTGCTCTCCTTTGGAAATTTTATACTTGCCTGTGCTTATGAGTTAGACTTTGGCTTTAGGTAATAAACACCACCAATTAATATGGTTTCAGCAACAATATTACCCTCTTTCACCACATAACTTGCTTTTTCAAAATGGTGAACCTGGTACTTGGACACCTCACAAATGACTTTGGCTAAGCAAACTGCAGGTTGCTGTTGGTATATAATAAACATCAGGAATCAATGCATCGAGCTCTTCAATATAAACAGTTCCTTTTCCTTGACCTGAACAGGATAATTTGAAAAAGTGTACAGTTCACACATGTCAGGTTCAGGCTCGCATCTCTGTGAACAGATCTCTTCTGTAGGTAACATGCACTGCTGCTCCACTGTCTAAAGTCCAGAGAAGTCATCTGTCATACTCTGGATCAGGTTGTGGATCGTTGGTTAACACCAATGTGATGTGAAGCTTGTAGATCACGCCTGGGACCGACAACCTTGTCTTCCACCTCTGCCTCTGCCTTGGAATCTGTTCCTCTGGGCTGGTACGTATGGTGCTTGAGATCGTTGGGGACAATCCCGGTGGCATGTCCCACACGATCGAGATATAACATCTTGGCATCCTTGGAACGAAGCTCTTCCTCGAAGGATGCCGCTGGAGCTCTTGATGCAGGTGGTCCTCTCAAATGTGGCGGCTTGCATGAGTGCTTCTTCAGTTAAAATTCTGCATACATGATCAACTGTGCGCTGAGCAATAGGCACTTGATTAATCTTTGAAATGGCATCTTTCCATTCATAATTCAAAGAGTTAATAATAATGCTGATCATTTGAAAATCATCTACAGCATAACCTTGTTCAGCAAGCTCTTTTCTCTTTCCTTTCATTTTTGTTAAATGCTCTCCAATAGTTTCACCTGGCCTTAATTTATTATTTATTTATTTATTTATTATTTGCACTTGTATGTCCTCCTCAAGACTGAGCTGCTCACAGTTAAAATATAAACACAATAAATACTTTAAAAACTATTAAATTTAAATACAAGTCCAAATATAATAAACTAAAACCATTAAAACTATCCCAACCCAAGGGGGTCACAGCCGGTTGATCAAACAACCAAGTTTTAGCTCACGCAAAAGGTGCGGAGGTCAGGGGCCAGGCGGAGCTCCAAAGGCAGTTGGTTCCAGAGGTCAGGGGCGCAACAGAAAAGGCTGCTGGGAATTACCAATCGCACTGACCCGCCATGGAATCCGAGGAGTCCTTGCCTATGAGCTCGACAGGCCGGCATTCGATATCGGAAGGAGACGCCTTAAATATTGAGGACCCATGTCATGAAGGACTTTATATGTTAACACTAAAACCTTGAACCTCACCCAGAGCGAATGCAACCAATGCAAGCCAAGAGGAGGGGGTAATATGGGAGAACCGGTAACTCCCATCACCACCACCACAGAATGAACCATGAAATTCAGTTAAGAGTAAACATGTAGATTCAATTGAAACAGGCCTGTAACATGCTTTAATTGAGCCCAAATTTGTTGGGCAGTTGCATCAGGTGAAAAATAATCTGCATCATTGCAATTCAATTAATGTTGTAATGCGTTGCCATATCTAGTCAAGTCTCTTATGTCAGGAGGCCAAGGCTGTGGTGGAGGATTAAACACCATACAGTGGGTACCTTCTCTACTGTAAAATGCCAACCTCACTGACCCATGCCTTGTAATTTGGTCCTGAGCTTTAATTTTGAATCACCAGTCAGTGGGGTGATCAAATATGCAGAGGAACATTCATAATTTGCGCTGGTTGAACAATGCCTGCTTGGCCACCAGGGGGCGCTGCAGCTGGCACTGGTGCTGGCACTGGTTGACCTGCTAAATGCATTTGTGGCTGTGCCATTGCTGGTCTAACCTGTGGCTGCATGTGGACTTGTTGCTGTTGAGCTGCTACTGGTATTTGAGCACCACCAATTTGGCCTGCAGGAGGTGCTGGCATCTGCATTTGAGGCATTTTACTAGCAGCTATATCAGGAAGCCAAGTTGATTGTAATATTTTTTTATGATCATGCATTTCATGCATTTCGTCAGCAGATGGCGCTACAACAGTAGAAAAAACAGCTCTCACTGAGTCAGGATCATAAGACACTCCACGTGATGTAGGCACAGCTCTCTGCTCTGATTGGTCTGACACCACACCCATGTGACCAACTTGTGGGTGGACCCTTGGCTTCCAAGAAGAAGGCAAGATGGAGGGCTCAGGAATTTGAACCACACCCATATCTGGCTGAAGGGATAATGCAAAAACCTTGGCTTGCTTTACATTTTGTTCATAACCTTCAATTTCTCTCAAAAAACCATGCATAAGATTCTGCCTCATAGTTTTCTCTGGAGACATTGGAGACTAAAGAATGTCACTTTTCTCTTTAGGTGAAAAATGCTCAGCTGACTGTAAAACTTTGGGCTTTGCTTGAAGTAATTCATAATCATGAGTATATGCTTTTTCAGACTGAGCTTTCTCTTGGGAAGTAGCATAGCATGCATCTTAGATATAGGAAGAAGGTACCGACCTTATCTCTTGCTGCTCTTCCATGGCAGAAGCATGTGGGAGTGACTGCCACAAATCGTCCTCGGACGGAGTCCTCCTTTGTTTCATCTTTGCTTTCTTTTGAGGCATTATCTTGCTGTTATTCACCAGGTCCTCAGACCTGAGGAACTAACTAAAAATAAGCCCTATCATCACAACGAGCAAAGAAAAACATAATTAAGCTTGAAGCTTTTGAAGCTCTGACAAAACCATCCTCTGCTACCAATGTCAAGCCTTTCTCTGCTACCATTTTCAAAGGCTTGGAAAAACCTTCTGCCAGGGAGTAAAAAAGCTTCCAAAACATCCCTGCTAATTAGAGGTGATAAACCGTGTTCTTCTCTGCTGTCAATGATGATAAAAATGAGACCAGGAAAATAATCTAAAAAACATTTTTATTTATAAAATAAGAAAACCTAACGGAGCTACATGTTTGCAACCTAATCTCCACCAAGGCATATAGAAAAAAGAAAAAGAAAAGATATAACGGAAGTTACAGGAAGTGAAGTAAAGACTTTGTACACATGCGCAGTGAATCAAAACATTCTTATCTCATTACTATGGAGACAAGATAACACAGTGCTGGCTAGCAGACACCTGCTTGCTAGAATATGAGCTTAGAAGCTTGAAACAGACAAACCAAAAAAAACGCAGTGACATTTACACCTACACCCCGACCCATATCAGTGATGACCTCCCCGTAATGTCCCGTTGTCTGGATGCGGTGCAGATCTGGATGGGGAGGAACAGGCTTTGACTCAACCCAGCCAAAACTGAGTGGCTGTACATACTGGCATCTCGGATTACTCAGGAGATACCACTGTTGGTCATGGGGGGAGAGGTGTTGCCCCTGTGAATAGGGCGCGTAACCTGGGCATCCTCCTGGATACACAGCTCAGTCTGGAGGAGCAGGTGGGGGCTGGGTCCAGGGGGGCATTTGCCCAGGTGTGGGCCTGACCTGAGATGCCCTGCGGACAGTCACTCATGCACTCGTCACTTCCCGAATTGACTACTGCAACGCTCTCTACATGGGACTACCCTAGCGGACCACCCGGAGGTTGCAGCTGGTACAGAATGCGGCCGCACGGGTTGTGATAGGAGTGCCCCGATACTCCCATGTTACACCCCTCCTGCGCGACCTGCATTGGTTGCCGGTTGCCTTCTGGGTGAGATTCAAGGTCTTAGTAACAACATATAAAGTCCTACATGGCTTGGATCCTGGGTACTTGTGGGAACGTCTCCTGCTGGCATCACACTCTGATCGCCCTGTACTCTCCCACAGACAGGGCCTCCTTGGGATACCATTGGCTAGACACTGTTGGCTGGAGGTGCCCAGGGGTAGGGCCTTCTCTGTGGGGGCACCCACCCTGTGGAATCAACTCCCCGTGGACCTTCGTTTGGCTCCGTATCTCTGCTCCCTCTTTCCGCTACTTAAAGACTTGGCTATTTCAGCAGGCCGGCCTGGACCGAACCAAGAAGGGGGGGGTTTCTGTTTTTTTAAATTTAATAGTTTTAAATTGTTTTGTTCTTAAATTAGACTTGTATTGTTTAATCCTTTTTAAATTGTATTGTATTTTTTATTCTGTGAGCCGCCCTGAGTCCTTAGGGAGAGAGGGCGGCATACAAATCTAATAAATAATGATGATGATGATGATGATGATGATGATACCAGAATGGCATTCCCTCCTTAATTTCAGTATTAAGACTAGCTCTTATTTTCTTAAGTAATGCCTTTTGGAAGCACTTTGATAATTAGGACAATCTGTATTTTTAATATTCAGTATGTGTTGCAACCAATTAACAAATGTAGATAATTGGTGTGGGTTTTGAAAGAAACCAGATGATGGGCTGTGCAATGGTATCAGCAATTATCTTACCTGTCTCTTACATATTTCATTTATTTCTACCTTACCTGTTATTTCAGGGCTAGAGAACCTTCAGGCTATTATTTTTGTTTCAGCCTCTCCCAAGCCATATCTCTTTACTGTTCCCACTCGTGGTTACTAATGTGAATTGTTCAGTTTACAATGACAGGAGAGTGGCCAAAATGGAGTGGAGAATAGATTGGATGAATGTTCTCCATTATGTGTCAGTTTTAATCCTTTGTAAGCCTCACCTCTTGTTTCGCACTTTATTTCATAATTCGATAAAATCCTGGAAGAAATCATCAGCAAATTGGGTTGCATTGTTACTCATACATGTTGACTTGTAGCTGTATATTTCTTTTTTTGTCTATTATCAGAGAAAGTGTTGAGTTGTTGTAATTCATTCTCTGATGGCATTAACTGTCTTGATGAAGACTCAAACAGTGAAATGATCCAGGCAAGAGAAAGGCAGACTTGCGGATAGGATTTCTACCAGTTTTGAATAAAACAATAGATCTGCACTCTGGAGGCACAGTTTGATTACAGTTTTGCACCTACAGTTTACCTGGAGCACAGAGTGCTTTAAATTGATGCAGCAATAAATGTGCTTCTCCTTGATGAAGTCAGTCTTGCCTTAGCAAAGTACAAGTTACATCCTGTTTGGATCTTTGCAGTATGCTCTACATGGAGGTATCTTTGAGATGTCTTTGGAAATGGCAATTTGTTGAGAATATGGGTAGCTGCTTACAAGCAAAATCTTGATAGTGGTGGCCCTACAAATTAGTTTTCCTTTAGGGGAAATCATGCAAAGCCCTTCATGGCTAGAGATATTCCTACTTTGAATTGGATTAGACAAGAGTGTGTGATCTCATTCCTGATATTCAGGGTCACAGCTGATGCTATGATAAGGAAAGTTTTTGATGGCAGGCAAGGAATCTAGTAATATGAATCTTACTATGCAGCCAATTTCATGTTTGTCAATGATGAGGCTGTATTTGCAAACAATGATATGGAGGCCACTAGTAATTGTGCATGATATCTCATACGTTGTCCATTCATATGACTTGAAAATTATTGCCAAGAAAACAAAGTTTTGTCAATTGATGGATAACTATCTGCTGTCTTCTTCAACAGAGCCCAACTAAAGCAGCTTAGATTTCTTGGGTTGCTGGTAGAAGTCAGAAGCAGAAGTAACCAGCAGGATTGGCCAGGCTACTACTATCTTCAGGTCACTAACAGGTGTTTGTGAGGTAAATAAAATATTTCATTGAAAACAAGATGTGAATCTTCTAGATACTAGTGTAGGGGAATACAGAGATAACCTTGATGAAGGAATGCAAGAACTGTTAAGAAAAAAGTAAATGACAGTTCAGACCTAGGAAAGGAGAAAGCATATAAAAGAAAACTTGTCTTGATTATCTTTAGTATAAGAGAGGGCAGATGGATACACTGGCAGGCTTCAGGTTACTCTGGCAGGCTTCAGAATTCTGTAATTATACCCTAGAAAGTAAAGCAGCATTCCTGAAATCTTGTTTGTGTAACTGTCAGATTTGTTATTGTTTTCTTGCTGCTGAAGGTGCTGTACATATTTTTTTAGTTTTATTAGTATAATATATAAAATTCCATGTCAATCAAACTGTCTTGTCCAGGTACAATTGTTTTTAGGCAATCATAATCAGAGTGTTTACAATAACATGTATCACAATAACATTAATACTGTAGTGGCAGTAATATTTTGTTTGTCTATTTTAACAAATTTCCATTTTAACATTTATCCTTTTTATGTCCCTTTCTTTCTAACTTCTGTTTTTATTGTCTAGCCATCGATAAAATAAGTCCCATGTCAAAAAGTATTTAGTTTCTTCTTCATCTTTGATAGTGTTAGTCTATGCATTTCTGCACAAGTACTGTATGTCAACTCATAAAACATTTTGTATACACGTTTTATAGTTGACAACAGAAAGGGGGAGTTTCAAAGAGCAGGCAATAGCGTACTTTGAATCCAAAGTACATTCCATTCATATTTTCTTCAAAGACTGATTAGATGGCTGAAGCTTCTGCCGTGAAAAAAATCTAATTGGAGAGCATGATTGATGACTCTTGGCTAAGGACGTTTTTTGTTGGATGATACACCCAGAGGGTTGGGGGAAAAAGCAGGATCAAGGGTGACAGTGAATTACATATCTCAGAGTTGGCTACGCCCAGGTTAGTGCCGGACATAGAATGGTAGCTTCAAATAAATCCCCTTTAGTTTTGGGAGTGTGGCTCGAGGCTCATGATTTAATTGGAGTAACTGCCGGAACCCTGACAGATAGCCAACTCTGAGATACGTAATTCACTGTCACCCTTGATCCTGCTTCTCCCCGCACCCCTCTGGGTGTGTCAGTGTCAGGAACCCTGACACTGTATATATTTTTGAAAATTATTTTCACTGACTAACTTTGCCCTCCCACTTTTATAGAATTGTATGAAAGTCTAATGGATACTCTTTTCCACTTGTAATCATGTATATTTTATATATGAATATAGTAATTCATATATTCAACGGTATATAAAGAATATTCAAAATAGGAACATCTTCATTTAATTATATTAAGTTAATTCACTGCCTGAAATGTACTTCTATCTTTCCCTCACTCTCCCTTCCACAAATACGTTTTCTTGACAGTATTAGGAGCTGTTTGACTGGAATACCACACTATATTACCAAACATATAGAAACCAAAATATATAAAGAATATTCAAAATGGAACATCTTCATTTAATTATATTAAATTAATTCACTGCCTGAAATGTACTTCTATTTTTCCCTCACTCTCCCTTCCACAAATACGTTTTCTTGACAGAATTAGGAGCTGTTTGACTGGAATACCACACGCTATATTACCAAACATATAGAAACCAAAATATATAAAGAATATTCAGAATAGGAACATCTTCATTTAATTATATTAATTCACTGCCTGAAATGTACTTCTATCTTTCCCTCACTCTCCCTTCCACAAATACGTTTTCTTGACAGTATTAGGAGCTGTTTGACTGGAATATCGCACACTTTATTACCAAACATATAGAAACCAAAACCCAGTAACATATAGCAATAGTATAGCAATAGTACTTAGACATATATTAGTCTTCATAGTGCTTTACAGCCCTCTCTAAGCAGTTTACAATATTAGCATATTGCCCCAACAATTTGTGTCCTCATTTTACTGACCTCGGAAGAAGGGAAGCCTGAGTCAACTTTGAGCCATTCAAAACCAAACTCCTAGAGTGAGCAGTGAGTTAGCCTTAAGTACTGCATTCTAATCACTGCACCACCATGGCTCTTATGCTAACTTTCCAGTTTTAATTTAGTCAGATTTCCTCAGAGATTTCTGTAAGTTTGTTGAATTATAATTTTATATTATGACAGCTGTTTGCCATATTTCTAGATTTCACCCATTAGAATCTGAATACTTTTTAACAACAATTACATTTAAGTCATATAACTATGTGGAACCAATCTAAATGTAATGAATAACATCAAGGAATAGACCAGCTCCATAAAATTTTTAAACAGTAACTAGGAAAGACATTCAATTAGTCCAAAATAAAAATAAATTCATATGCAGAAAATCATTAATTTTTAGATAAATATTATTCTCAAAGCATTTTATTTTTGTTTAGCTTTAGCATTTCTAGTTAGTTACTATTATAGCATTTTGGTGTTCTTACATAGAGAACTCTCTCACAAGATTTCGATATAGAAGAACTATCAAGCTATCAAAAACAATTGAACCAGTGTATTTTAATGTTCCCTAGAATTTTGTACAAAATTATCTAGTGGCTACACTAAGCTTATGAGACCAGTCCATGATTTATTAGAACAAATAAGGCAGTATATTTTGGTCTATATTTGAAAGCCACATTTACAATATCCAAACAAATATTCAAACCCAGTGAGTAAGAGTGACAGTTTGAAACAAAATATGTGGAAGAGATTCTGCTACTAGAACTCAGAAATAGCTTTCATGCTTTCACAGAATAAATAGGCTCTGAACTTCCAGGGATAGAATAAAAAAATAGTAACAGCAGGTGAGAAGCTAAGCCCTGAACAGCAAAAGTGATACCATTGCTATTACTAGCAAGGAAGCAAAGAAGAGAATTGTACTTAGTGATTTTATATTTTGAAGAATAAGAATAGTCTTTGCAAACTAGACCTCACGATTTTTGAACTGTATTGTCCCCCTGGAGCATAGGTTTAAAATATGATGGTGCACATGAGCTGCTATAATCACAAACCTTGGACTTAGAAACTTTAGAATGGAAGCTAAAAAGTTGGAGGTTTGGGTAATATTCATATCATTTTTTTCTTAATCCATGGAAGAAGTTTTGAAAGGGAGAGAAACAAGCTTTAGCTTATCAAAATGTTGTTAATACCGTAGATGCACACATTGCAGCCTTGATTGATGAAATTGTAGTCTACATGATCTGGATTATGGCTGCTAGGATGAGATGGGTTTCATCTTAGAAACACCTGGAAGGACACCTTTTACTGATTTATAGAAGGAACAGATCAGACATCCAGCCCTTGCTTATCAGTGGAGACCAAGTGGAGCAAGTGGCCAGTTTCAAGTTTCTGGGTGTTACCCTAAAAGAGGACCTGACCTTGGGTGCTCACATTGCAGCACTGGTCAAAAGGGCCCAGCAGAGATTATATTACCTGAGACTTCTCAGAAAACAACAACTGAATAAAAAACTGCTGGTGACCTTCAACCGCTGCACCATAGGGAATATCTTAACTTACTGCACCTGTGTATGGTTTGCCAATTGCACAGCGGCAGATAGGATAGCACACCAGAGGGTTAACATCATTGCTCAGAAGTTCATTGGTTGCCCTCTCCCCTCTTTGGAAGAGCTTTATAACTCCCACTGCCTTAAGAAAGTTCAAAACATTCTCAAAGATCCATCTCATCCTGGGCATCCTTTTTTTGAACTATTACATCTGGCAGACAGTACAGGATAATAAAAAACAAGGACAAATGGGCTGAAAAATAGCTTCTATCCCAGGACAGTAACTCTATTGAATTTTACTGTATAGTGCAATATTAATGCAATATCAGGGGTTTTCAATTCAATATATAGAATGTGAAGGATGTGTGTTTGTGTTTATTTTCATAGTCCTAATGTACACTGAAGATGGTATTTAATTTTGTTGTATGAGTTGCAATGACAATAAACTAAACTAAACTAAACTAACCATGCCAGAGTTAATTAAGAGATCTGAAACTGAAGTTGGTAGAAGTTGAAGATTGAAATTTAGAAATAAGTATTTCAAATAAAAACCTATACCTTGCAGGATTAAGTATGAGAATAAGTACATTGGATTATTCAGTGGCAATGTCAGGAAAAACATAGATTCATGAAGTTCATGGCCTTAGTTATCTATTAATGTTCAATGTAGGGAAAGGCTTATAAAGTAAATGAAAATAGAAGTATTATAGGAAAGTATCATCATTAAAGATAACTTCATTAATATAATTTGGATTTGGTTGGATGACTGCTATGACCAAACTGAAGGATATAATTTATCCTTATAGTTATTTAAAGAACAAACAGCAGTAGGAAAAAGGAGGAGTTGCACTATATGTAATTGCCTGCCTGCCTGCCTGCTCTCTCTCTCTCTCTCTATTTATCTATTTATTTCCATATACATCAAACCAAGTAAACAATACCAATACAGCAAGTATCTTGGGTAAAACAACAAGAAGATAAAATATAAGCAAAAGTGCTATTTGTAGTAGAGGAAGAGAAGAAGAGGAGTCCAATAGCAAGTAGATAGACTCAAGTTACAGTGACAATGAGTGTCCCCTTGGGAGATCTGAGAAAAGAGGTTAGGGACAGATTGAAATGGAGAAACTCTGTTTTAACTAGGAGTCAAAAATGTTTTTATGGTACCTAATCACTATATAAAGAGCCTTGGTGGCGCAGGCTGTTAAACGCCTAGCACTTAGTTCCAGCTGCCTGCAATTAGTGCAGGCTCAAATCCCACCAGGCTCAAGGTTGACTCAGCCTTCCATCCTCTCGGGGTAGGTAAATTGAGGACCCAAGATTGTTGGGGGCAATAAGCTGACTTTGTAAAAATGCGCTGGGGGCAAAAAGCCCTAGTAATAAGCAGGCATATGCAATGGAATGAAGGCTATTGCTAAGCGCATTGGGTTGTGTCCCAAAAATTGTAAGCTGCCCTGAGTCTTCAGAGAAGGGCGGCATATAAATGTAATCAAAAAAAAAAATCTAGTAAGACTGGTACCAATCTGGATTCAAAGAGGAGCTGATTCAGACACCCATGGCTGTATGCCCTGTACATCTTGGCATCTCCCTAAAGAAATGCATTTTTTCACAGATTCTTGCCAACTACCCAGTCAAGAGACTATCCCATTGGAGGAATTGCTTCAAAAAGCAAAGGTGCAAAATAGTAGTGAATGAGATTTAATTACATTGGCACCTGTTGGGAAACAAGTTCTACCAAGCATGATTCTTTAGAGAGTGAAGCAAGGCATCTGTGGGACAGAGTCACCTATAATTTAATCTTAACCCAATTACCTTAATTTGGTAGATTATGTAGCAGTATTATGCACAGAGCTCTCTAACTATAATTTTTTTCACTGTATTTTATAGAAGAGAAGTCTGGCAAATTCTAGTCTGTTCATACTGTATGTACCACCCTTAGCCATAGGGCTTGGGACTTATAACTCTTTGAATATTTTTCAATCTGTTATTTTAGGCTGAAAATGCCAATTCATGGTACGCAGGGACCCAAAATGAACTATACTCAAAACACAGAGAGACTCCTTGAAGATCATCCCTTTCTTAAGGAGCACAGAAAATCTGAAAGCATTCACAAAACACTGCAGGCAGAGTTGGGATTTTCACTCCTGTGTGGGCATACCAATACCTAAACACTCTTGCTTATTTGCTTATTAAGCAAGGAAGCTGCCTATTTCAAAGGCATTCCCTTTTACAATGGATTATTTTCTTGAGTTTGATGATGTAGAATACGTCCAACTTCTCATTTGAAAGATTTAGTACATTTCTTTTGGTAGCAAAATATGCAAGGAGTACTGCAAGGCAGGCAAAAATCCTAGGTAATTACTCTACATAGAAACTGTTCTTATATTTTCATATGTAAATATCTTTACCCAAGTGATATAGGAACTATCAGTAGTTAGATGCTGGTCTAATCAGAGACTTGAGAATTAAGATGCAGATAAGGTGAAAAAAAGGGCAGGAAGCAGGCCCTCCAATGAATTTTGTGGATTATCTTCAAGAATATGTAATGCTAGATGATTGGAGGAGAGCAAATACTCAAAATATTTCAAAATAGAAATATAGAGGATAAAAGTAACTACAGTCATGTCAGTCTGACATCAATACTTGATATTCTAGAACAAACAAAATGATTGATTTATATCAATGGAACAATTTAGTGATTATAAGATTTCAGCACTGATTTATCAAAAACAAATCTTGTCATACTCATCACAAGTATTTCATTTTTGATACTCTATTAAATAATTTCATTTTTATTTTCCTAGTAGATAGTATATATACTACATTTATATTTTGACTTAAGGAAAACATTTAATAAAATACCTTCTGAACACTGTTTAGGAAGTTATTAAGTCAGTTGGATAGCATGTCACAGACATGTTTGGTGGAGCCATCATTAATTTGAAAATTATCTTCAAAGAAGAGTTCCTTGTTAAACTGGAATGGGTATGACTAGAATTTGATCATGAATCTAGTATTATTACCATCTTGTATGATTTGCAGATGGCACAAAACCAGGTAGGATAGTAGAAAAAAAAGATAAGAAATGGACTGAAATAAAACAATGAACTTTAAGAGAGGAAAATGTAAAATTATTCCCTTACAGGGGAAAAAGCATCAAGTCCATGACGATAGGATGGAGGGTACTTGGATTAATAATAGTACATATAAAAAGAATCTTGAAGCTGGAACTAATCATAAGTTGAGTTTGAATCAGCCATTTTAGCAACATGATTGTCAAAAATACCAATGGAGTTTTTGATGCATCAACAGGAATATTGTTTCCATATGTCTAATTAATTGTTCTGCATTGGCCAGTCCCCAGTCTCAACTATTGTATCTAATAGTGTGTCATGCATTTTATTTTTTTTAATAAGCTTTATTAGACGTTTAGTTTAGTTTAGTTTAGTTTAGTTTAGTTTAGTTTAGTTTAGTTTAGTTTAGTTTATTTGGACTTATAGGCCGCCCTCTCTCCCAAAGGACTCAGGGCAGCATACATAAAAAATGAACAATACAAAAATTAAAACAATTTAAAAAATATTAAATTACAGCCAAATAAACATTCCAGGTTAAAACCCCGATCCCCTGTCAGTCCAGGCTGGATTGTGAAAATAACCATGTTTTAAGGTCACGGCAGAAGAGCGGAGATCAGGGGCCAGGCGCAATTTCAGGGGTAACTGGTTCCAGAGGGTGGGTGCTCCCACAGAGAAGACCCTCCCCTAGGGGTCGCCAGCCTACAATGTTTAGCTGATGGTACCCCCAGGAAGCCCTGTCTGTGGGAGCGCACTGGGCAATTGGTATTCATCGATGGCAGGAGACATTCTTGCAAGTACCCCAGACCCAAGCCATATAGGGCTTTATAGGTTGTTACCAGCACCTTGAATCTCACACGGAGGGCAACCGGTAGCCAATGCAGGCCGCACAGGAGGGGCGTAATATGGGAGAATGGGGATGCTCCCATCACTACCCGCGTGGCCGCATTCTGCACAAACTGAAGTCTCTGTATGACATGCAAGGGCAGCCCCATATTTAATAAAATTTAATTTTATTAAATTAAAAACATAAAAAATAACAGCAATTTGTAGTGCTTATCTTATAACATTAATTCGTCCATTATTTACAGGTGTTAATCTATGCATGGTTACATTCTTATCTATTACTTATATTTAATAGCTACCTATCTTTAATCTATTTCCATTCTATTCAATTATACCATTGTTCCTACACTTTATAAAATATCGAAGCGTTAACTTATCCATTTCTGCACAGCTCATAACTTTTTGTATAATAAGTTTCTCTGAGGGTATGGATGGCTGTTTCCAAAATTGAGCAAAGGCAATATGGCAGCAGTTAATATGTGTAATAATAGGTATTTTGAGCTCTTTACATATTTCTTTTTAAAAATCCCCAATAGGAAGAGTTCCGGTTCTAGCTCTAATTGCTCGTTAGTAATTTCCTGTAACTATTCCTTGGTTTTAAGCCAATATTTTCAAGCCTCTGGGCAGGACCACCACATATGATAGTATGTTCCCTCTTTTTTTTTTGCATTTCCAACATATGGGACTCATTTTGGGGTACATTTTTGCTAATCTTGAAGGGGGTAAGGGCCACCTATAGAACATTTTATATGCATTTTCTTTATATGCTGCTGATTTTGTTAATTTCTGATTTCTGTTCCATATGGTCTCCCAATCTGATAATTTTATATTGCGTCCAATATTTTGACCCCATGCAATCATGCATCCTTTCACTACTTCTTCCTCCAATTCTACTTCCAAAAGGTATTTATATATTTTAGTAATATTTTTTTATCTGGGCCTAATAAGATTTTGTCTAATTGTTGTGGTTTCAGGTATATTCCGTAATGCTTTATGTCTTTTTTAATCGGCTTTGTATTTGGAGATAAGCCCACCAGTCTACTCGTAGCCCTTGTTCTTGGAGATCTTGTATTGTTTTTAAGTTCCTGTGAATATCTAGTAGGTTTTTATATTTTAACATTTTATTCAAATCTAAATTGTTTGGATGGGTCATCGCTTCCATTGTAGATAGCCAGGTTGGGATTTTTATGTAATGTTTCTTTTTGACTTTGATCCAATTATTTAATAATGAATCTCTGATCAAGTGTCTATGGAAATGTTGTTTGGTGGATCCTGTATCCCACAGAAAGGCATGCCATCCTCTCTGCAGGTCATGACCTTCTATAGCTAGTATTCTTTTATTCTTCAAATTGATCCAGTCTTTTAACCAAACTAATATTGCTGCACTATAATATAGTTCCTAGTTTGGCAATCCAAAACCTCCTCTGCTCTTCATATCTTGTAGTAGTTTCATTTTTATTCTGCATTTTTTCCCTTGCCAGATAAACTTTGCTATTATTTTATTAAGGTTATTGAAGAATGTCTTTTCTAATTTAACTGGAATGGTTTGGAATAGGTATAGAAATTTTGGTAGTATAGACATTTTTATGGCAACTATTCTTCCTAGCAATGACAATTGCATTTTAGTCCATAATTCTAAGTCTTTTTTTGTTTGTTATAGTAGCTTGTTATAATTATTCTCCTTTATCGCCTTACATTGTGCTGTCATCCATATACCCAAATATTTGATTTTTCTTGTTGTTTGTAGTCCAAGCGCTCTTTCTAATTCTGTTATTTGTAATTCTGTTAATTTTTTTTGCTAAAAATTTCATTTTCTGTCTATTGATTTTCAATCCTGCCACAGCTCCAA
Organism: Naja naja; assembly: GCA_009733165.1. Lineage (NCBI taxonomy): Eukaryota > Metazoa > Chordata > Lepidosauria > Squamata > Elapidae > Naja > Naja naja. The sequence continues at coordinate 16,845,187 of CM019150.1, read as the reverse complement.
ATCTTTCTAACTCCTTAATAATTTAATTTGTCCTTTCATCAGGGCCTGGGGTTTTATTACTTTTCTGGGCTCTAATTGCTTGGTTTAATTCTATCCTAGTTATATTCTTAATCAAAATTTCTTACTCAGAAATCCAAGCGTATAATATAGGAGACAGAACCAGGGAAAATTTTGAAAGACTGAAACACTAATAAGAATTGGATAAATCGATAACTTTTTTTCTTCTTGAATTTTTGATTGTGTGAAGCTCCTATCTGAATATTGGATGATTATTTTTTCTTTCTTCTTCCTTTTGATTGGATACAATAATTGGAACGCCTTCTGGAAATCATTAATTATATAATCAATTGGTATTTAAACTCAGATATTCTATAATATACATACTTTAAATTTAGATTCAAACTACAATTAACTTAAGTAGAAATTTAGTGCAATTAATTTGGAGCTATGATTATTTAATTCATTTTATATATGGTTAATTAAGATATTTAATTAATTCTTTACACTTATTGTGATATATTGATTGATTGAAATGTTTAGTTAATCTATATTTACAGTTATATATTTATATTTATAATTAACAACTTAATCAATTTCTCTTCTTTATATCTTGTATATATACTAACATAGAACTTAGATTTTCTGATGCTTATTATACTTACTTAAATTGATGTTTATATACTTACATATTTAAAAAAAAGTTTCATATAGATACCTATACAGTTAGATATACTGACTTCTTATCTAGATATTTACTTTGTAAATATAGAACAGAATTGTGATTAATGAGACCCTATAGAAGAATACAACATTATAAAAGCTCTTAATAAGTATCTCTTAATAGTTAATTCTTAAGAAAAATAATTTCAAACTGTTTAATGCCAATTTGGGATTATGTTTATAACATTCTTAAAAACCAGAGAGAGATACTAGAAGAAATGACCACTATAAGTACTGCAATGAACAAGACAGGAAAGAAGACCACATCAATCCCAATGCCCTCAGCAACAACAGCCTCACCGAGGATTCAAAAAACAATAGAAGAAACGCTGATGGCTGAGAAACAAAACACTGCTTTGAATGTTAACATTCAAACCTCATTACTTACACTGCAAGAATTGATGGCCAAACTTCAAGAAATAATGGTAAAAATCACTCAGAAACAAGAGCTGATATTAATGAGCTGAAGGAGGACATGGGGAAATTAAAAATAGAAATGAGATCAGATATGTCAAAACTTGATGAAAAAGTAGGGTCAATTCAATAAGCATTAGAAAGAAATGAACACACAAATAAGGAAGTAGAGAAAAGAATGGAACAAACAGAGAAAAAGGTAGAAATGGTGGACCAACAAATAAAAATAGTGAGTAAAGAAATGGAGGACTCCTTGATCTATATCGAAATGGATAAAGCTGCATTGTACTTAAGATTTCAAAACATAGTGGAAGCAAAAGACAAGGACCTGGAACTAGTGATGGCAGAAATTTTAGCTGAAGCTCTAGATAGAGATAAGGAGGAAATGCTAAAGGAAATGGATAACGTATACAGGGTCAGTATGAGTTATGCAAGGAGAAACAGACTCCCAAAAGAGATCCATATCCGATTCACAAGGACGAAAGTGCGAGATATAATATATAAGATATCTAGAGAAGAAGTTATAACATACAAAGGAAAGGAGATCCAGATCCTCAAACAAATTCCAAGAAGAGTAAGGGCCCAGAGAAGGGACTATAAATTTTTGGTCACACAGTTGAACAAGCAAGACATTCTATTTTGCTGTTGGTCACTTGGGAAGAGAGGAAGATCAAAATAGACACTTTGGAAAAAGCACAAGAACTGTATGAACAACTAGTGTCATGCATTTTAAGAGTCAGTGAAACCAATGAGAAGTGTAATTGGAATAATCAGGAGACTGAAAATAGATGCTATCAAGAAAGCGTGAAAGAATTGCATATGTCTGGCTTCAAACAAATGACTGAGGAGGTAAACTAGAAGGTGACGTATTTATTCTCCGTCATCCTAGGATGTAGGAATGGAGTCTTATGTTACAGAAAGGCAGATTTGGAATGGTGGAAAAACATTCCTAACCATAAGAATAGTACAACAGTAGACCCAGGGAATTGATTCTTCTGCCCTGCAAGTCTTAGGTTATGTCTGAATGGCTTGTTGGAAATGATTTAGTTTGGATTCTGAACTGAAGTAGAATTGAAGTAAATGACAATGACTGTCTCATTTTTTTCAAAAAAAATAGACTTGTGTAATGATGCCTTACCCAACAGCATCAAATCATTTTGACTGAATTTAAAATGTTATAGTCTTAGGTAAAAATGTATATATTTATATATTTATTAATGTATATATTTATATATTTATATATTTATTAATGTATATATTTATATATTTATATATTTATATAAATATATATTTATATATTTATATATTTATTTAGGAAGAGAAACATACTTGCATGTCCAATCCAGATCTCTCTACAGATGTCTGTTCTGTTAGCAAAATCTGGAGATCTTTGCAATCATAGCACAGTGTTTGAAGAATGAGAGATTATAGTTTTCTTACTCCAGGGTTAAGACACTATTTTTATTTTACTCTTTGATCCAAATGGATCAACAAAAGGGTTTATAAAAATGGAAAACTTACAAGGAAGATACGGAAAAAGCAGAATATGCTGTTGTCATAACAGAAAAAAGGCCCTGTTCTGTTGTTATCTTCCCTGGTATAAATAAAGAAACATCTAATCCATGAACACATGGGCTTTGAGGCTGATCATTCCTCGAGGATTATTATTGTACCACTTCAGTTACTGGCAACAACTGTAACAATAAAATTAAACAAATCCTCTACTTGTATGTGAGGAAACACCTACCTCCTTATTAACAATAGATAGAAAACTGTCTGGTTTTATGAAATATATTTTGTTTAGAAATGGCTGAAAGGACACAAAACTAATTGAATCCAGGTGCAGCAATCCACTGACTTTTTATGTGTGGGAGACTTTTAAAAAATTCAGAGAAAGTACCAGACTTGTGCATTCATGAGGATGGATGAGGATGAGGATTTAATAATAAAATGGCAGGTTTTTTTTTCAAGCTGTTACTCTTCAGAAGTTTTTGGGTATCAATTTTCATAATCCTTCTGAGAGGTATAGTCCAAATTTTTTTGAAAGGGTGAAATCAAAAAAGCCTGATATTTATTCACAGGTTTTTCCCAGTTAAATTAATGAAAATTTTTGTTTGTGAGCATCAAAATTCCCAGGCAACTATATTTTGTTCAGTAGTTGTATATACAATGAGTTTTTTAGGGCAGAATTCTACATTGCCTGTATGGATGCCCATACTTCAGTTGTGTTATCAGCATGACTTTCTGAAGGTACAGGGCTTGTCAATAGTGCTTGCAGTTTTTCTGCTTTTGGGAATACCTCAATTCGGCTAATGTAACATTGCTTTTACGAGAGATGTGAGTTGAATTCCTAAGTAAACAATAGTGACCCCAGGGTCTCACTGCTTTCATCAGAATAATGAAAGCAGTATCCCCTTCTCCATGAAAAAAAACTACTAAGGCAATGCCTTTTAATTTCTAAATAAGAACCATTGGTAATTCTTGACTTCATTGCAGCTTCAAAATGTTTATCTGGGCTAATTTATTCCTATTTATTTATATTAAATTTATATACTATTCATTTTACTATCAAATGACACTGGGCAGCTTACAACATCATAAAAAAACAATTAGAACATTAAAACAATTAGAGTCCTTAAATTTTCTTCAGGTTTGTTATTTACCCAATTTAAAGAAGAGCACCATGTCAACTTTCATGTGATTTTTACCTGGCACCAAGAGATTGACACCTTTTTTTGGCTTGTGTCCCCTTTGTCAGCCTCATTTGTCTCTGTGACTCACTTCAATAGCCACTCTTAAGATATACATCATAAACTGTAGCAGTTTTCAATATTCATGCTGCTGAAAGAGAATGAGATGTGAGGATAATAACAAAATGATTATATGCTTGGGTGACCCCTCAGAAAGTTACTATGACCCCCTACAAATATCACATGTTCCCTAAGGGGGGCTCATGGCCCATGTTTGGGACTCATATAATTCCACCAAATTTGCTGATCTTCAGGGCCTGGTCATACACAAGATTAAAGCCATTCTTGCTTTTGGAAGCAAATGTAAACATAGGCATTTTGTTCTTCTCATGTTGCAGGTGTATCTCTCCCTTTCATCAAAATAATCACACAGAAAGGATCATTTGATTGGAAGCATTTTAGATTTTGAGAATTTAAAAATATTTTATTTACTTATTTTGATAGTGTTTTTTTCTGCAATGAAGGTTCAGTCAAATCCTTTGCATCATATCCCAAGGAATGTAATTGGATCCAAGCCCAGAACTGGAATGCTTTATTTCTGCACTTCGATTGCACTTAAAGAAAGTGTTTGGTTACTTCTAAAGCTGACTTTGCTCTTGGGGCAAAGACCAAAGCACTCCTTCTTTTCTACTGTACTGTATTTATGTTTTCTTCTTTAAGAAAACCCTTTCTTGCCTGTATAGAATCCAGACCATTGTACAAAATTGCTCTTGTTATTTTAATAAATAACAATTGGATAGAAAATTCTGGAAATGTTTACACTATGATTAAAACAATGATAAAAAGCAGACAATCTTTTTGGATATATAGAATAGGCAAGAAGAAAATTCAACACTGGATATGCCGCTAGTATACTATGTAAACAATAATTTCAATTGCAAAGTTCTGCTATTTCCCAGCATTTCATTGTTACCTGATCATTTCAAAAGCTGTTAGAAAAAAACTTCATATTATATTGAGCACTGTCAGTAAATTTGGAGCACCACTTGAATACTATCTGCATGGACAAAATCAGCATCAGTCAATTGTAAAAGGCAGCTTTACTTGGAATAGTTTATATCCTGCAATGATACTTTTAACACCACCAAATAATATTTGCCAATCCCAGGTCCTTGGGAAGGATTTGATAGATAGATAAAAACACTTAAAAGGTGCTTTTTATGTGTCCTGCACTTACATGTTCCTGACCTTCAGTTTTATTGTACTTTTGAATCAAATGGTTCCTTAACAAAGATTGACAAGTTAGGTTTTTGTCCTTCAGCACAAGATCTAGGAAGTGTAAATTATTTACCAGTGACAGAGAGCTGTGGTGTATTATGGCAGCGGCTTTTCTGTAAATGAGGCATAGTTGCTTGTGGCAGAGGCATTTAGCCACACTTAGCAGCTGCAGATTTTTAGAAGGAACTTTTCAAGAGTTTTGTGAATGTATTGCATTATTCCTGCTAAATGTCATCTGGCATTAGCTTAGATTTATTTCCTCTGTATTTACATGTTGTGTAAATTTTGGATACATAAAAAAGGGCCATAACATTCATAAATTAATGGATTTGTGAGTTTTGAAAGCAAATCATATTGGAAGTTCAGTAAATGTGACTGGGCTTTTGTTTTTCAGCCTTACTGATATGGAAGAGGAAGACTAAATTCACATAAGTGTACCATCATATGGTTGCTTGCTTTGGCTTAGCATTTTGTGTGAATTAAGAAAATTGCATTGATTTAGCAGCCTAAGTTTATGCAAATCCTTGTTTAGCATGTGTGAACCAAACCATGGAGAAAGTGTACTTTGGTGATTTTTTTCAACATGGTTGGGGTAGGGAAACACTGAGAGATCCTGGATGCATATCATTAATTAAGCCTACCTATATCAGAGATGCACATTGAAACAAAGCTTTATCTGGCTTGGTTTAACTATAGCTTGACTCAGCCATAAATTCATGAAATGCACATCTGGTTTAATTTTGGTTTATCACCCTGTATGAATCTAGTTATCAGCTAACGTTTAATGAAGGGGTGGGCAATCTTTTGGTAATCTTTTACATGGCAGAAGGCTACATATTTCTATGTAGTTTTTCAATTTTGCTAGTTTTGTGAACTCAGTCAATCATTGAGTTCATAAAGCTTGGCTTAGTCTGGCTCTGTTCGATGTTGTAAACTCAACCTATATACCTATAGCTGAGCGGGGCAGCTCCGATGTTTTCCACTGAAGCCTTTCGACAAATCCTAGTCTTTCCCTTGAGCCCTCGCTAAGGGACACTCTCAGCCTCGACGGACCTCAGCACGTAAAACCGGCCTAAGGCATAACCAACCAGCACCAAGACCTCTGGGAGAACCGCGCCCCATCTTCTCCCGGGGTTCCCCGCCCCGCCCACAGCAGAGTGAAGCGCTCCCTTGAAATGCGGCATTGCACTCGCCGCGTACACTCTTGCTTTCGGCGGCGGTTGGCTGGTCCCGTGGTCTCGGCGTGAGAGCAGCGCGTGCCGGGTATTCTTGGCTTGGCGTCTTGCGTGGGTCAAGTGCTGGAGGAAGCACGTGCGACAGCCTGGACAGACGAAGCGGTAACAGCCAGACGATCTCGCTTGGAAACGGCTCCTTGCTCGACGGCGTCTAATGGAAAAACAAGAGTCCAGTTTAGGGTCGGATTGAAGGCTGCCGAGGAAGAGAGAAAGGAGCGAGAAAAGAGCAGGCGAGCTATGGAGCTAGAGGTGGCTTTGTCCCGTATACCTCTTTGGGACTAGCTTACAAAAAAGGGGAAGGATAAGGAAGGCTCCCTCGGCGTTTCGAGACTTCAGGCATTGAGAAGACCTGGGCGCGCGTGGCAACCGCGAGTCAGCCAGGAGAAATTTGACGCGTTGCAAATATTAACTGGATTTGGATTTGTGTTTTATTTATTTGTTTTTTTGACCGCGTTTCTCTTGCTCCCGGAATTTGCTGCAAGTTGAGAAGCTTGCAATCTGGATTTCATGGAGCGGGGATTCTTGATACTGGTTGGACTTACATTTCTCTCGAGCGCAGGTAAAACGCAAAGAAAAATAACTAACCAAATAAATAAATAAAGAGTTGCGTGTGAGAAAGATAGATGCCTATGTCGCCTGATGATTTCTGATCCATTTCTTGACAGCGGCTTCCCGTTAGCCGCGCGAAGAAAGGTTGCTTTTTCACCGCGGGTCTAGGCAAGTTGGCTTGGAATTGTTTGCCCAGAATACGGGCTCGCTGCTACTGCCTGGAAAATGGGCATCAGAATGCAATCGTGCAGGGCAATTCCAGATGTGAATTGCTTCGTAAATAAAGTTGTTTCGGGCCTCGGAGAAATCGAGGCATCCCGAATAAACTTCTTTAAAAACAATTACATAATTATAATAATTTTTAATGTTTTTGAAGCATATAAAAAGGCAAGATCCTGGATCGGACAGAGAGACTGTAACGTCCGAAATCACATTTCTAAAGCCATCGGTTAAATTTTTGAAAGTTTTTTAGTAGCCAACTTCGTTAAGGTTATCTTTTATCCTCATCCGTTAATGCTACTCCAAAGGAAATGTACAGAAATATATTCTTTTTCGTTCTGCACGTCAAGGGAAAATATATTTTTCTCTTGGTGTATGGAACGAAACAAAACGTTTTCTGCCTTGAGAAAGAGAGTTGAAGACCTCCGAGGTCCCTTCCATCTCTATGATTCTATAATACTTCTTTCTGCCAAGGGAAAGAGAGATCCCTTCTTTGTAAAGCTTTATGTTGCTGATATTATATGCGGTGGCCAAATCACGTGTGTTCAGTTCTAAAGAAAAGGGAATCCAATTTCTTTTGCTAGGAGTTGTGATGGTGGAGAGACAGACTGTGAAACTGACACTTGAAAATCCTAAAAGAAGAACTAGCCAGCAGCCCGGAGATTATAAAAAACAGTCTTGGGTGGAATTTGGAGGTGGCAGCCCTGGCAGGCCTTGCAGGCTTGTTATGACAGTACCTATCTAGAGTGCTTTGAAGATGGAAAAACATAATACTAACATTTCTAGCTGAGTTTGTTTGAATGAAAAAATTGCTTCCAGGATTCTGGATTCTCTTTCTTGATCTCTTCACCAGCTTTCATTCATTATCGTGAACTCGAGGTAGGGGGGGCATTTGAATGGTTTCTGTTTAAATGTTGCCTGGTGATTTGTCACAGTTGTAATTCTAGAAGTTGAGAAAAAGAAATCCAAATCTGACACCACTTACTTTCAAGATGTAGCACTAAGAGTTTCGTTGCAGGACTCCACTGCTTTGCGAGGAACAGCTTCAATCTAATTTGGCCTCTTTTTCCCCACCCCCACTTCCCCCCTGCCCTCCACAATTTGCAGGTTTCTCGCTATCCGCCTCTCATCCCCTGTTGCTTCCCGGTGTGAGCAAGAGTAACAGCACAGGGCTGAGATTTCTGGGGCTCTCGGAGAGAGTCAGCAAAGAAACCAGCACAGAACCCGGAAGGCTGAATTCAGCTACCAGCTCCAAACTGGAGGTGGCTGACGTGGGGGAGGTCCACCACAGAGCCAAACGCTGTACTTGCTACACCTACAAAGATAAAGAGTGTGTTTACTACTGCCACCTGGATATCATCTGGATCAACACCCCAGAGTAAGTGGGGACACTCTATAGGGAGCTGGGGCAAAGGGATAGGTTGGCATTTCAAGCGGGAAAAGGATCTGGGGTACTTTCTTTTCATCAGAAGTTAATTTTGTCTCACTTCAGCATGTGAAGTGTTGTATCTAAGCGGATAAAACCACTTATGTAAGTTTCTGTTTCCAGGGGAAGTATACTCCCAAATTCCAGATGCTGGACAAGAAATACTTTCTGGAGAAGTAGAATTGGTTAAAATAGTATGAAAAAGACTGGGCTTAATAGAAGCTTATTGCCATTTATTGGGTTTGCTCCACCTTTTCTATAGAAGCTCAAGGAGGCATATATATATATATATATATATATATATATATATAAATAACCCAAATATATTGACAAAATTTGGTTATCAAATGAGTCTTCCTGGTCCTAGTCCAGTGATGATGAATCTTTTGGGCTTGGTGTGTCTAACTTGGCTTTGCTGACCTGATGGCATCCCCACACCCCAAACAAAAGAGAAACAACTCTATTTGATAGATGCCTAGAATATTCTTCACAATAGCCCTACAGATGTCTCCTGCTCTGTTTAGGACTACTGGCTGGCTATCTGAGGAGGTGATTGAATAGTAAAATACGTTTTGCTGCCTTTATCCCTATGTGGAAAATATCAACAAAAATTTTGACCCATATTCAGTGAACTATAGTCTTTGTTCACCAGCAGCATTTCTGATGACCCAAGGGGCTCCCTGGGATCCAGATCCAGAGAGTGGTCCAGAGAGGCCATCATTGGACTCTCATTCTAGGCAACAGAAAATAATCATTTGTTCAGTGATTGTTCAAAGTTAGGATGGTGCTGAAAAAATGGATCCTTGCACTTACCACCATTGCATTATCTCTGGGGTCACATGATCAAAATTTGGGTGCTTAGCAAACAGTGGACCTTTATGATAGTCAAAGTATCTTAGCGATCTCTCTCTCCCATCTCTGCCCTTTTGGCCATCCTGCACAGAAAGTGGTGGTGAAGAGGCCTCTGACCTTAATAGGTCTTCCTTGTACTACTTTCTCATCATCATCCTGGGGAAATAGTGGCACCAGAAGTTCTGTTGTTGCTGGATTTGTCCCAGGCTCTCACCTCAACTATGAGAGGATAAATAAAGTAGGAGGAAGGTCTGCCATATGGTTTATTATTTAAGCTGGTCTGTGTACTTGATTTAATGTTTTAGCTGTTTTATGTTCTTTCCACTGGAATTGGACAGCCAATAAATTTAATAAAATATATTAATACAGCCTGCTCTTCTCTTTAAATGACTAGTCTATTTGTAAGACCTTTTCACAAACTGCATTTTAGCATCTACTTTTAAAAATGTAACAATACTAGCAATTTGCAAATATGTGTCTTGTGTAAGTCTTGTGTAAGTCTTGTGTAAGCCAGGACTGGCCGCAGCATCACCCAAGGCTACCTTGCATAACATGTGGGACTGAATTCTCAATGGCAATACATTTTTTATTTATTGGTTAGGAATATACAACATGGTTAATGAAATCATTTAGCCAAATAGCAGTAATATTTTCTGAAGTGCTGAATTCATTAAGTGCTGTTTCTTATTAGGTGTGGGTTTTTTTAAATATAGCTTAGGATGTTCTGCAAATTCAGCCATTTGCTTAGTTTGTTTCAAAAGTGTAGGCAAACTCAGATAATGGGTTTACTTTACTTCATTAATCAGGTTAACCACATGTGGGTGCAGCTGTTGAAGGTGCATTCTAAGCTACATTAGGAGATAAAGGCAGGATATGGTTTCTGGACTAGTTATGCTATGTGCATATTCTTCAATGTTTGGTGGGGTTTGATGACATGCTCAAAATCCTGGGAAGCAGTGCAGTTTAACCCATAACAGGGCAGCTGTTTGGCCCCAGCCCAAATTTACTTATTTATATCCCACCTTTATTATTTTATAAATAGCTCAAGGCGGTGAATATATCTAATATTCCTTCCTCCTCCTATTTTCGCCACAACAGCCTTGTAAAGTGAGAGAGTGTGAGTGGCTCAAGGATACCCAAGTGATTTTATAGCTAAGGCTCATGGTCTTTTGGTTCCTAGCCTGGTGCCTTAACCATCAGACCAAACTGGCATCCCATCAACACAGATCAGATAAGTTGAATCATACCAATGAAGATTGAGGAATCAGGCTGAAATCAATCAGAAGCTGGTCCAATGTGTCCTTTGAGGCTCAGAGTTAGCTGTTATAGTAGCCACCCTACAATTCCACATGTTTATATATGGGGCAGCTGGGGAAAAGATAATTCCCCAGTTCAAATTTATCCTGTGTTAGAATGTCTTAGTACACCCTGCCATTTACTTGGAAGAGGGGTAAGGGCAGGGGTGGGGAATGCAGTATAACAGGGAAATTGATGTCTGCTGTCTTTGAGGTGAGTTGAACTTCAGCTCCCATAATTTCCAGGCACTGCATCCTGCTTGTGTGTACTCTGTAATCCAAGGACTATTAGGGACAAGAAATTGGGGGTGGCTCTGCAAAGTGATGCTGCTACTATTACTCCTGGTAGGACCAGAGGCAGCTGATAGCCTCAAGGCAGTTATTATTCACTGCAGACAGTGAGGCTTCAGGTAATTGTATTATTGCTTTAAGCCACATGAAAATAATAATAAAGGATGCCTGTAAGGCTAACAATTTAATATTCCCATTGTAGGCTAGATTCTTCAAGGAGTTTTTCTTTAAGACCTCAAAGGTATTCCTTTTGCCTCCTTTTAAAAATCTTTCCCAAAGTTTGTTGAGATCTCACAGCTTTAGTTGATTTATGAGACATACCCTGTCTTATGTTCGGAAACACAAGGCAACATACACAAACCTTCTGCAACAAACCTGTGAAGTAGGTTGACTTAGATAAAGTAACTTTCCCAAAGTCACTCAAGAAACTTATAGGATTGAGAGGAGACTAGAAGTTGGGTTCTCCCACACACACCCTATAACATTGTTGGCTTTCCAAAAAGATTTATATCTTGTTTTCCGTCTGGGAGGTCCCAGTTTGGTGTAGTGGTTCAGACACGGAGCTAGAAAATGGGAGAACAGGAGTTTTAGTCCTGCCTGAGGCACAAAACCTGCTTAGTGACCCTGGGTCAGTTATTCTCTCTTAGCCCTAGGAAGTAGACAATGGCAAACTTCTGAAAAACCTTGCTAAGAAAACTGCAGGGACTTGCCAGGAGTCAACACTGACTTGATGGCACACACAAGTGTGAGTGAGTGAGTGAGTGATGAGAGAGAGACCCAGTTCTTCTAGGAGCTCATGATGGCTATTGAGCACTCCTTTCCTGCATCCCCTTTCCCACCAGAAGAACAGCCCTATCAGCTAAGTTGGGTAAAGAGTGACTGACTTAAAAGTTTTCATCCATGGCTGAGGTGGAGTTTGAACCTAAGTTTCCTCACTTTTAATCCAGTATCTTACCTAGATATTATATAACAACGGCCACTTGACTTTGCCTGGAGCTATGCAACAACTTGCCAGGGATTGGGGCTGAGGTGCACCACAGGTTAGGACTCAAAGCCTGCTACAGGATTTGCACCCTCTTATCTTACATTCATGTTAGCTTCCCTCTTTTCTTTTCCCCATGGTTCAGTGTTTCTCTGAATGATATCTCCAATTATTCCTAGCTAAATATAATCTATCCTCCACTTTTCCTGAAAATATTGAAGATATGTGGCTAAAAATACTGTATGTAGGGGGTACCAGGCTCATAAATAGGAATGTTTCACAGCATTTAATGCAAAGTGTTCTTTGCTATGCTAGGCCTTGCAGGATCTCATTTGTTGTTCACAGGGCTAGATGCTAACTGGTTTGGGAAGGACAGAGTGCAGATCTTTCAGCTGCAAAGTTTGAAGACCCTTACAAACCATAATGGCAAAGTTTTGTTTAGCAGTTGTCACTCAGGTCAACATGATTGATAAGCACTGTGTATAATGGCCCTTTGCAATAATTTGGAGTAGGTCTGCAGTTCTCTTGTTAGGCCCTAATATATACTGGAAGTAATTGCTTAATTTTCTAATGTCTTTATTTGCCTAAGTGATCTGTTAATATTTGAGTGGCTTAATAAATTACCTTGTTTAAAATATGTAACCTCCTCTGAAGAATGCAGTAAACAGCTGAAACCTGCTGATCAATTTAAATCACTAAATTCAAATTGGAAATTGGGATTTTATTTCCCAATATCAGGTGACAATTATAGGATTTGTTAGGATTTGAATATTTAGAAAGCCTTTCTATCAGGCCCTTTCTGTATACAGTATCATATGGATTCTGCACTGCAGAACTGAATATCCATATCATATTCTACAAATATGGTTAGAACCGGTGTCTAATCTATTAAGGCTGTGCAGAGCTTCATAACAGCCTCAAAGCTTGCAGAAGTGTGAGGTTATAACTCTACAATTGTGTTGCAATTGTTGTTTGAGCCATTAAAAAGGAGTGGAGCTGTTCTTGAGTCACAGACAGATGATACATTTGTATCGCTGCATGTGCTGAAACACTTTTTTGGGATCATATTCGAAATGCTTCCAAGTCTACAACTGAACATGTAGATAAATGTAAGCTTCCAATAAAATATAACAATGGAGCAAGAAGATATCCTCAGGGAGAAGAGATCCCACAAATAACCCATCTTTATGTCATTCAGAGCTTAAAGGTGATAATCAGCACCTTGAAAGCACCTGAAATGAAAGGCAGTATAGTTCATATAAGAGTGGTTCAACATGGACAAATCAGGTGCCTAAAACTATGTGTGCTGCTTTATTCTGGATCAGTTTTAATTTTGGGACAGACTTCAAGGGCAGCCCCATATAGAGTATATTGAATTAACCTAACCAGGAAGTAACAGAATAACAGAGTAGGAAGGGGCCTTGGTGATCTTCTAATCTAATCCCCTGCTCAAGCAGGAAATCCTATAACATTTCAGACAAATGGTCATCAAAACTCTTCTTAAAAATTTCCAGTGTTGGAGCACTCACAACTTCTGGAGGCAAATTGTTCTACTGATTAATTGTTCTAACTGTCAGGAAATTTCTCCTTCGTTCTCATTTGGTTCTCTCCTTGATTAGTTTTCATCCATTGCTTCTTCTTTTGCTATCAGGTGCTTTGGTTAACCCCCTCTTCTTTGTGGCAGCCCCTTAGATATTGGAACTAAACATAATTCCTATAACCATTCTTCATGTGTTTTAGTCTTCAGTCCCCTAATAATCTCTGTTGCTCTTTTCTGCACTCCTTCTAGAGTCACAAAATCTTTTTAAAGTTGTGTTGACCAAAACTGGATGCAATATTCCAAACTCTCTAGAATAGAATTAATGTCAGTTTTGTCCATTTTCTTTCTTCCTATCCTTCCTATCCTTTCTTTTTTTCCTAGCCTACTTAGTTATTTCAATAGTTTCGTTACTGTAAGTGTAACTCACAGATGAAGCCATATTGCTTTTCAGGCTATAACTAATCTTTTATGTGTTTGGCAGTTAGAAATCCTTGGAGGAGAAACTAGATTTTTTTCATAAGATGACAATTTCAAAAATTTTCCCTGAAGAAAGATCCTTTAAATTGTGTAGTATTTTTTTATTTTTCAAATGAATTAAAACAGTTTCTGCATAAACTACCACATACCATTTTATCATATATATGCACATAAAAACCCATCTGCAAATAAGATGAGATTCAAATTTTTAACTAAAATATCTTGAAAAATGCACCATTCGTAGATAACTGACCCTCAACATTTTTATATCTTTTAATTTTCATAATTGATTTATCCATGGGTGGTACTTTATTCATGGTGTTTGGGCTAAAAATCTGAAGATCTCCTTATCCATGTATGGGCTTATGTTCAAATATATATGGGGCATCCAGGTAGTTTTTAAAAGTGACTACTTTTAAAAATATAAACCCATCCACAGATAAACTGAACCCAATTTTTGAGTCTATTTTGGCATCTAAAATTCAACAAGAATATTTGGTATATTTCTTTTAATTCTTATTTATATTAGAATTAGAATTCTTTTTATTGGGCAAGTGTGATTGGACACGCAAGGAATTTTGCCTTGGTGCTTTTAATAACCTGTTTTTAATTCAAAAGCTCAAAATGACCTAACATAGAATTCCTTTCTCCCTTTTGTTTCCCACACCAATCATTTGGCAAGACAAGTTGGCAGAGAAAATAAGCCTTTGTATTTTAGAGTGATCTTGAACCTTGGTCTCTCCAACTTTCCAGTGCCAGTTCAACCAAATTCAACCACTAGACCAGAGGTGGTATTCAGCAGGTTCTAATCAGTTCTGGAGAACTGGTAGGGGAAATTTAGAGTAGTTTGGAGAACCAGCAAATACCACCTCTGACAGGAGATTTTACAGTATCCTTCCCCTGCCACGCCCACCAAGCCATGCCCACAGAACCGGTAGTAAAAAAATTTGAATCTCACCAATGCACTAGACAATGCTGTCTTTTAGTCTGAGAAAACTGCCTGGCCCACAGTCACTCAAGGAGTTTCTGTGCTTGTGAGTCAACTTGAACCTCAGTCTTTCAGATGCCATTCTGACTCCTTAATCATGACACCCAATTGGCCTGGAGTCTCTTGGGTTTTGTAGAGCTGAGGTACAATCATCAACCAGGAATTAAGAGCTAGCTACAGAATTTGCCCTTCCCTTCTTTAACCCCTCTGCAAATTTGCTTTCCCTTCTATTCTTTTTGCCAAGATTCTGTACTATCTCAGGCTCCATAATTCCTACCAAATGCAGTCTATATTTATTTGCCAATGTGAGCAGAGGCCATGCAGGTGCAATGTACTGGACCTATAGCCCAACACTTACCGAGGGCAACAGGCTTATAATGGAATGCCTCATCACATATATTGAAGAAAGTGTTCTCTGGATCCTGTCTTGTGAAGGGTAAATTTAATCCTGGGTTTTCCCAGTATAGTATCATTTCAACTCTGTAACCACTACATTGTATTTGCTCTGTATGATTTTTGTGCTTGCATGTGTTGCTATATTCAAGTCATTCCAAAAGAGGTAACTTCCTCCCTCTTCATAGAAACTACTAATCTGTTGAGAGTGAGAACTGCCTCTGTTTGGAAAGACAGAATTGGATTGTGTTTGGATCATGGATGACAATAATACATAGGAATCTGTTAGGATCTATCTTTTGGGCTCACAATATTCCTTCCTTCCTTCCTTCCTTCCTTCCTTCCTTCCTTCCTTCCTTCCTTCCTTCCTTCCTTCCTTCTTTCTTTCTTTCTTTCTTTCTTTCTTTCTTTCTTTCTTTCTTTCTTAGACTTATATGCTGCCCTATCTCCCGAAGGACTCAGGGCGGCTTACAAAATAAAATAATACAAATACAAATATACAAATATTAAAAAATTATTAAACCAAGGGTCTCATAAACATACCAATTAAAACTATGCTAAAAACCCTCCCCCCCATCAGTCCGGGTAGGCCAGTTGGAACAGCCAGATTTTTAGGTCAAGGCAAGGCGGAGCTCCAGGGGAAGCTGGTTCCACAGGGTGGGGCTCCCACCGAGAAGGCCCTACCCTGACATTGCTGAGTCCGAGGGGAAGGCTGCTGTTATCCAGCAGGGTCTCCCGCATATATCCTGGTCCAATGCCATGAAGGGCTTTATAGGTCAACACCAGCACTTTGAATCTCAGAGGGCAACTCAGTGCAGCTCACCAGCGCCGCTGCATTCTGGACCAGTTGAAGCCCCCGATATATACTACCAAGCAGTGATTTAAGAAGTAAATTACCCAGTAAGAATATCCCCACTAATTATTTGAATAGATGCGAGTTCTATATTTCACTGAGAAAAATAAAATATTCTATTTGGAAAAAGTAAATGACCAGAGCTGCAAATAAATGTAGATATTGTTGCTAAGTAGCATAGATACCTTGAAGATTAGTAGTTGTTTGGAGTGGACTGTAGCTACCCTAAACTTCTCTTTTGCTATATGGCAAGAAGAAAACAGAGAAGTATGTGTGTACATTCTTGGGTATTTCTCTGTGATTTATTCTTATGAATGAAGTGGATATACATGTCCCAGGATAATGTTGCAGGATCCAATCTGGGTCAATCACTGGGACCAGAGGTTTTGTCTTCTAAGGTTTTAGACTCATGCTGGAGTCCATCTTCAGGAAACTTCTCTCCAGATGTCTTCTCTCTGGCTAGAAAGAAGTTTCCTGAAGATGGACTCCAGGATGAACCCGAAAGCTCAGAAGAAAAAATCTCTGGTCCCAGTGACTGAGCCAGATTGGATCCTGATTTATTCTTACTTGAGAGAATGTTAGTACATGCATGTAGCAGATCAAATAGTTTTATAAACAGGGCACCTTATTTTTTCATGAATTTTAAATTAATTATTTTAGCTAATATCAATTCATATTTTGTCTTGGTGTTGTCTGTAGCTTTTGGCAGATATAAATACCCACATAGGCACAAATATATGAACATATAAGTATGTGAATACCTTTAATGAGGGAAATCTCCAACACTGGTTTCAGCTGGAATTGACACTCCTGAGTTGGGTTGACAAAATTGGGAAAATAAGGATTGCCCAAAATGTTTATAATACTTTTTGGTTTAGTCTTCCTTTCTGGGAGGGGGAATTATCTTAAATTTGGGGCTTTCTTTCCTTCACTTAAATTCAGTAACTCTCAGAATTTTAGTACTGCCAGAAAGATGCTGCCTTTTGTTAGTGATAGCTATAGGTTTCTTTCCTTTGCTGCAGTGCTATTAGGGAAAGAACACAGGGAACATCATTTGTTGCTATTTCAGGAATAATCAAGTTAATTAGACTTTTTAAATTTGTTCATAGGTCTCCATTCTGTGATTATTTTGGTGATCCTAGAATTCTGGTCTTTTGGGATGAAGCAACATAGAGATCATGTTTTTCCAATTAGTTGCTATGATGTAAAATATAGTACATTTCAGAGTGCCTATACCATTGGTGGTTAACCTTTTTGGCAGTGAGTGTTCCGGTTTCTAATGTGTATGTGCGTGCAAAGACCAGCTGGCCAGTGCGCACATGTGTGCCAGGGAGCTGGTCTTCCAGGTTCCAGCGCTCCTGCACATGCAAAGACCTGCTGGCCGGTGTGCATGTGCGGACTGGAACCCAAAAAGAGCAACGGGGACAGTGGCATGCCTGGAGAGATGGCTCTGCGTGCCACTTCTGGCACGCATGGCATAGGTTCACCATCATGGGCCTATACATTAAAAAACCAAGCAGAGGTTCATATTATTATCACCACCATTTTGACTATACTATACCCTAAGGCCAGCACTGCTTTTGCACATGCATGCGCACACACACACACTTTTGTTCTGTGAAGACCCTTAGCAACAGGGATAGGGCAAAGTGTATCCTTGGAAAAATACCAGATGTGTCTTTACAATAGAATATGATGTCTGCATAATTGCAAGTCAATTTTGTGGTGAATTAAGGGTGAGATTACAAAAAAACAATGTTAACCTTATATTATGCATTTAGCTCAGGAATTTATTGCAACAAGATGACTAATAGTTGTTAGTTTCTTTTTTTTAAAAAAAAGTCAAGAAGTCAAAATGGGAATTAAAAATATTGGTAGCCAAAACAAAAGGAACATCTGTTGTGAAAGAAAAGGAATTGCTGTTGTCTAATTGGGAAATTAAACTTTCCTAATTATATCTGGGACGTTCTTGACCTCTATAGGATATTGTTATAAGCAAATTTTCCAAAGTCCTCTTGTGTTGCTGTTGAGGTTTTTTTCTTCAGGCAAGCCAGATCATGCCAAGGTGTCCATTAGAAGCCATACTATTCTTATGATACTATTAGACAGGTAACATAATTCATATCAGCATTTAATGACATTATAAAGGTCAAAACATTACGACCCACCTCGTTTCTATTATTGCCTGTGTAGTAAGGGTAATTGTAATTGTACATTGGCAACCCAATATCAGAAAGGGAATCTAAATAACAGCTGCCCAGCTGTAATACTCATTTAAAGCCAATGGGAAGAAATATGGCTCATCAGCTTTCCTCTGAGAGTCTTTAATCAGTTGAATTATAGACTACAAATATTTTTAATGCCAAGATCCCACTGACTGAATTGAAAAGTGAAAAATGCTTGGTCTATTTTCTTAACCTAATGCCTAAAAAGTCTTTGGAAGAAGAATTTGTGAGTTGGAAGAGTTTCTGGTGTGATAAATTTCTATGTGGTGTTTTAATTATATTATAATTTGCTGTTTTATAATATATAATTTGTTATTATATAATTGCTTTGGCTGTGACCAGAAAAAACATGGGTACTAATAGTAAAATGGGTGGGAAAATCTTAAATACCATCTTCAAAAGCATTAACATATCCATCTACAAACCTGATTTTTTTGTTCATCCGTACACCTCCTATAATCACTCTGGAATAATTAGAAGCTTGATGGACTTATTGTTAGTGATATGTTTCAGAGTTGGCCAACTCCTGGATTCTAAGGCAGAGGGGATTAATTCAGAATCAAGATTCATGTACCTGAAATGAAAGAAGTGAGGTTAAATCTACTGTATTCCAGTTCTGGACTTCCATAAAGGTTCAGCTCCAGCATTGTTCAATTTCTCTGGCATCCTAGCAATGTTTGTCAACTTCAGCAACTTTAAGATGTGTGGAATTCAACTTCCAAAATTCCCTAGTCATGTCTTTGTATACCAAAAGACTAAATCCCTTTCTGAAAATGAGCTCTAGGGGTTAATAATTACACAAGAATTTTAAATTTTAAACATTCTCCTGCTTGGGCGGCGCGTAGGACTAGATGATGATGATGATGATGATGATGATGATGATTTTATTAGACTTGTATGCGCCTCTCTCCTAAGGACTCAGGGCGGCGAACAATAAAAAACCCAATACAAATTACAATAAAAAACCATTAAACAAATACAAGCCTAATCAGTGTTATAAAATTTAAAAAGAATTAAAACAAAGACTAAAAAACCAACCCACACCCCCAAGGTCAGTCCAGACCGGCCTGTTGAAACAACCAGGTCTTCAGGTCCCGGTGGAAGGAGCAGAGATCAGGGGCCAAACGGAGGTCTACGGGGAGTTGGTTCCATAGGGCGGGTGCTCCCACAGAAAAGGCCCTACCCCTGGGCACCACCAGTCGACAATGCCTAAACGATGGTACCCCAAGGAGGCCCTTCCTATGGGAGTGTACCGGGGAATTGGAATGTGATGCTGGCAGGAGGCGATGACTAGATGGCCTACAAGGTCCCTTCCAACTCTGTTAATTGTTAAAAATATTTATTAAAGTGAAAAGTAAAGGTTTCTCCTATCCAGTAGTGTCTGAATTTAGGGGCAGTGCTCATCTCTGTTTCTTAGCCAAGGGACTCAGGATTGTACAAAGATATTTCTGTGGCGAATATGACTATCTGCCTAAGCTCACAGAATACTGTTACCTTCCCACTGAAGTGCTACCTATTTATCTACTCCCATTTGCATGATTTCAAACTGCAAGGTGGGTAGGAGCTGGGGCAGATAATGGGAGTTCACCTTTGTTGGGCAGAGCTCAGGTTAGTTAGTTTACTTTATTGTCATTGCACCTCGTACAACAAAATTAAATGCCATCTTCAGTTTATATCATACATAAGAAAACTATAAAAATAAAACAAAAACACACATCCTTCACACAATATACAATTAATTTGAAAACTCCTCATACTGCATTAGTATTACACTACACAGTAGAATTCAGTATAGTTACTGCCCTGGGATAGAAGCTGTTTTTCAGTCTGTTTGTCCTTGTTTTATTATCCTGTACCATCTGCCAGATGGTAATAGTTCAAAAAAAGGGTGCCCAGGATGAGATGGATCTTTAAGAATGTTTTGAACTTTTTAAGGCAGCGGGAGCTATAAAGCTCTTCCAAGGAGGGGAGAGGGCAACCAATGATCCTCTGGGCAATGATGTTAATCCTCTAGAGCGCGGTCCTATCTGCCACTGTGCAATTGGCAAACCATACACAGGTCTTGAACATGGGCTGTCAGTTTTTCAGCTGACAAGTTCAGCATTTTTAATCAATGAGTCATCATACCACTGAATATTTATTACCTATAGCAATAATAGAAAATTAGAAGAAAAATAATGGGAGATGGAACAGTTAATTTGTGAAGAGTTGTGATATCAACAGCTACTTCTGGCCCAAAATCTCATACCAGAATTTATTCTCACAGCCCAGATCCCATTTCATTAAGTAAAACTCCAGTATATGGGGGCACCGGCCTTACCCACCTAGCTTGCTGTTCAAATTATGAGCTTCAGTTCTTTTATTGAAGGCTGGAGCTTTGTTCTTACTTGGTTTCCAATCAACTCTGCAGAAGAAGACTGTCTACCCATCTCCTGACTGGCTTCTGAGATTCTGATAAGCTCTCCTGTTACCTGGACAGATAGGTCAACTGATTTTATTTCAATCCTTGTAATGTTTGGGCTTCTTAATCTGGAATTTCCTTAAATTCTGTACAGCAGCACTTTTCAACTTGGTGCCCTCCAGATATCTTGAGTCAGCTTCTATATAATTTCTAGCCAACCTAGATCCATATATTTAGAAATAAATTCAGAAATAAACAAGGAAGTTTGCAGGCCAATCTGGAATGTTTCCTTCCCCTTCCCACCCCCTCAGTTCCTCCACCCGCCCGCTCAAAAAAATCAGAAGGCAATGGCAAATCTTAACTGTAGTCTTGCCAAGCACCAAGCTCAACTTCAGGGAAATTTTTTAAAATAAGAAAAGTCTCACACATATAGATAGTTACAAATTTTATGGACAGAATTTACCTTTATTGATAATGTGGGTATAAATTAGTTTATAGAAACCGATAGTTAAAGTATAACTTTTCTTTGGCTTAACTATACCTGAAGTCATAGTTGTTTCAAAGATACTTTTTCAAAAGGCAAATGAACTGTTTCCTTTCTTTCTTCTTAAGTCCCGTTGCCTTTGAAAAAGTACCTTTGAGATATACAGTACTTGAAGGCAGTTTTATGCTGAACACTGCATATTATTTCCCCATAGTATTCTGTATTTCTAAATTTCTAATTGTTTAGATCAGTCCCATACAATAAGTGGCTCCAGGCCATAGGTCGCCTACCAAGCAGCCTTGGATGTCCCACCAGCTGTTTTGTTTTAAATAACTAATCTACTGCTGCCAAAAGATGGCACTGCTAAGAAGGATCAGTCTTCCACAGACACTTCTGTCTTGAAGGATGTTGCCAAGTGTCTTCAATGCCTCCAGGTCTCACTGTTAACACAATCACACCACACCACTAACTGCCAAAAAGCCAATAGGCACACAAACTGCTCCTTATTATTTTTAAGATGTTAATTAATCCCTTTCCCCTCTGTGCAGGCCTGTTCTAGATTTCCCTTCTAATGGAAAAAAGCAAGATCAGGGCTGACATTTCAACCCCATCCATAAAAGAACTTATAATAACATTTAGTCCTTTTCTCACAACACACTTCACAGTTTTTCCTGGTACATTAATTGTTGCCTTCCCTTGTGCACAATTTGTGGATGAAATTATGAGTTTATGTTTTCCAATTCACTTGAAATGTTTTCAGACTCATCAAAGGCTGAAATTGCACTTAACATATTTGGAACATTCTAAGAAAATTAAATAAAGGAATGTTTCCATCTTTGGGTAGCAATATTTAGTTGCAGGGCTTGTGCTGATACTGCATGATGATATGGAAGTGCTCTACAATCCAAATTTTTGTGGCTCATCAGTCAAGGAATGAAAAGCATATGCGACTGAGATGTATAAAAAAATACTGTTTCTTTGTAAGCATTTCAGATGTCAAAAGACTTTCATAATGTTTCTTCATAATCTTCGTCATTTTGACCGCCAATCATGTGAATGCAACAACACAGGTCCAAGCCTTTTTAAAGTTTCTTGATATTTGACATTTATTCTTTTCAGTCCTTAACATATTTTATGTAAAATATTTCAATAATTCTGGCAGCATTCCTGAACTGACTACAGTACCGTCCGATGTCAAAGTATCTTGGCATGACACTCAAGAGGACACTCTCTTTTTTAACAGCATTGCCTGAACGCTAAGACTAAATTGCAAAGTCAGGAGCAATATCATCAGGAAAACAATAAACTGCACATGGCGAGCTCAATCATCTACATTATGCACATCAGCTTTGGTCTTGAGCATCTCTACAGTAGAGTATGATGCTCCATTGTTACATGCATCTGCACATGCAAAAATAGTTGATATTGCCATCAGTGAAGCAATATGCTTAATGACAGGTTGTCTCAAACCTACACCAATTGAGAAAATATATCATCTCGCTGGCATTGCCCCACCTAAGATCAGGAGACAAGTAGCAGCAGATATCAAGAGAACTAAGCAAGAGAATGATCCTCAACAACCTCTGAATGGACATGTGTCCCAAGCCTGCCACTCAGATCTAGGAACAGCTTTATGGCAAGAATAAATATTCTTGAGCGTATAGAAGAAAAAAATTGAATTAAAAGATGGAGGAAGGAGACCGTTATGCAAGGAATAACATTAAAGGAAGATATGGCTGAAGGAACTGACCTTCCTTATACTACTTGGAGGACTCTGAATGGTCAAGAATTGGAGTACCTAAATGTAAAACCAATATGCTCTTAGCAGATAACAGCACACTATGTGAAGAGCTGGTCTATCTGATGCTTTTTCGCTACTACCAGAGACATATGGATAATGATTTATTTTTGGCCATTGGCAAAAGCCAAGAAGGTTTAATTCTAGCAGTTTAAAGTTTGATCTAGATACAAAAGTAGTAGTAGAAGAAGCATTCCTGAAAAATTAGTGTTACTAATTTCAGAATGCAGAAATTTTCCAGAGCAGAGGTGGTATTCAGCAGGTTTTGACCAGTTCTGGAGAACCGGTAGCAGAAATTTTGAGTAGTTTGGAGAACTGGCAAATACTACCTCTGACTGGCCCCGCCCCATCTATTCTCTGCCTCCCAAGTCCCAGCTGATCGGCTGGGTCTTCTTTGTTGCCCTGCACAGAGAACAGAGCTGGGAAGTAGGTTAGTGGGGTGGTGAGGGAATGGGATTTTGCAGTAACCTTCCCCAGGAATGAGGAGGGAATGGGGATTTTACGGTATCCTTCACCTGCCATGCCCAGCAAGCCACACCCAGCAAGCCACGCCCACAGAACCAGTAGTAAAAAGTTTGAATCCCACCACTGTTCCAGAGCAACAAAAACATCAAAATTCATAGTAGATTTCTTGATGATGTCTATTGAAAATATCACAGACAATTACAACAGCAGTTCATGTTCTGGATAGTTTTCTTGAATATAAATACTTTCACAGGCGTGAATCTCATAGGAGTACTGTGGTTGCAAAATCGTTCAAAAATTAAAGTGTTTAATTCAGTTAAAGTGGAAACTCTTTTATGTATTATTCCTTTCCTGAAACCTAAAAGAGTTTGATCTCATAAGTATTATTGACATTGTTTTGGTTTGATTCCTTTCCAAAATTTTTGGCAGAATTACATTTAACTAAATCTCTTTGTAACTAAATGGGGAGTGGTGTGCATACTTGCTTGCCCTTTCAAACCACTAATTAATGTAACATTTTATTTTTTCATATAATTTCCACACACAGACATGGAGATTGGATTCAGACAATGTCTTGCTAACTGTTGCTTTTGTTTAAAAGAGAAGAAGCATAACTTTGGCTACACAAAATATGAGCAGCATGTTGTTTAACAGACAGGACTTCTGTTTATGGTCCTGATTCTAATTTTATCACTGAGCTTTGGAATTTAATGTTCTTTTAGGAGCTACAGAATAAATGACAGATCTGCTCAGTTTACATTGCTGATTGAAATCACAGTTTGTAACCAATCTTGCACAAGTTCTTTTACCAGATTGCAGTCTGATGCACAAACATGATTTTATGATAATTTAAAGATGAATGAATTTGTTACAGCATAAACATTGTGGATTATAATTGCTTTAATACAGTACTATCTTAATTAGGGAGTATGTACTATTTACATTTGCAATGAAATGGGAATAGGAAATAAACACTGTACATAGGAGGTACAGACAATTATTTTTGATAATGCTGATTATGGGGTTGCATTTGACACAGCATTCTTACAAAGGTGAGCTAATTAAAATGGACCTTTGTGCTTTTTTTACTCAGAAACTAGGCACCCTTTCCATCACATCATGAGGAGTACAACATTCCTTCACTGTTGTTTTGGGATTGCCATTTCTAATGTCACATTTATTCTTTGCTTATTTTCTTATTTTACTTCAAACATGGCCAGATTGTTTGGTGTATAGTACTGATAATTCAGTGCATCCTGTCCTGCTTATTCCTAAAGTGGCATGCAGCTTCTTGTTTACTTGAAACCCTGAAAGTGAGTTGTGCCAGCTGCCATAATTTCCAATGATGATAGTCACTATGGTTGGAGCATTAAAGGACATCAGATTCAAGAAGGTGACTGTTATGTATGTAGGTTTGAATGTTATTGGTTTATTTGAACTGTTCTTGTAAAATGTTGAATGGTGTTGGTTTAAATAGTGCGGAAGAAAACTCCCACAGCCTGCAGGCTATCCGTAGCCAAGCCAGGGCGGGTCTATTCGAGCTGTAGTCACTAATAAACTCTTTGCTGGAACTCCTCGCGTCTGACTCTTCATGCAAACTTAACACTGGCGGCGAAGGTGGGATTTCCCTGAAGAGAAGGCAGCGACGAACAAGCAACTGAGCGAGATGGCTGCGCTGAACACCCCAGCACCGTCGATCGGGACGGGAAGCTGGATCGCGGATCGTTTCACATGTATCTGGAAGGAACGATCTCGCGGCATCCCGAGAGGAAGAGGCGGTCTTTCTCACGCACTCTGGTCGGCAGTCTTCAAAATGGCGAAGGCGTTGGCAGGAGCAGCAGAGCTGAAGGTAATGGAATGGCCCGATTTAGAAACTTTTAAGAGCCCACGCCCCACAAGTATCGTGCCTCATTAAGAACACGAATTTTACCGTCGGGATCAAGGGGATAGCGAGAATGTTAATGACTTAGTGGCAAGTTTAAGGGACATTGGGGGTGCTTGTGACTTTACCAACTTAGAAGAGGCCATGCGTGATCGGTTTGTTTTAGGCCTAAAAGATAAGGTCTTACAAAGCAAACTTTAATGAAACCTAAGATCACGTTTAAAGAGGCCATTGAAGAAGCTGTTTCAGCGGAAGCCACCAAGTCCTCAGCAGCGGCCATGAAAAGATTAACAAGGCCTCAAGCCAGGCCTCAAGCCATTCTGGGGAAAATCCACAACAGCTCATTGCGAACAAATAGACTCTGATTCTGATGGCAGTGAGGCAGAGGAGGGATTTTAAACTCAGAATGGAGAAGAAGAGAAAAGACTCTGGGAAAAACAGGCAAGGGTTCTATTGCAGAGGCTGTGGGGGGCCACCCCGCACTGAATGCAAGTTCTTTGACTCCATTTGCCTACGTTGTGAGAAAGGGTCACATAGCCAGAGTCTGCAAATCATCCAGAACTCCACCGATTAGGAAAAAATTTCCTGATAAAGACTTTAAGCCCAACAATTTTCTTGAAAAAATGGGGCGAAATTTAGAAGCAAATGGCAAGAATGAAACTCACCAAACAATCACTATTGGTCATTCTTCACCCTTAAAAAGCAGAAAAGTACATGTGAAGGTGTTTATTGAAGGAAGGCCTTGCCAAATGGAAGTGGACTCAGGCTCTTATTTATCTATGGTGTCATGGGACACTATCCACGACTCTTTCCCAAAATTCAGAAGAAGCATTTCCAGAAGCAAGCACTGACTCTCAAAGACTACCAAGGGGCAAGATTCCAGTAGTTGGAGCGAGAGATTTCAACATGCAGTTTAAAGGCCACACCAAGCGTTTGCCCCTGACCATCGTGGACAAGGATCGCCCAAGCTTGCTGGGACTTGAGTGGTTCAAGCCACTAGGCATCGAGGTGACTGGCATCCATCACGTGAGCAGCTCTGACTGGGAGGAGTCCTTGAAGTCTGAATTTCCAGAGGTCTTCAGCGAAGGACTGGGCAAGTATAGGGGGACCCCTATTGCTTTCAGCCTAGACCCCAAGGTGCCCCAATTCGTTTAAAGCCCAGGAGGGTCCCATTTGCTTTAAAGGAAAAATTGATGCACAATTAGATAAGCTCATTGCTCAAGGGTTTTAGAGCCTACTGACCACTCCAGATGGGAAACACCCATAGTCACACCAGTCAAGGCTGATGGGTCAGTGAGAATCTGTGGTGACTATAAGGGGACACTTAACCATGCGCTGCAGCAGAGCGCATACCCTGTACCAGTTGTGCATCATCTGCTCCATTCCCTTGGCAGGGGTACAGTATTTGCTAAACTGGACTTAGCTCAGGCATATCAACAATTAACAGTTGATGATGCCACTGCAGAGGCACAAACAATTGTGACTCATAGAGGTGCCTTCAAATGTAAAAGATTACAATTTGGAGTAAGCGTGGCACCTGGCATTTTCAAAGCCTTATGGAAAGAATGTTGCAAGGACTGCCAGGGGTAGTGCCTTATTTTGATGATGTGTTAATCTCTGCTGAAAATGACACTCAGCTTCAAGAGAGACTCAGAGAAGTCCTTACCAGATTCAGAAAAGCGGGTTTAAAAGTCAAGGAAGACAAATGTACACTCAAACAGACAGAGTTGAGTTCCTGGGGTACATGATTGACAAGCATGGCATCCACCTACTGATGCCAAGGTTAAAGCAATCAAGGAAGCCCCTAAACCTCGGCAAGACAGATTTGCAAGCCTTCCTTGGACTTATTAACTTTTACCACATGTTTCTACCTCACAAAGCATCTATTGCTGAGCCTTACATCGCCTGCTTGATAAGAAAGCTGTTTGGATCTGGGGGCGGAAGGAACAGTCAGCATTTAACAGTATTAAGAGACTAATCACGTCTGATGCTGTGTTGATACAGTTCTCTGAGAATTTGCCTGTTGTTCTGACTTGTGATGCATCCCTTTTGGAGTGGGGGTTTGAGTCACAGGCTTCCCAGTGGAAGGGAAGCCCCAATTGCATTTTACTCTCGCACTTTGTCCAAAGCAGAGAGGAATTATAGCCAATTGGACAAGGAGGCTTTAGCAGTTGTTGCAGCTGTTAAGAAATTTCATGAATATCTGTATGGCAGGTCATTCACCATTGTTACAGATCACAAACCTTTATTAGGCATTGTGGCAGGAGACAAACCTACACCTAATATCCTGTCACCAAGAATGCTGAGGTGGACTGAATTTCTTGCAGCCTATTCATACAAACTGATTCACAGGACCTGGCAAGGACATTGGACATGCTGATGCACTGAGTCGTTGCCCACTACCTTGCCACAAGGAGGACTTTGAACTTGAAACTCACACCTTTTCCTGGAGACCGTTGCTAAGCTTCCAGTCCATGCTGCTGAGATTGCCAGAGAGACTGCCAAAGATGCTGTGTTGGCACCTGTTATGGGCTGGATTAAGAAAGGTTGGCCTCTTCAAGATCTACCTCACCTTGCCCAACCTTTTAAGTCCAGGCAAACTGAATTATCTGTATTAAGAGGATGTATTTTGTGGGGTAACAGGGTGGTTATTCCTGCAAAACTGCAAAGGGAGGTTTGGAAATGTTACATGAGGGTCATCCTGGGATTGTAAGGATGAAAGGTTTGGCCAGGAGTTATGTATGGTGGCAGGTATTGACAAAATGGTTGAAAACTGGGAGCCTCTTGTCCCAATTGCCAGGTAGTCAGGCCTGCTCCACCTCACCCCCCACACAGGAATGGGAATGTCCTAGGGGCCCATGGTCTAGAATCCACATTGATTTTGCAGGCCCTACAAGAGGCACACTTTTCTAGTTATAGTAGATGCATATTCCAAATGGCTAGAGGTAATTCCCATGACATCCACCACAACTGATGCTGTCATCAAGCAGCTCAGAAAAACTTTGTAACCCATGGGTTACCAGATGTCCTTGTCTCTGACAATGGCCCTCAATTCACATCTAACATTTTGAATCCTTTCTAGCTCAACAGGGTATCAGACATGCCCTCACTGCCCCTGGGCACCCTTTGGCCAATGGCCGGGCTGAACGCATGGTACGCTTTACCAAGGAGAAGCTTCAGCAGCTGGGTCCTGGGGACATCACTGAGAAGCTTGGAAAACTTCTTAGTGTTCAACACATCACTCCTAGCCCATCAAATAACTTGTCCCCAGCAGAGTTGTTGATGGGCAGGAAACTTAGGTCTTCCCTTGACTGCCTTCACCCCACTTACGCACCCAACGCACCACTGGATTCCACTTCCAAAGTTCGTTCTTTTAGTGTGGGAGATTCTGTCTATGCTAGAACCTTATAGGTGAACCTTTGTGGATTCCTGCTGAAATAACTCAGATCACAGGCCCTCGTTCTTACAGGGTACAAACAGAGGATGGCCTCCTCTGGAGCAGGCACATTGACCAACTTAGATCCAGGTTCCTCAGGAACATAGCCCCTGTCTCCCTCTGGGTCCCTCACCTGATGTCTCTTCTAGGGGAAGGGGGAACAGGAGGAAAATCAGCAAACAGGAATCAACCCCATGTGTAACGAGCCATTGCGACAGGAACCATCCCGAACCCTGTCACAATGCCAAGATCCACCCTTAGAAGTGGAAGTTGCACATCACTACCTGACTTGGGTGCTGACATTGGAATGGAGATGGGTTGGGAAGAGACCAGATTCTAACAGTCTAACAGGGTCTTCTTTCACAGGAAGTCCCAACAGGGAAATGTAGTAGACATTTCCCCTCTCACTGGTGAGAACGTTAAACTTCTGAACCACGAAGGTCTCAGCGTACCGTAAGAGCCCACCTATTTAAAGGAATACATTAGATAGGTTGGGGTTTGGTATGGACTGAACCTAGTGGGGAGGGTGTTATGTATGTAGGTTTGAATGTTATTGGTTTTATTTGAACTGTTCTTGTAAATGTCAAATGGTATTGGTTTAAATAGTGCGGGAAGAAACCCTGCACTCCCATGGCTGGCAGCTACGGCTTGCAGGCTATAAGAGGCAGCCGTAGCCAAGCCAGGACGGTCTATTCGAGCTGTAGTCACTTAATAAACTCTTTGCTGGAACTCCTGCGTCTGACTCTTCATGCAAACTTAACAGGGACCAATAATTTTTGTCCTGAAGTTCCTAAGTTCCCCTCCACATTTCTTGTTAAATATATAGCATAACTGATAAGAGTTAAAATTTGATTTTATCAGGAAAGATTAGATGGAGCTAGA